>CM069612.1:28454163-28701247 GCA_035771175.1 Paratinospora sagittata | reverse complement strand
TAATTTGAGGTGGTTGTTAGTGGTGGCGTGCCTTGAGGGTTTTATTATTATTATTATTTGTTAGAGCAAGTAATGAGGTTCAAAATCATATTTTAATTTATTTGAGTCAACTACTCGAAACTCATTTAATTATTCGATATTTATGCAATGCTCTAAAACAAAGTTATTAAAATAAAAAATTTTGAAAGCTTATATCTAGGGTTTATATATTTTTGGGCTGCAAACACTTATTTAAGTAATTTACAAGGGTTATTCGAGGTTATTTAGTAAAAGAAACAAAATTAACTAAAAGTAATGCTACAAGGACGTGTGGTGAAATACCAAACTAAAACTCAAATATTTATTATTTGGTGTTCGTCCGATTATAAGGAAGTAGCACAATACATAATATGCATCTCCTATAATACGTATAGCATTTTTCAATAATTATCACTAGTACATGATCTGGTAAATTACTTTCATTAGTAGTTAGGTAGATAATCAATGTTCTTTAATATCAATATGGTCTTTTTTTTCTTTTTTTGTTGTTATCAAAGTTGAGGAACAAAAAAATTAAGACAGAAAATGAAGGGTCAACCAAATTATATTATCTACTGTTGGGCCAAGATAGAGCTGAAATTTTAGCCTCATTTTAGGCCTGCCTGGTTTGGACATTGGTGCATGAGCTTCTCTTAAATGGGCTTAACTGGAATACTAACCACATGTCCACTTCTTCTTCTTTTTTTTTCTTTGTTTTTTTTTAATGAAACATCTTCCTAATTTTCAAAAAAAATAAAAATAAAAAAAATTATGGGTCGGGGGCTATGTTTACCCACTCTTTCCTATCTCTTCACCCACTTACCCTCGTCACCCACAAAGAAATTTAAAATCAATAATTTTCTTTTTCTTCACCTACCCATATTTCCATTATGCCCTTCACATTTTCAAATCCCATCCCCCTATTTCATTTTCCTCTCTCGTTTCTTCTCTGCCCATCTCTGTTGATTCATGATTTCTTCGAGTTTTTAGGGCATTCAAACAATTAAAACACTGCTAGAAAGGTTTATGAGCAATTTTCTCGTGGAATCTTGCAAAGAAATCGTGTTATTTAGGATTTTGGAGGCCTCGAAAAAAAAAATGATTCAAGAAATCAAAGCGACCAAATCGGTAAGTAAATCTTGATTTTTTTAAGTTTAAAGTTGATTTGAATGCTACATTGTTGGATTAGAATGTTTTTGTGCAAAGAAAATGGTGAAATGGTGTCGACGGAAATGGGTACCAGAAACCCATTCCGCACGTCAGAATCGCAACCGTTCAACCTATCAGGGTTGGACAGTTGAATGTGTGTCCGTCCTTATGGGTCAGACAAATGCTTTATGTTCGACCTGTTAGGAGCGGACACACATGAAGACATCTGACTTTGACAGGTCGGACAAAGAGCATTTGTCTATTCCACTAAGGTCGGATAGAGCATTTTTTGGGTTTTTTCAATTTTTTTTTTTGTTTTTGTTTAAGCTAAATATCAACTGTTTGTCCTAATTGCATAGTTTTTTGTATGTATTTTGCTATTTTGATAGATATGCAGCCAAAAGCAAGGAGAAGTTGTTCGAAAGAGCAAAGCTCGCAAAAAAGAAGGTCGACGGCCTCGAAGAGAAGAAGACGACGTGAGTCACCACCACCACCACCTGTTATACATGAAGAAGAAGAGCAACAATATGAAAAAGAACCTGCTCAGGTTGGGGTGGAGGGAGAAGGAGACCATGGCCTATTGAAGGGTCTTTTCCCTAGGGGACCTATTGATCCTTCGGTCCTTACCCATTTCAAGGGACATGTAGCATACTACGTGTGGCAAAATCAGGTATATCACTCTTATAATTTAATTTAAATTTAATTGAGGTTATGATTAAATTTAAATATTGGTAGATTCTTATATTTTTTTTGTTTATTCACATAAAAACGAAATATACAAAAATGTTGAAACTATGGGGTAAAATTAGCTTCTTGGGACCTCAGTGAACATCCCGAGAGAGAGAGAGTCATGGAGATAGTTACAAACGCTGGTCTCCATCATTTGGTGGCACGTACTTATAGTTGTGCCAATAAGTTATTGATAGCTGCTTTCGTGGAGAGGTGGCAACTGAAGATTAATTCATTTCACTTACCATTCGATGAAATGACCATTACATTGGATGATGTAATGGTCTTACTTAGAATTCCAACATTGGGCAAAACAGTAAATGGAGATGCACTGAG
This sequence comes from Paratinospora sagittata, assembly GCA_035771175.1. Classification (NCBI taxonomy): domain Eukaryota; kingdom Viridiplantae; phylum Streptophyta; class Magnoliopsida; order Ranunculales; family Menispermaceae; genus Paratinospora; species Paratinospora sagittata. Next base: position 28,699,015 of record CM069612.1, on the reverse strand, counting down.
CAATGCAGAAGCAGTGATCATACTCCAAGAAGCCTTGGGGGTTTCAACTCGAGAGGTCAATTGGTTCGATTGGATTGGTTGCTAAAAAAACTTGGATTGAATCTTCCAGAAAACCAACAATATCCTTCGGTCGAGCATACTGCGACTGCATATTTATTGTTTATCCTAGGTTGCACTTTTTTCATGGACAAGAGTGGTACAAGGGTGAACATAATTTACTTGCCATTGTTGATGAATCTGGATGAGGTGGAGAATTTTGCATGGGGGGTTGCTTGTCTGGCGAATCTATATCATCAATTGGGATGTGCCACGAGATATCACGTGTAACAGATTGCGGGGTATATAACATTACTGGAGGTATAACTATTTCAATCATTTTGGTTTAAGTAAATTAAACTTGACATAAATATGCCTGTGTTATAATATTTATTGGTTTTATGTTTTGTAGCATGGATATACGAACACTTCCCTTTCGTTAGACCGCACGTAAATCGTGGATATAAGAACAACCTCCCGCATGCTATGAAGTGGAAATCTGGCAAAGAACAAGGTATAGCGGAAGATTACGTTGAAGTTCTACACGAGGCAATTGATGATCTTCACGTAAATCAGGTAAATTCTACTCTTTTAAATTAAGTTTAATATATACAACACATCAACTTATATCTTAGGTCTTTATTATTTTGATCAAGTTGCATGAGACCCTTACACAGACTGTAGGGCCGAAAGTCCTCTACATGAAGTGACATTTTATACTTCGTGCGTAAAGTTCTTTGATGTGGTCGAGACCTACCATCCCGACAGAGTTCTGTGTCAATCTGGACATGTACAGAAGATCTCACGTCCTCCTCAACGTCATGTTCGAGCTGAGAGGAGTGCTAGGAGACATGATTATGTCCATCACATGTTCATTGATCAGTATTGGGAGAGTTGGAACTACCATTTGTTACAAGCAGCTGCACGAGGGGAACAAGTTTCTAATTCATGGGTTGCTATACCATAATATCTTGAGTGGTTCAAACAGATTTCACATCCAAAGGTGCAGAACCTTGAATATCGACTATCCATTCAAGTGCCAACTTCAACGGAGAATATAAAATTTTTGGTAATAAATCAAAATCTATAGAATATTATTAATATATTTGATTTTATTATATTTGACATTAATTGATCTTTGATTTCAGATGGAGCGCAACAACCGAGGTCTAAGGATGCTGAGGTCCTTGAGAGCTGAGACATCAGTTGATGTTGTGTATTGAGGGATTGATGACATCATCACAGTTTTAGCCGGCACAAGCATCAACGAAGAAGAGGAACCTGAAGAAAAAGAACGAGCCCAAACTCAGGTTCTCTACTTCGAAGACCCATCACAGACTCCAATTACGCACTTTGAACGTGGAGAGAGCTTGCACGGAGTTGAAGAAGATGCACCTGCTGTCTACCCTTCGATTACGAATTCGAAGAAGACGAGAATAGACTTGATGTTTTTTGGTTTTTTGGTTTTGGATCAACATATTTTTTGATCTTTTGTGCAATGAATTTTGAACTTCAACAAACAATTTCATTAATGCCAATGAACAAAAAATTACATGTATTACATTTGTTGTAAGTTCAAATACAAAAAAAAAAAAAAAAAAAAAAATTCAATCCTAGTCAATTGTTTCTATGGTTGTTATATTGTGAACTATACCAGTAAAATGAAAATCCTATCTAGATATAAGGTGTCCCAACCCTTAGCGCATGATAAATGGTACTTCGCCCAATTTGCAGCAACAGGTGGCACCAAACTTGTTTGGGTCAAAATAACTTGTCAATGAACAATTATCAATGTTAATCATCTAGACAAGGCAAATCATAGATTTCTATATATTAACAAGTATAACACAATACATAATATTTTTATACCTGCACAAAATGGCATTCACTCACGAACCGCATAGCAAATAACCGTCTCTGCGATGCCAGAACAAATTCACTCCTTAGTGGAAGAAATGTTAAATACTATTGAGTTGAGATAAATACGAATGTCAGGTTGTACTTGTTTGCAATCAAGTGACCCATCTCAAACATTGTCATCCAAGCACGTGACGGTCTCATGACAATCAAATGCTTTCGTGATTTCATCAACTCTGCCACTATACTGGAAAACAACCTCATAGTGATCCTTGAAACTTATGAGTTCCTCTAAGAGCTCTTGTCTAACCCTTTTCCATTCACCTTTCCCATAACCCAAAAAAAGGGAAACTACTCGATAACCACAATGTCCATCGGCCTCCACATCTTTCACCTGCTAGATTTAAGCATTCAAAGAAGCTAGAAAATGATTTATATACTGGTGTGAGCTGTGGTTCCTTGTCCTGTCAACCTTAGGACGTGGTGGTCGCTTACCCGTAGTCACCGTGTTTTTAAGGGAGCAATTGTCTTGTTAGGATAAGACGTGCTCAAAGAAGGATGGATTTCTCTTGGTTGATTTATCAACTTTCAAACTCAGCCTTTCTCGAGTATTTCTTTTTGTGGCGAGCTCAAACAACACTGTAGATGATGGCTTGGATATCTCCATCAACCTCTTAAGCATTCTTTTTCTCCCAGATGTGTCACATTGTTCGAACTCCTTACAAAAAACCTCAATATCCTCGTGGCATTGTAATTGGTCTTGAGACTCTTAAACAGGGAGAAACATATCAAATTTGTTCTAATGTGCATCCACCAAAGTAGTGGGAATGGGTCAACTTTCTTTGTGATATTTAAAGATTTTATGTTCACAAGGCAACCCTTGAGTTTTTCTCAACAGGAATCGACAAGTAAAAGTTTCAAAATTTGTCTCCTTGAAATGTTCACATTCTTTCTGAATCTTTTCGATTGCAAAAATTGAGACAACCCCTCGCAAGTGCCCATATATAGGTCCGTTATGGACGTGTTTGCTGGTGAGTAAACTTTTCTCAAAAGATCATGATATCTTGGTATGTTACAAAGATAACAAAGAATGTATTGTCATTCAGCTACTCTCAAACAGTCCCTGTGAAGAACCTAAGTGTTTCTTCAACTTTGCATGTGCACTTTCGACTCGGTTAGTTGTGACATTGCCAAAATGCATGATCTCATATGTCCAAGCAGCCACAAATCTTTCCATGTGGTTTAACAGCCACTCATTGTATAAATAGAGAATGAGCGTAAGGTAAGCTTCATAAGATTTTGAAATCACTTTCCTATGCTCTTCATACTGCTCCTATGTCTATGAATCAACCAAACCATTCCTCATGCCTATAAATTTCATATAGTCACTGCTATCCTTGAACAACGGTTTCGATTTCGCCAGCACATTCTTGTTAATGTGCCAACAGCACAACAAATTTCTAACATTTGGAAAAATAATATTCATTTCATTCATCAGGGCCAATTCTCTATCAAAAAGAAAAACCTCTGGTTGTAGCCACCCTTCTTCCATATCCTTTAACTTCTCAAGTGCCCATATGTAGTTCTCATGTTGCTCGTTTTCCATGAATACATGTGTCACCGAAAATGTGAGATGAGTTGATGTAACGTCAACTATCTCATGTAACGGATATCGATAGATATTCATCTTATATGTGCAATACGTTATCAAAACTTTAGGAAAAAAACGTAACAAGTTGACCGATACTGGGTGTGCATAAAACAACGCTTGTACATGATTGGTGTTTTTGTCGAACTTGTGTCACTCGACGTATTGTTCTTCAGCTAACTTCGCCATCAAATATTGCATCTGAGACCTCCCACTGTTTTCCAACAATTTATACTTGCTATGTGCATTGTATATGGTCTTCAGTGTAGATGCATTGCCTGCATCCCTTTGCTTCATAGCATTCAGTATATCTCTGGGCCTTGCGTGACTACTGCTCATCCTTTGTCAGTCGGCCTGCATAAGAGTGCCCTTCCATCTGATCGACTGGTGGATGATTATGAGTGCCACAATCCACTGTTATCATCCAATCGTCATCAGCGACCAATTTTTTCCCCCGTAATAAGAATAAACAATTACACTTCTTAGTTGAGGTTTCATTGACTTTCTTCTTTCTTGTGTCTTTTAGATTGTACACACTGTACCTCTCACGTGCAAACTTGATTCTCGGTCGCCTACCCTTCGTCCCTCCTACATCTGAGCTCTTGATAACGATAACAAAACCATTTGCACGACCTACTTCCCTTGTCCGTGCAATAAGTTTGGCCTTACTCTTAAATACAATAACGGTTGTGAACTCTTTAATGTAGTCCCGAACTAATACCAACTCATTGCCAACAATTTTGGATTCATCAAATCCCTCGTCATCCTGATGAATTAGAACTTAATATTAGTATTACATACAAAATGAAACAAGATAACAAAAGAAAACCTTAAAAAACACCAAAAATGTTTTGTCTGACTGTGTTAGGTCGGACGGAAGCTTTCTGTTCGACTAAACAGGGTCGAATAAAAAGCTTATGTTCGACTAAACACGGTCGGAAAGAACGTTTTGTCATCATCTATTTTGTTCTGTCTGACTCCTCTTGGACGGACAGTGTGTGGTATATTCGACCTTTTTAGGTCGGACATGAGACTTTATGTCCGTCCACAGGGGTTGGACAGAACAATTTCGAGGGCAATTTTCTGGGTTTCGAAATCCGTTTTCGCCCCCTTTTCACTTCGATTTTAGGTTTGTTTTTGCATAAAAATAGTATAGATACCAAATGCACATAGCGTAGGGGGTGAAGAACGGTTTGAATCTCTTTTCATTATAGGTCGAACGACTTGCTTGATGGTGCACACTTCCAGCACATTGAGCATTTTTCGAATGACTTGCGAACACTTCAAATCGAAATAAACCACTTGCAAACAATTCAAGACATGTTTTTTATTCAAAAAATATATTAAAATCACAAGATTGAAGATTGAGATTTGTTTGAGAGTTGAATAGTTGAAGGGTTTAGGGTAAAGAGTTAAATGGTTGATGGGTAGGTGAAAAGAAAGATGGAAAGGTTTAAATGATTTAATAGTTATCCTTTTTGGTAACTTCACATGAGGCTTTTTATATTTTTTTACTTTTTAGATGAGGTGGGTAAAGATATAGGAAAGGATAGGTGAAAATAGTCGGACCGAAAAATTATTTGTGAGCCCTTGTGCCTTTGTGCCCTTGTGGTTCACCCTATTGTCTTTGTGAAATTCACATTCCACAATGTCTTAATATGGTTTTGATAGTGCCCATGGGAGATTGGATAACATTTTACAGTCCCTTATTCTTGTGAGTAGTGTCTTGCTTTGGATAACGCCCATGGTTTGCGAGGTGATGGTGTTAAGATCATGAGGGTGGCATCGTTGGCAACTTTATGATTAATTTGGTTAGAGTGAAATAGGCGTATTTTTTAGGATGTCTCAAAGGATTGTGTGAAAGTCTTTGGAATGAGATACTTATAACAACTTTTTCTTGGCTTATTGCTTTTAATCTTCATACGGGATGCTCTATCAGGGAATGGATTAGAAATTGGGTTGGTTGTACGTAGGTTTTCTACTTTGTTTTACTGTTTTCAATTATTAAATATTGCAGTTTATTTTCAAAAAAAAAAATATACTGTTCAACGTACTATCTTATGTTGTACATATTAAAATGGGGTGTTTTGAATGTTGCCAACAAAATAAAAAATGAAAAAAAAAAAAAGAAAGAAAGAAAGAAAGGAGATCTTATCCAAACAAAAGTATATAATATGAATTTTTTACAATATAAGTGAAGAAGAAGTAGAATTATGTAGTCTTAAATAAAATGAAAAAAAAAAAAAAACAAAAACTTCATTTAATCGAGTTAACTTTTAATTATATAATTAATTAATTTTGAAACATTAATAACTTAACTACCACTCAAATAAATTATCTCTCAACGTATTCCACGGCCTCTCTATATCAACCTTTGTGTTCAAATCAATCACAAATTAGAAACAAGAAAGCTAAGCAAACTCATGAGTCTTTATTGCAAATGTGAAAGATATCAATTCAAAATAATAATAATAATAATAATAACTACAACAACAACGAGGCATCACATCCCGACCCCCAAAGTCCCTCTCAAACACGTTTTGCATGACAAACAAAGCACTCCACACTTGTTCAATAATACACTTATTTGGGACCCACTAATTGTATAATTAATATAATGTACTTTTCATGCCCCACCACCAAAATAAAAGAAAAAAAAAATGCGAGTATACCTTCAAAGCCTTTTCTTTGTTTTTCCCAGGTTTCACATCAGATGAACAAGTAACAAGAAAGAGATTTGACTAAGATAGAATATATCAAAAATTATTAAGACCGAAGAGGCCTTGACCTAAATAAAGGACCGAAGCATGTAACGAAGTGGTTAGGAGTTCAAGTCTCGGCTATTTGGGTTCATTTTAAAGTATGAGCTTAAGTGAGGTTTTAAGAGACGTTCTCTTTACGAATTAGGGATTTGTACACATTTAAAATTAATCAGATGTGCGTAAGCTGACCAAAAAATTCTGGACTTTTTTTTTTTTTTAGGTCTGCGGGTATCAAAGACTTACATTCCCTTAATTCATCCTCTAAAGCACGGCTACAAACACTCAAGAACGCAATGATGTTATTGACCAACAAGTGATAAGAAATGACTCAAACTCGAAACCTTTAGATAAGTGTACTTATATCCAACTTTTAAATCAACCCATTGTTGTTTTTTTTTTATTTTTTTACTATTGTACACAACATCAGTGTCAACTAAATTGTTAAGAGTTATCATTAATGGGATAAGGGTGTATTGATGTGAGGGCAACGAGTTTCACTCTCAATGTACATTTCTCCAAATTTATAAGCATCTATTTCATATAAAGTTTTCCTGTGATTGATAAATGTATTTAAGTCTAGTTTTATTGCAATAAATAAGACTTCTTAAATTAATTAAGTTTGTCAATGAAGGTTTTATGAGTTGGGCTCCACATTTCAATAAAAACACTTCACACAAAGACAATATAAGTTGAATATGATAATGAACACATGAATGAAAAAGGACATGTCGGTATAGCCTATTGCAATCACTACCACATGCAATTTAGGTTAATTAGTAATATAAATTAAAAATATCATTACTTGATACAAATGGAAAATAATTACTCTCATTAACATTAGATATATAGACTCAAACTATCAACCTCCTATGAGGTAGAAGATCAAACTACTACAATTAAGAAACAGTAGCCAAAAGAAGAAGAAGAAGAAGAAGAAGAAATACAGTACTCCTTAGATGTTAGCCAACTAAAGGTTTCAATAAAATAAATCTTCTCTTATACCCCTTTTATCACTAAATTATGGTAACTTTTTAGTTTAAATCTAGCAATGACCATCTAAGACCCATTCAAAGCATCCATTTTTTATTTGTATTTATTTTTTAAATAATAACAAATAATTTGATTCAAAAGCTGTTTTAATAATTAATATAAAAGTGAGTTTAATGTCATATATAACAATGGTAGAGTTTACTCAAAGTCGGGTAACCTCGTTGGATGATAGACGAGATATAAGTTGTAGTTGAAAAGTGAGGTCTCGAATTCGTATCCACACTTATCCGTTCACTTTATAAAAAGACGCTCAATAACCTCTGTAATTCTCAACTCTAGAATAGTCTTACCCTCGCAAAAGAGTTAGCGGGAATACCGAAGGATCATAGACAAAAAAAAAAAAATAGTGAAATTTAAATAATAAGTTAATTAGGGGGACAGAAGTCCCCGATACCTACTAACCTCAGAAGAAAAGAAAAAAAAAAAAGGAGAAGGAAGACGACAATTCAAATTTGTCATGTTGTAACATTTGTTGGATAAGAATGTACGAAAATAAGGATGACAATAGGGAGATGGGGTTGTAATTTTGCAATGGATATATAACTCAACAAAATATGGTGTTTAATGGATTTGTTTTTGTTTTTGTTTAGTCAAGCCACCCCTATATCATACGTGTCCTTCATGTCTCTTTAGGTATGATTTATCTATTTTACATTTTCTAATCCTTAATTATTTTTTTTTACATTTTTCTATTTTCAAATTGCCAAAAATAATTCTTATCATTCTACTTTTAATCAACATTTTTATAAAAAAAAAATAATAAAATTAATCTTATTTATAATTTTACATTACATCATATCAAATAAGACCTCAATCATTTACTTAGCCCAATCTGGTTTGTAATTCAAATATGATTTTTTATATTTAAAATTGTAAAAATATAAAATATACGATTGGTCAAGTAAATATAAAAAATTATTTTCTAAATTTTTTATTTTCAAAAATCCATCTTTGTGTTTGAATCACCGTCCAAATGCAGCGTTAACTATTACTCGGCTCTTTGCAATCCGGCCCGACCCGTTTATAATCACGAGTTCACGACAAGGTTGAAAATGGGTCGAGAGACAGCTGGCTCATCCGTAGTAGTTCAACGGCTCCTCCAGAACCCCACCCTTGCTTACCCTCCACATCATTCCCGTCCTTTGCATAAATGGCAGGGGCATTTCAAGGGAAACACAAAATATATCGGTCAGCGGCGTCGCGATACATCTCATTCTCACTCGTTTCAATCCCAAGTCGCGTCCCAACTGTTCTCGTCCACTCCAGACACAGCAAAGCCTTTCTCTACAACTTCGCTTAACCTTCTCTGCAACTCTTTCTTCTCCGTTCAAAAGCTTCAATTTTCTTCTTCTTTTCAATCATGGAAACTGCTAGTACAAGTAGTAGTAGTAGTAGTATCAGTAGTAGTGCTTATCAGATTACTACTGGTTATGGTTCTGGTTCTGGTTCTGGTTCTTCTTCTTCTTCGGTTCTGAGGAATCGGAGGTTGGAGAGGTGCTGCGTGGATTCGAGCTTGGAGGAAGGCTGTGGAGATGTGTTGTTGAGATCGTCGAGGTTTGGATCAAACGGTGTGGATGGAGAGAAGGAGAAGGTGAAGGTGAAGGTGAAGGTGAAGGTGGAGGAGGAGGAAGTAGAAGAAGAGATTGGATTCGTTGACGACGATAGTTGGAGTGCGATGGTGATATCTTGTGTTAGGATTGTGACTTGCTTTGTTACGATGATGTTCACAACTTTCGTATGGGCGATTATTATGCTTTTGTTGCTTCCGTGGCCGTATCAGAGGGTTCGGCAAGGGAACGTATACGGTCACGTCACCGGGAGGTTGTTGGTAAGCTCTCTGCTCTGTGCTGAAAAAAATTCTTGTTTTGTTCGTTTGTTTTGATGTTGTTTTTGAGTTCTTTCTTGGAGATTGTTTGTTTGTTTATCTATGTGTGTTGGAGTTCTTGCGGTTGGTGTGAGCGTGTGAGAGTTTTTTGGATGTTTTTCTTTTTTGATGGAAAAGATTTCTGATTTGAGCTTTGAATGGTTGTTCATTTTGGCTGTTAGGTTTTGTAGATTATTTGTTTAGAGATTTTGTTGAGATGATGAGCAGATAATTTATTTATGTATCAGTGAGATGTACTAGGGATGAATGAATGTGGTACAGAGTGAATTTTTAAGATTGGATTCTAGTTTTATATGAGTTTTGCTGGAAGCATTTGTGGAAAGAGTGGTTCATAGAGGAGTAGGATTTAGTAAAGAGAGTGTCTGTAGGGCAACCATTTACTAGAGAGGTAAATTGTGAAGCTGAGTACGCCACTTCTTAACGTTATTTGCATAGAAATGCTAATAGCAAAAGAGGTAAAAATAATGCATTCAGAATCCTAGAGAGTGAAAATTTGAACTTTTGTGAGGCTATAGTCCATTGAATATGAGCCATGGCTTTTATTGCCAGCCAAATTGATCATTTGTCCTTACATCCTCCTCACGCACACATATACACACAAAATTTCTTTTTTGATTTGGAGCCCAACAAGGGACACTTTAACATTCATGGAGAGAAGCCCCCAACAACCATATGCCATTTTAGTTATTGGCACATCTACTGGTCGTTGCTATCTGTGTTTAAACCTCCTTTATCGATTCTCTTTCATTTTATCTCTAATTAGTGTTGTTCCTACTATCTCCTAGTCAATTTTTTCTTTTTTCTTTTTTTTTTTTGCACAACATTTTGTTTAATAAAGCATGGGTAGTCTGTAGTAACTGTCACGAAGCAAGTGTAAAAATTTTCCTTAATCTCTTTATTTGTGAACCTATGTCTTTAATAGGTTCGATGGCTTTTCCAATTCATTGTTTTAACCATCCTTTTTTTTTTTTAGTTGATTTCCTTTAAGGTAACTTTTACTTGTCATCCTATTACAAGCTTTGGCCTAAATGTTGGCAGATGTGGATTTTAGGAAATCCCATAAAGATTGAAGGCGCTGAATTCTCCAACACTAGGGGTATTTATATATGCAATCATGCGTCCCCTCTGGACATTTTCCTAATTATGTGGCTGACTCCCACAGGAACTGTTGGCATTGCCAAGAAAGAGGTATGCTTAGTTCTCATGGTGCAATTATTACATTCTAGAACTTATTCTGAGTATTAAGAATGATTCTGAGAATTGGAGGCTGGTGTTACCTTTTCACGCATGCCATGGGAAGCACACTTCTTCATCATTGTTGGCAGTCTGGGCAGACACTACTCAAATAGATTTACAGCAAAAATGCACAAACCACTTAAGTACTTGAGCTCTTATTTCTGGTAACTATCTTTTCAAGTTTTGGCTTTTGATTTCCAAGGTGGAACTCAAAGATACTACAGCTACATGTATGAGGTTATGACCTGTCCAAGATGTTACCCAATGATTGCATGCAGTTGATCCATAATGTGTAAGGTGTGGTGTTAAGACACTTCCTATTCGTCACATAAGGGATTAAGGCCTTGTTTAGTTTATAGTTTGGATATAATTTTTAGAATATGAAAACAGAAAAGCAGATTTGAAAGCAGGAGTAGTGTTTGGTTAATTGAATTTAAAAAAAAAAAAAAAAAAAAGGTATAGAATTACTCAGTAATGACTGTTTATTCCAAATGATAAAAAGTTTTCTAAATTTTAATTTTTGGGTTGTATCCTAAGTTTTCTATCATGAACTAAATGCAGCCTAAAGAAATCAAATTGGATCCCAACTTATGTAACTAACTACATTCTCTGGGATTTGCATCCATCTTGAGAAAGTGTATGCAATTTGTCAGCAAAAATCTCAACTGCTTTATGAGCTTTGCAAATAAACTTCAAGAATATTAATGAGACTAAACTTTTTTGTTCAGATAATATGGTACCCCCTCTTTGGACAGCTCTATGTATTGGCGAATCATCTTCGTATAGATCGCTCCAACCCAACTATGGCCATTGAGTCTATGAAAGAGGTCCTCCGATTTCTCTTTTCACAGTCATACTTCTACGATTTTGGCTATATTTCTAACTTTTGCTCTTTGTCAAGCTCAGGTTGCTCGAGCAATTGTCAAGAACAAATTATCATTGATCATTTTTCCAGAGGGAACCAGATCCAAAACTGGAAGACTTTTACCATTTAAAAAGGTAAGTGTCACAACCCAATTTCTTTCCTTTTTATTTTTTATCTTTTGGTGAAAAATTAGTTGACTTTTCCCATATGGATTAACTGAGACCTCCAGAACCACTTCTTAGCAGTAGGGATCGTCCATATATGTTGATTATGCTGAATGCAACAGTTGGTCCAATATCAAATGGCATGGACTTCCCGCTCAGGCTCCTTGGAAGATGGGTGATCAAGCAAGGATGTCCCTGTTTCATATCATAATCAAGTCGCTGCTCTCAGATATCTTACTTGATTATTTTGGATCATTTATGGACTACAGTTATAAAGAATTACATGCATGGAAGGCGATTCAATGGGCAGGATAGGACTTGATCAACATAAACTGTTGTTGATTATTTCACTTAGAGTCTTGATTTCAAAAAGTATTGGGTAAAATCATAACATTATGATTTAGCCCCCGATAGAGCGGAGTGGAGGAAGTGGGTTCATATAGCCAATTACATTTAGTTGGGAAAAGGCTTAGTTGAGTTGAGTTGAGTTAATCGATTCATCACAGTGAAAGTTTTGCTTCAAATTTTTAGTTGGATGCAAATATTTGGATTGCAACACCAAAAACCTTTTTTGCACGCATAACAGACCTGGTTGGCTTGAATGGCTTCATCTTAGGCACTTGTATTTGTTATTACTTGCTGTTCATGTCCTGTTTTCTTGACCATTTCCCGTTCATTTTTCCTCCTTCAGGGATTTGTTCACATAGCCTTGCAATCAAGGCTCCCTATTGTCCCAATTGTTCTGACTGGTACACATCTCGCATGGAGAAAGAACAGTTTACACGTCCGGCCAGCACCTCTAAAAGTAAAATTTCTCCCTCCTATTAGAACTGATGACTGGAAGGTTGAGAAGATCGAGGACTACATTAAACTGGTACATGATTTATACGTCAAAAATCTACCAGAGCCCTAGAGACCCATTATAATGGAAGAGCTCAATTCATCAAGAAGTCAGCATAGTTAATTTACCACCTTCACTGCATATCTTGCTCTTGGCATAGCTGTAGGTACTTTTGGAAGTGTCCTAATTTGAAATAAGCTCACGGTTTAGTAGAAAGCATGGATTACCGCTGTTATACTAACAAAATCTGTTGCAAGGCCTGTTTTGAATTATTTCAAAGGTTATTATATATATTGCATAATCTGTCATTTTAGGTGGCTATTTATCCAGCAGATAATTTTTGGCCCAAAGAAGAGGTAGAGCTGCTGAACTGAGATTCTACATTGTCATCATCCAGGTCTTTTATGTAAGAGATGTTGCTTAGCATGTAACAACTGAAATTACAAGTATGAAGTCCTTAATGTAAAGATCAGTTCCTCAATGTTGTGGTGTTCTCTATCATATGAATGAATTAAAAGGACTGCTTTATCTTTACAGCATGCAAGATTATTGCTGCTTACTCAAAGCTTCTTTGTCATAACTATGCTCTGCGCATGTTTTCAAATGTCTAACTTAAGAGCATATTAAAAGACGTAGATTTATCCATATAAGTGGTTGGCTTGTGGGAGAGAGTTGAGTTTCAAGGTCGTTCTTGTACATAAGTTTTAAGGTTCGATTTTTAGAGGTGTTTTTGTTAGAAGAGGTTTATCGTTGTGTTTCACCTTTAACAAAGACTTACTATATCCGAAGAGTGTAGGAATACATAATGGGATATCACAAAAAAAAAAAATAATAATAAATAAAATAAAATAGATTTATGTAGTTTACCTCATTTAGTTGAAAAAATATATATTTCTCATGTATTATAGAGAATGATAAAACTAATTGTAATATAAATAAAGATTTAGCTTATGATATAATAGAATGAAAAAGCTTTTAATACAATGAGTTGAATTCATTGTATGAGAGATAGTAATCAAAGAATATAGTTTTAAATACACACTTTAATTGAAAATATTGCCACTGGTTGATTTAAGTTATACCTCTAAGTATATTAGTTCATAGGTATTGAATTTAAATTATTAATTTATTTATTAAACATATCTATTTTTCTAAAAAAGGAAAAGAAAATCTTTATAATTGTTATATCAGTTAAAAAAAAAAAGATTTCATCCAAAGATTCGAAAAATGGCCTGGGTCAGTCAGCAGATACACGTCTCGAGATCCGCAGAGAACGGATCCAGAGCTCGAAACGCTAAGCTACATTTTGCTACAGAAAGAAAACACCAAACAGATGTAGCCGATCTCCTAGCATTAAGACACGTGTAGAAAAGTCACCAACCATGGTTGGAAACAAAAACCAGAGTTAACTCGAGGAAACGTGGCAAAATAATAAAAGTGTGTGCTTTGTTCCTTTTATTTTTCTCGTTTATTGTGCAAATAGAATCATAATAAAAATCATAATTTTCTTCTCACCAACACGGTAACACGAATCGTTAATTCCGTGTTTGATGGCAGTAAAAACCCAAATAGGAAATCAAATCCAAGTTAGAAACTTAGAATCATCGATCGCTCTCTAAAAAATTTATTAGGTTTTCGTTGTTGTTATTTGTTCTCTACGGTGAAGGAAAAGCGGATCTAGGGTTTTACGCCGGAGGTGAAGAAAACGGGAGGTAAGTATTTCGAAAACCTAATTTCTTTGTTGTTTATCACATCTTTTTTTTTTCTTCTTTTTATCATTTTGTGGTTAATGTGGGGGATATTATCAGTTCGCTTTTAGGGGTTTTGATGCGAATAGAAGAGTTGTGGTTTCAATATTTTCTATTGTGGTTTTTCTTGCTGCTTATGAACTTTTAGGGTTTTGATACGAATGTAAGATTCTTATGCAAGAGAAGGAAGAGCTTGGAGCTGGAGTGATTTGTATGAGGAAAGGTTATATTTTAATGGCTGGATGCTAGTTGTTTTAGGGTTCATTCATCAAGTATGCAACTGCTAACTCTTGGTATATATATATGTATATAGGTATTGAATGAAACAGTAACTATTGATCTAGTGTTAGAGAATAAACCCAATGGGAATGAGAGGCAAAATATACTTGAAAAAAATGCTCTACCTCTTTTGTCTTCTTGTAGAATCAGTTGGTTCTTGAACTTTTAATCGGCTTGGTGTAGAGTGGGCTAGTTGTAGGGAGTTATGGAGACGAAAAGAATGGTATCCTATCAGTGGTGACTATCATTAAGCAACGTCAACGTAGCTGTCATTTGCTTGGCATGTCAACGCTAATAGATAATCTAGAATCATTGGAAAAAGCTGCAAAAGGCAATAGAGCAGCATAACCTCTTTTTTTCTTGGGTACATTACATAAGAGACCACAAGATTCTGGTATTTGGGGAGTTTGTTTTCCTTGATTTGTGATGCTCGAAAGACAGATTATAAGATTTTTCATAAGAATCATAAGGAAGTTTATTTATTTTATTTTATTTTAATGTTTTCTATGTTTTCTATGTTTAAACTCTTGATGATGGAAAACAATTGAGTGCATTTCGGATCAAATTTGAATTTACAATAATTCTTCTTTTTTATGAATATTTGGTGACAGTTTTTCTCACACGTTTCATAACTTTTGTTGATCCCATGTTCACACTTTCATCTGCTATATTGCTACTTCTTGCTTTTTGGTTCTAATGTGATTCCATGACCTTAGCTTCATTCATGTCCCCACGCTACAACTTTTTGTGCCATAGTGATATACCCTTCATAGATACTTACTTTTATGATAGGATATTATTTCCACACCCTTTTTATCTATATGACCATGTGCAATATTTGTATTTCTTAATAGGCTTTATTTTTTATTCTCCGTATATTCCTTTGATGTGAAAAAAGTAGCTAAACTCAATTTCAACCACTCTTTACTCTTTTTAATTGGATTAATGTTGTAATTTTATGGTAGCCACACTAGGTTGAAGATCCTGACAGCCTCTGTCAGGCATTGCAGTGATCTTAACTCAAGCATTTATAAAAAAACAGATCAAATTCACTATAAAAAAAGAGCTTCTTGATATGGCTTACTCATTGACAAAGGAAATCTTCAGAATTATCATTCGGATCTCTTTTCTTCACTTTCCTCTATAATACAAGCAGCGTAGAGGAAAGTGAAGAAAAGAGATCCGAATGATAATCCTGAAGATTTCCTTTGTCAATGAGTAAGCCATATCAAGAAGTTCTTTTTTTATTGTGAATTTCAGGTCATTGTTCCTATTGGATATTGTGAATTTGATCTGTTTTTTATAAATGCTTGAGTTGAGATCACTGCAAGAAGAAGCTGTCCTTAAAGTTATTATTGCCTTATTTACCTATAGTCATGTTACTACAAACATGGTCAAGCAGAGGCCAATATGCAGCTATGCATGACTGTTGAACCAAGAGAGGCCCATCTCTAGTACAGAGAATCTCGGTCATGACATCATTTTCCCACAAAATAGTAGGAGTGCACTGGCTCATCACTCTAGTACAAAGGAGCTTAGTTATGACACTTATTCACCACCTAGTAATATGATGCACTAATGCCATATTTAATTGGGATGTGATGTAGTCAATCTTGGTGTCGTCGATGACTGAATACTGATGTCATCATTTTTTTTTGGGCCTTCTCCTTGATTTCCCTGAAGCTAACTTGAGCTGATTTCGCTGATCTTCAAGTAGGACCGATGGCTGGAGGGAATTGTGTCTCTGCATGTTTTGCTTTAATCTAGATTTTGTGTTGGCAAGTTTATAGCATCATAGTTATCAAAGAAAGAAGGTTAATTGTATTAATTATTGTTTGGCAGGTCTAAACTGTTTGAGAGGCTGAGTTTTGCATTGATTCTTTAACAATGAGCCAAGAGAATCAAGGGACCAGTCCTGCTGCTCCACAAACTTTCCCCATGAAGCGTAAGAGGGGTCGTCCTCGGAAGGATGGTCAGATAAATGTTGAGAAGGTGTCTACCGCACCGAGACCGGATGTGATGGTTGAGAAGGCGTCTGCCACACCTAGACCTGATGTGATGACAAGAAACCAGCGCAGAAAAGTAAATCCATCTAATCAACCTGATAACACATTGGTGGGACAGGTAGTCTCTGGTGTTTTGGATGGGTCATTTGATGCTGGATATTTGCTCACTGTTAGGGTAGGTGATACCGACACTACTCTGAGGGGGGTTGTGTTTGCACCAGGGTTATCAGTTCCAGTTTCTGGGGCAAACGATGTTGCGCCGCATGTCAAGATGTCAAAAAGATTTGAGATTCCCCTCTCTGCAGTGAGCTCACCGACCATCCAAGTGCGTGGCTCTACTAGTCAATATGAGCAAAAGAGTGAGCTCCAGCAGAGGATTGAGGGTTCTCTTCCTGCAAAGGTATCACCGCCTATTAACATCACTCCCATAACTTCAAAAGGGGCCCAAGAAGACACTAAATTATTTCCTGAAGCAACCACCCCAGCAACCTTGCAGCAAGCAGAGGACAAAAGCCTGAATTCTGTTTCCTTATATTCTACAGGGCAGTTGAATGATACTAGTAAGGTTATTCAAGTTTCTTCTCAAGAAAAAGACACTGAAGTTATAGGAGGGGGTCTTGGTGATGCCACTAAGGACCCTGTTCTCTCTGACCAGCAAGCCGCTCAATCTGAACTTCAGAAGGAACCTGCCGTAAAACAGGGTCAATTGCCAGAAGTTGATTCTTCATCCGTGTCAGGTATTTTAGGCGATGGAGGCACATCTAAGGGTTCAAAATCAGAACCAAAAAAATCATCTGTGATGTCACTGGATCTATTCACAGACGCTGAACACCAGCAAGTGGGATCTCAAAAGCAAGATCAGCTGATTGATGTTGAACTGAATCACCAAACTGTTGGAGTGGATAAAACTCCCACAGCTACTGCACCACCAGCCTTGGCCACGGGACCAATCACAGAATCAATGAAGGTGTTGCCAGAGGGCCCAACATCTGAGGAACATTGCAATCCTCAACCAGAGTCTCGGATTCCAGCCGAGACTTTCCATTCCTCACAAAGTGAAGCAGATGGGGCAACCAAGACGGATGAACCCTCTAAGCTTACCACTCATCCTCCGTTAGAGATTCCTCAGAGAGAAGCTGTGTCAGTTTTACCACATTCCGTGCTTCATGAAAATGTGGCTGAACATAAAATCTCGAATTCTGCTGCACCAGCCAAGCATGAGAATCTTGTTTCCGGGCATGCTGCGCTTGGAGCACAATCACAGCTGAATTCCTGTGAACCGAGCAATACAGATTCAGTGACAGAGCTGCAAAATGCTGGGAGCAACTAAGAGCATACAATGTCTTACCATTGATTCAAATTCTAAATGGGAGTAATTCCTACTACTGATGACAGAAGCTTATTGCTAACAGTTGCTTGGACGGATTTTTACAACATAGTTAGGTCTTCTCAGGATAGTGATAGAGCTTTTAACTATTTTGTAATTATAAACATTGACTATGGCCCCTTGTTTCGTTTTTTCTTGACTCTTCTTTTTTTTTTTTTTTGAAAAAAAGTTTTTCAAGACTACCATCTAATTTCATATTTGATGCCTTCAAGTCTCAGGGAAAAGCCTAACTCTTACATCTGCTCTTGGCGTTGCCTTGCCGCTAAGCTCTACTTAGCAGTTGGTGATAAACTTAAATTGTCTTGTTGAACAGTGAAATCTCTATTGCTTGCTTTAGGATTAATTTCGAGTGAATGAAGCTATGGAAAAGGCGCAGGATTTTTTTTTTTTTTTTTTTTTTTTTATTATTATAAGTCGTTCAGGTGATATGAATGTATCTTCTTGCTTCGATGGTTGAATTGCAAAGGCAAGCATTTCAAAGCAGCAACTTTAAGTACCTCCATGTTAAAGAGGGCTGTTAATAGATTCTAAATATTACATTATGTTCAAAGTGCATCCTCAGTTTTCCTGAGAAATTGACAAATGCAATTATTGGTAGCCAAACAATAAAAATAAAAATAAAAACAAAAAAACTGTGTCAAACTCTGCAACCACCAACCTTCAGAGAAGAAGATGAACATATATTATGCCCAAAATTTTATGACAACTTGATAGAAAACAAGGGTACCTTCACAATCATAATGTATACTATAATAATCCAAATCGAATGATCACAAAAATGTTGGTTCCTTCATAGAAATCTGACTACAATATTGTTTAACAAAAAGCTTCACCACTGATTGGACTTCTACAAAAGATTAGTCATTCTGACTTGAACTCCTACCCAAATCTCACTATTCAAAATTATGGTGTGGTTAACACAGGATATGAACTCAGATGAACTTACTGCTGAAGGGACCGTTGGTGGTCGGAACTGCAATAGGTCTAACGGCAGAGAAGGGAGGCTGTGAGAATGGGATTTGACTTGCCACAGCAAAAGGTTGTTGCACTCCAGTTACAAAATTTGGATGAGTCATGCATACTGGCACTGCCTGGTTTGCCGTAGTTCCTAAAAATTAAACACATGGGTAGCTCAAGTTAGAAGTTGGCATGAAATGTTGTTAAAGAAGAGTCACTTGAACAGGAAAAACAGATCCAAACCCTGCATTGAATCTTTGAGACTTGAAATGTGGAATTAGGCATATCATAAATCTAGAATCTCCAAATGCCAAAACCTTACGAGTCTAACCGATCAATAAGTTCTACCCAAAGGGTTGGTATTCCTTGTATTGTTAACTTTTCCATATTGACATTTATATTTGATGTATGGCTTGTTGTTTCATATTCATTAAAAATTCAATGTCTGAATTGCATCATGAATGGATGAGGATGTGGTGCCGAATGGTTTCTGCTATTCAACGGTAAGAATCACATCTAAGAGCCGGCATTATTTTGATTGTACTAGTTAAAGTTATTACCTTGCTGCTTCAGCAAAGGGACCTGAGATGTCAAGAGAGGACAGGCAGATACTTGTGAGGGAGGAGCTGAACCTGGGATTGCATCCTTCAAAAATAACGATAAAAAAAAGTCGGTCAATTCGCAAATAAAATCATTGAGTATACTTTTATTGACAACAATTCCACATAAATCCAAAAATAAAAATTGAGTGGAAGGCAAGAGTCCATTTATTGCTTCATACTCTAACTTGAGATATAAATTTATGCAGATTTAAGGGCGTATATAAAATAGGCACTATAGTGCATTTATGTTATTCGCAATTTGAAAAGACAGATCACAGAATCTAATATAATTGAGCAATCACGAGAAACCTTAAGCATTCACCATACTTTAAAGTAGTATTCAATTATTCAACCACATACTGATAATAATCATTGTATTGCTATTTCATGTCATGCAGTTATAATCCTCGGTGGCATCTTACATTTGAAACTGGATGCATGTAAACAAGCTGTCCTAAACGACCAACCATAACCTGAGAAGGAACAAAAAAACAAAAATCATCTGCTGAACATTCAAAGTAAACACAGATAAAGTGTTACGATCCTGTTTTCAACTAAATATTAAGAGAACCTCAGGACTCATCACTTTTAACATGCAGCATAGATAAGATATCATACTCACAGGTTGAGAGTTTGGATGAACAAAGGTGGGTCCTGCTTGAACAGGATTATATTGACCAGCATATCTAACTGGCGGTGGCATGCTTCCCCCGCGCCCAACAATCTATGACCGAAAAAGAGAATCAAATAAGTATTACCAAGTGAAAGATGAAAGTAAACTTAAGGAGCATCCATAAGCTCTTACCATTATCATGCAAATTAAGATAAGAGACTATTATGTGATTAAATATCAAAAGTTGGGCAAAAAGTAAAAAACAACAAACGTACAGGTTGGGAATATTGAGGGCCATTGTCACCATTTAAAGCAACCAATGTATTGTATGGTACAAACTTTATAGGTAAAGATGGACGGGGTGTGAAAGGGCTGATCCCTATTTCTGGCTGTGCCACAGCGACTGGTATCAGAGGGGCGCTGCTTTGGACGTAAGGCATACTCACAACCGTTGTTGTTGTTGCAGGAGGGGTTGCTGATCTAGGAGCAGATAATACGGGAAAGAAGGTTTTTGCTCCAGGATTGAGCTTGAATTCCTACACAAGTAATACAATAGATGAAGTTAAAAATGTGTTCCAAGAATTTAATGAATATTATTAGGAAAAATTAGTGAAAGTTTAGCTTATTCAGTTAATGGTTCACCAGTCCAAACCATAAAGCTGACAGAAATTTTTGAAGCAAAATGTAAAAAGGGTATGATCCCCATAATTTCTAATATCACTTGATTCTGGATAGTAAAAAGTATTCACAGTTAAAATTATCAATAGTGCAGTACCATGATGGTAAGACAATAGAAAAATCAAATAGATTGTCTTTCAACTCAACAACATACAATAATAGCAAGAATAGGTACCCGACAGCTACATAGAAGCACGGCATCACTAAAGGATTTGTCTTACCTTAACACCAGAGTTAGAAACTGAATTTTTTAAAGCAAGGGAGCCAGTTGGTGATACTGATGGACTGGCACATGACCGTGAACTCATATTTACAACTGCTGAACAAGAATTTGAAACATCTAAAGCAGGAGCCTCAAATGATAAGATGTCTGCTGAAGTTGACTTCTCCATATCCTGTTCATTAGGTTTGATTGGCAAGGGGACATGACTAGCACAGGATGCACCATTCGACGAAGTTTTAGATGATTTATCCACATGGATTCCATTATCATATCTTACCAGGGAAGGGCTGGAATCTGTGGAGAAAAACATTTATTAATTGGTAAAACGTAATAAGAGTACAAGGGACTAAAAAGAATACATCAAAGGTGCCCAATGGCTATCCAGCAGGATACATGATCAACAGGCAAAAAGTACATCATTATTAGGTAAGGACAACAAGAAGGATAGTTGATGTCATTAATTGTGTCGAATCTTAGAGATCAGAGATTTGATGTCACTGATTGGAGTCAAATTAATAGGTTAGGTCAGATTTTAGCAAAAATATTGGAAGCACAAAATCATGAAGAGCTGCATTGATTATTCCCCAGTTGATAATGTTACATGTTCTCTTCCCGTTTTTTCCAAAAAAATGAATGACAAAGAAAAGTCTGTTCTTTTAATTTAACTAATTCGGTAAAAAAAAACCCTGATATGAAAATAGCTGTGATGGTAAACTCACCAGCTGTACTTAAGCGTTGATCTTTATGAACCTGGAAAAAAAAATAAAAGATCATATAAGGATATGTGAATGGCATTAGTCCAAAAACTAACAATTACTGCCGCAGACCAATAATTCTCAATCAATTCAATTCAAGTTTGGCTCAATATACACTATTCTTAAGGGTTTCAAACTCTTTGCTTTTCTCATGTGACTTCTCTTCCCCAACCTGTCTGTCAGCAGAAGAAATAGAAAATAATCTAAGGTTAAAGCAGTCATTAAAGGAAAGCAGCCAAAATGCAACTTTCATTCTGAAACAACAATGCCAGAAGTTCATACTCCTCATCAACTGTGGTTATAGACATCGTGGAAGCTTTGTCAATCTGCAAGCAGAAACACACCAACAAACAAGTAAGCATGTTTCCAGTACAGGAAGCTTTCTTAGATAACAAGATGCATTTCTCCATTTACTATTACAATATAAAGATATGAATCACCTTTGCTTCTGATGAATATATGCCATCTACTGTGTGGCTTCCATTTTCATTGTTTGATGACAAATCATTCTTAACATTTTTGTTAATTAAACCACAAGTCGATTTGCACTCATTTTGGCTGGAACGCCTGCATCCAGGATGTATTCAAACAGTAAGAAGCACTTTAGTAAATAATGCGAATTTGGAGAAAAGAAATTATAATCACATTATGTGATTATATCAGCATTGCTACAAGACTTGTAGGATTGACTTGATGAGGTAGAGGTGGCTGCTTATATGGGAAAAAAACACTAAGCAACAGACTGTCAGCAGTGTCTTTAAAATGAAAGTTGCCATTGAAATGAATGGCGGAAGATTGTTCCCAATCCAACAATCTATTAGATTTAATTTTCAATTGTTTAAACCAAACAGAAGCATTAAAAATAGAACTGATAGATAAATACAGAGAAATAGACTAAAAATCAATCCAATCTGGACCATACTAGTTCAAGACTAACTTGGGCACTCCAAACTAATACATTGATTTTTTCTATGTTGAAGAGGTGGTTTTGGAACCCAAAGGTTCTTGGTTCAATTCTTGCCACTATCTCACCATAGGGGTTGAGGGGGATTAATGAGTTAGGAACGGGCCTAATACCTCCCCGAGAATGTTGTCTAGTGATGAAGTCAGTTATATAACTAACTACTAACATTGTATCTTCTCAAAAAAATAAAATAAAAATAAAAATAAAATGTTATAAGGTCCATTTGGACCTTAAAGATTGCAACGTGATTCACTCAATATGGCTGTGTTGGTTCGAGGTTTTGTCCAAACCTAACCTAATTCAACCTGTGCACATCCCAAGTCATTGATCTTTTTCATCTAAGACCAAGCTTCTCAACCAAGTCAATTAAGAAGCTTCAGAGTTATCCTAGGTTTTGTTGAACTTAAATATGTAACGGAGCTCCCGCGTGCTCTATCAAGTTATCAACCACAAATCATCATTAGAACTAAAAAGAATAGAAATTACTCAAATCAATAATGATATGACTCCACAAAAGTTGAATTATGCTTAGTATTGGATTGCCACACTCCTTTTAGTGCCATCTATTCCCTTGCAAAAGAAAAGTCATTAAACAGCCAACCAAATGGATGTGCCTCATAACAATAAGCACCTACCAAAGGTTTCTTGTTTTCACCCTATGAGACACCATTCTACTTCCTATATGCAACGAATAAAAGAAAAAGGAAAAAATCACTTCTATTTTTGTCTGATTTATTCTCTTAGAAGTTTATCCAAGAGTTCGAATCTAGAACAACCTCCAATGTGGAAGTAAGATTGGATACATCACCCCTTTCCCCAAACCTTGCAATGGTGGGAGCCTCGTGCACTGATTACACCCTCCTTTTTATAGATTTTGTTTCTATTTAGAACTAAAATTACTCCATTAATCGGTAACTCGTTATGTGTTGAGGATGAACTAATACCAGTATGTCATTCACACGCTTAGGATAAAGCATTTTAAGTCAATGAAAACAAACACTCACTCAACTCAACTAAGCCTTTTCCCAACCATATAGGGTTGCTACATGAATCCGCTTCCTCTACTCCACTCGATCAAGGGCTAGGTCGACTTTTAAATTAAAAGTAGTTATATTTTTCTTAATTATTTCTGTCCATATTATTTTAGGTGGTCGTCCTCTACCTCTGTCAATGGAAACAAATATATATATGAAGAAAATTACCTAGTTTCACTAATTTCCTTTGTTTTCAGTTCACATGTTGCTAGAGAAACCTTGCTTGATTTCACCGTCTTTACTTCACTTTCTGTTGAGCATTCCAAAGACCTCACAGATCCATTAACAGCTTCAACATCTTTACCAGACACCTTCCCAACAATCCCTTCTGCAGGAAGCAGAAGCCCCTACATATTACACCATTTGCACATCAGCAAACCATCGAATGCAACACATCAAACACAAAAAATTCAATGGAGTCAGAAAAAGAACCAATTCAAAAAAAATCATGCCTTGGCTACAATCTGAACAAGATCAGTCGACAGAATCACAAGTGTATCTACAATACTCCCCTTGCCCAAATTCGCTTCCTTTTCCCCCTTCCTAGTCATTTTCGCTTTCTTCAAAACAATGCCTGAAAAGCAGAAAGCAATTGAATCCAACACCGACAAATAAATCAATCTTTCACACAAAATGCTGTTACATGAAAAGCCAAAAACATCAATCCAAAAACCCCTCCCCATTACAGTAAATTAATCAGTACTACAAACATCATTGAATAACCCAAAAAAACACCTTGAACTAATCAGTACTACAAATATCTGAATCAGAAATTACCCAAAATAAAATAAAAGACAGAAACAACATTAGAATAAAATGAAAAAGCCCTCAAAGGGCCCAAAACCAGCATCAATTTCACCGGATCAAAGCAAAACTAATAAAATCCATAAAAAAAAATCAAGACCCAGATGAGAAATCCTGCTAAAAACTAGTACCCACAAATACCCAATTCTAACCGCAACCAAATAAACACAGATTCAGAGATACAAACCGTAGTCTTTATCGAAGCAAGCGGTGTGAAGGACGCCGGAGTAGACGGAGCCGTCCGTGACTTGAACGTCGACGGGAAGGCCCACAATGCACATGGTGGAGAAGAGCAATGCATCGGTGGGTGAAGTCGAAAGGATTGATTCGTTTGCGAAAACTCTTGTACGATTACCCATTGAAAAATGAAAGCTTAGCTCCACCGCCTGCTGCTGCTGCTGATGCTGCTTCCCCTGTTTCTACTCTGTTTCTTGTCTTCTGTTTTGCTCCGTTTTAATTCAACTGTTGTGTTGTTTGTTTGTTGGATCTAAAAACACAAAAAATATGAGAACTTTTGCTTCAGGACGAGGGAATAGCGAAGTGGGCATGCAGTGTATTCATTTGGCGTTACGACTCGCGAGTCCTGAGTCGCCGAGTCGCCTTTGAAAAATCATAAATTTTCCTTGTCTTTTCTTTTAAGGAAGATGCTAATCTTTGCAACTTCATATTCTTATTACATATATCAAGCCAAGATTGATAGAGATTAATATTCTCTTACGTGTAAATGATGACACATAAACTAAATTTATAATAATATATATATAATTAATAAATAAGATAAATAAATAAATATGTTTGTGAAGAGGTTTGAACATGAAACTTTAAGAATAAAATTGTTTGATACACAGCTTACATTTACCAACTAATTCTTTCGGGCAAGCCTTAATAAGAAAAGTGAGTGGCATTTTCTTAACGAGTGCATAAATGCCCCCGGATATAGTCCATAACTGCAAAAAAAATTTCTTCCAACAAAAACCGAATTTAACCCGAGAATCGAACTCTATTATTATTATGGGTCATCACTACAAGCTCGGATCTAATCTAATTTGGTGGTAAGTGTAACAATGCATTTATGTTTATTCATGTATATTATAAGTGTGTTTTACATTTTTTATTTTATATTTAGTAGAAACAATAAAAATATATATATATATATATATATGCACCCGGTACGAGGGCCCACCCAAAGGTCTACAATACCTCACTAGTCTCCCCACCAATCATTGACAACTCTCACACAATCTGATCTTAACAGACACCATTACAGACTACTCGAGTTCATCTAAGCTAAGTTGTCCCGGACAAGGATATTTGATGCAACAATAACGTCAGTGGCCACTGCTCCCACACATCAGCAACTTCCGTACAAAACTCACCCGAAAATTATCCTCCTGTAAACTCGAACCTGCAACCTGCAACCTGGTGGCACCCTCCAGGGCCTCAGATGGTCCAAGACCCTAATACATTTCGAAGGTGTAATACACTAATACTTGCAGTTGCTTGTTTCTTTTTTTTTATTCGTATTATTATGTGGTCTAAGGCATGATGAAAAGTAAACTTAGTATGACTTACTGTTGTGGCGCCCACAGAAGACTTTGATCTTAACCGTTGGTTGAACGGGAAGAAGGCCTTTCTGCAAGGTTGCAAGTGCAGTTGAGTGGTTTTCTTGGCTCTGGAATTACCCTTCTCTTCACTATCTCATTTGCTCATCTTTTTTAGGTAAAAAAGTTGCAATTTTGTTCTTTTTCAATTACTTGTTTATGTTACCAAGTAGATTTCTTATTTGTTTTATGCATTTGTTGGATTAGGGCTTTTCTTTCCACTGAATATGGCTGATTTTGAGCTTCTATCTGTTAAAAATGATGAATTTTGTCTTAAATGATGCTTTTTTATTTTTTGTTTGAGCAAGAGCTTGTTTATGTTACTTGTTCTAGCAATATGATTTGCATACAGCCATAGAAACGCTCAAATATAATGGCTTAAAACTCCTATGTGAGAAAATTTGAATCCAAGTTGCTAGAGCAAATGGACATTCAGCTTAGTTCCTCGAGTATGAACCTAGAAGAAATGACCCAAAGAGTCATGTGTTACTGGCCTCTGTAGTAGAAGGTGTATCTCTGTTTTTTTTTTTTTTCCTTTAAAAATGATACTTATTCTGTTTCAGAATTTTCCAACTGATAGGAATTTCTTTTTGAGGAGAAACTTCTTAGGAACCAGGCTTCTTCTTTTTTTCTTTCTAATCTTGCATATAATGACTTATTTAAATAACTATATAAATTTGCATAGCATCTCTAAGTTGTAAGGTTTTTTTAAAGACCAATTCATATCTACATTTTGTTTTATGTAATTTTGAGGGCATGTTGACCGGAAATTGGGAAAACGAAAAAGGGAGAATTAATGATATTTAGAGATGAACTAAAAAGAAACTGGAAATGTTATTTGGATGAAGAAACAAATGTTGTTGTGGAATAAAACAACTAGATGTAATTTGAAGTGTAGGAAAAGGTTTTGTAAATATAGAAGAAAAGCACACCGTTTTAGAAGAACTGGCAATAGAATTAGGAAGTTCAAGCAGGATTAACGGTAAAACCTCTTGCTGTGACTAGGATTCTAAATGATTTGTGAAAATAAAAAGAATTATTAAAACAATGTTGACAAAGTTAGCATTACAAGAAAAACTGTATGATAACATTTATCATTTGTGAGTAAGTAGATAAGTAATGTACACAATTTCTGGATTTCGGCAGAAGAAGAAATGTTGGCCTGGATCATGTTGGAAACATTTAGTGTGACAATCAAAGAGTTGTAATTATGATAAAGAGTTTAAAGAAAAGGTAAATGAACTATTTTCAAAGTAAATTGAATGAGAAGGAACATAAGGATTAAGGCGAATAATAGTTTAGGAGAGATCAGAGGATCAAACTATTTATTGTTTTCAATCTCATCAATTATGAATATGTTGCTACTCTCCTAGAAAAATATAAGTTTGTTATTGCATATCTTAATCCAATTTCCATCAATATATCATAATACTATCTCTATGTCATTTGAAAAACCACAGCATTAATTTGTTAAATTCTTTGAAGAACTGCTCATCACTTCATTGCATCTATGTGGATAGGCAAACCAAATCCTACAGTCCTACTTCACCGTCCTACTCATCAAGCCCCCATCATCATTAAAGATATTTCTTGGATATTTGGCTGGGCTATTCAGCTCATAACCTTATTTGATATATGTTTTATCATTTGTTTAATATCCAGGAATATTCATCTCTTGGATATCCAATGTGGTGAGATGGACATCGCGAGTTTGCTATAAGAACCGATTGATATAATTTCAAACACTTGCTTTCCATACCTTGGGAAAATGCAAAGAGATGCCCCTCCAGACCAACTTTCTCCGAACCGTTCAAAAGCCCCAACTGAGCCCTCTGAAGATTTTGTCAACATTAACAAGCAACAGAAAATCACAAGTACTACTTTGGTTGGGATTGCAACAGAGGTTTGGATGGTTTATGTAGTTTAGATGTAGTTCATTCTCAAAATATAGTTTGACATAATTGTTTTAAGAAACTTGGGTGCCAGTTATGAGTTGTTCATTTAAACTGCAAATGTGGTTTTTCTTTCACCATCCTTGCATTTGCACCTGAACTAAATAAGAAGGGAGTTTTGAAAAGGAAAGCATCGATAACTTTAGACACTCCTCGTTACAGCGTAGTTAGGTGGCTCCTCCAAATTTAACTTTGGCCTCAGTGCCCAAGTATGCAACAATTCCAAGTTAGATCAATCCATGCTTACCCTTGAAACAAAAGGGTGGCTTAATATGAAAAAAGCCTTTGCGTGCATGGAAGGAAACCTTCCAAAGGGAAAACGCCAATGAACTTGAAAAAGGAATTCTTATAGGCAAGTTAATTTGTAGATACATCAATTATGTTGACCTAAGTGGTTTTCCACTTAGTTTTTTCTTAAGTGTTTTGATGCTAACAAACAATATAACTCATGGTGCTAATGATTCATCTAGTATATTTAAACACCTAAAGTGAAGAAGAGTCAATGCAAGATCCAAGTCTTCAAGGTCAAGAAGTCCCTCAAGCAAAGGATCCAGTACACTCAAAGCTTGAACAATTGGACATCTTGAAGAAAAGAAGACTAAGAGGTTGAGAGTCTTATGTGTCTAGAATTAGGTTATAAACCTACTTGCTTTCATCTTTGCTCAGTTATTCTTTAAAATTCATTCATACATTAAGTTTTCTTTAAAAATGATTTTAAATTGTCCAAACATGTTTGGTTTATGTTCTTAAAGTGTTTCAAACTTGTTTGAATCATATTTGCACTTGTTTTAATCAAAATCACATTTTTACAAAGTTTTCCAAAAACTTTTCAGTTTAAGTTTTCAAGTTTAACTTGTTTTAAACTTGGACTTATTATCTTAGTTTCCAATGTTTTCAAAGTGTTTTAATCATCAAACTCAATATATTTCAATCATATTTTGATGCCCAAATAAGCCCACAAATTTAGAATTTCAAAAAATTATGGCTTAGTCAAAATCGCAATTCGAATGTTTGATGATTAAAACATTATGGTTGTATATTTGATTTGAGCTTCATTGTAATTGTTCTATTTACATAGAACAAACATTATTCTTGTAATTTCTCAAGTATTTACGAAACAAACCAAGTCAAGTGGTTGTGATATCACTTGTGATTCCAAGGTTGGAATCAAGTCTAGTTTTACCATTTATCTTAAAAAGGGTCAAATGGTTCACCTTTGGCCTGCAAAAAGGATTCAGACTTTCATTTGCCACGAAAAAAAAAACAAGTGGTTTGCTCTTAGCTCGTGAAAAGGATACGCTTGTCTTGAGCCTTGAAAAAGACATTGTAACAATTTGGTTTACACCCTTGAAGTGAACCCGGTATAGTGGAATCCTAGAGACGGTTTCTCAAGGTGTGGAGGTAGGAAAATGATTTTTCGAACCACGTAAAAATCCTTTTGTGCATTTGTATTTTAATTTTCACACTTTACTTTATGCACATTGATTCATTTTGCGTATATAACTAAGTTTAATCAAAGGATTTCTACTAAGAACTTAGAAAATTTGTTAAAACCGGCCATAACACCCAATTCACCCCTCTTTGGGTGTCCAACAAATTATTCTTTAATATGAAATTTGTTAATTTCAGTAAATTTGGAATCAATAGTGGTAATATTATCTCTCCAAATGAAGCCTTTGTGATGCATAATATTTTCATTTTTAATTTTATTTGGCTTAATAATTCAAAGTAATTCGTCATTGCTTCACTGCTTGCTTAGTCTGTTTTCAATCCAATCATGCGTATAATGCAAGCCATACCTCCGGTCTATTATTTATTTATCTATTTATTTTTCCCCGTAACCCTATATTCTCTTTCGGGTCCATGAAACAACTCATATTTTCTTTTAATCCCGTTCTTGGAAAATACAAGAGCAAAACAATCAACTATTGACCAAAACAATTCTTCCTATGAGGCTATCATTAACTATAGATTAATATGAAATTGGATTTGTCTTCTGCAGTTTGATATGTTGGCTGAAATGCTTCCATTGCCAGAAGGAGGTGCAGAAGTACAATTGAAACTGGCACAAGAACTTCAGGTATGGGTAAAAAATCCAGCCATTCCACACTTGATTCTATTTCTTTTCGTTTTTGTCAAGTTGAATATTTTTCTAGATACCCTCCTCCTTCCGGATATACTCTCCAGGCAGAAAATGAAGCAGTTGGACAAGAACTAGAGAGGCAGCTGGAGGCTACAGGTGACTTCTCTTACCTTAAATAGACGCGAATAGTTTTCCTCAAGTTCCAAGCTAATCAATGATTTTACAATTCAGTTAGTATTTTGTTTCATAGATTATACCTCATAAAAACATGTATACTAGCAGGGTTCGAAATTATTCGATTAAAAGATCTAACCACCGGGTACTTTAAGTACTGCTTAGAATATTGATATGGTCTAGGTTTAAGCTTCTCAGAAACATATAGATTGAACAATTGAATGACATTGTTCTGTCTAGTGGGTCTTGCTGGTGTTGTAAGTTACATTCTTTATTGCAGAATTCTCAAATGTGTTTGTTGTTCAGAGCAGGAACTGAAGCAGGTGCAAGAACTATTCAAACAGGCAGCTGAGAACTGCTTGAACCTGAAGACACCAAACTCACAGCACGAAAGCTAGAAGAATGCCAATAATATTTATTTTGCCTTCTTCAACAGTGTACATTATGTAACTCCCAGTAAGGATGGGGTTTAATGTTGTAATTGTCATGTAGAATCTTTAGATGAGCTGCCATGTTCAGCACATTCCTTTTTTTATTATATAAAAATGATAGTGGCAAAAGGCATTAACATAATTCAAGGCTCTTAAAATGAGAATGGTAGCAAGCATTGGAAGCTTTGATTCATTTAAAAATGGGACCATTCAATTTCATTTAGGCAAAATTGGCTACCAGCATCCATCAAGATGGTTACCTTTCACCTGCCATTTATACCATTCAGGCAGCATATTGAGGACCAGAGTGGTTGAGTTACCACTACAGTATTAATCTCAAGCATTAGCAATAGTATGACACCATAAAATTACAATACAATCAAACGCTTAAAATCCAAAAACCTTTTCCTGAAAGAACCAGACAATTCTTAATAGATTGTTTCACACAAAAAAAACGAATCCATTTCCAATCATCACCAGCCCTTGTTGCATGAAAAGCAAATAATTTAGTGATAAAATACCAAAAATCTAATGTGATAAATAAATATGTATCTAAGTTACCACTCAGAAATGTGCATTTCCATGTATTTTGGTTTTCAGCAAGAGTTTATAAACTCTGGAACATCATTCGAAACATTAGCAAAAAAAAGGAGAAAAAAAAAACTCATGAGAATGCATCAGACAATCAGCAAGCAGCCCAACTGGTAGAGCAGTAGGCACCCCCCTCCAACCCCATTGTCATTGCACAGGAATCCCACCAACCAAGAGCGGACAAAAAACCAGGATATATACTGCGTTACAACCAAGTTACAACCGCTCCGCTGCTACCTCTTAGGTTAGGCCAAGATAAGCAATCAACCCTTGTTCCAAGTGATCAGAAGCAGCATGTTACTGCATAATAGAAAAAAAAAAAAAAAAAAAGCAAATAGTTTCATTAGGAACTACTCCAATTATAAGCAATTGCACAAAGCAGGAGTATAGAAATGTAGAAAAGGGAAGCAATCAACCAAGGCTAGAGGATGGACACTTTCTTTTTTAAAATAAATATTAAGATAATGGGGAGCCAAGAAGAGTAACACTCAAGAAGGCCAACAACATTAGAAAGCAGAATTGACAGATCAAAAGGAAGGTAAGCTAGCATTTATAGCATTAAAAGAGGGTGCAATAACTTAAAAACAGAACAAACTTAATAATAATATCAAACACAGATTCCAACAATTTGGTTTACATTACAATACTTGATAGCGCATATCAATGGTTGTTCATTATTGCAGCGAAGGCTAATTTGGCTTACATTACAGTACTCTAGCTCTAGAAAATATAAGCAAAGTAAAAATAGGTTGTCTGGAGAACCAAAGAAAACGACTCCCAAGAAAATTGGATGATATATCCACCAAGAGTTTTAAGAAATAGAATCCAATTTGGTTGTAAAATCCATCAATTGAGTCTCATGCAAATGACTGGAATCGGTGCTTAAAATAGTTTCGGAACCCCGCATATTTCATGATTCAAGTGTTAAAAGATGTGTTGTTCACTTTTGTATATATTATACATCACAATTCATCAATCCTCAAGTCATTTTTTGTATACATAGAATATACAGTAGTTAACTAGAGCCCTCCAGCACTTTTAATTATTTCTGCAAGCATACACATGCGCGTGCTCAGTCAACTCAACTCAACAACGCTTTTTCTCAACTATTTGGGATCCGCTGTATGAATCTTATTCTTTCACTTTGCTCTATCAAAGGTCAAGTCAACATATATGATATATGCGTGCATGTGTTAGCAGAATCTCAGCATCAACATATTGTCGGCTTAAATAAGAAATGTGCATTAAGTATGTGAATCGATCAATAAGACAATACCTGTTGCTGTTGATAGTTTCCATAACCAGCATATGCTCCATAAGCATACATGTTAGGATCCTGAGGGGGCGGGGCATATCCATAAGCTTCATAACCTTGGTTGTAGCCATAGTATGCACCATTCCACTGGTTGGGATCTGCCTGTGGCTGGGCCATGCCAGTAGATGAATCCTGTAAATTTGCCAAACTTCTTGTCAAATAAGCAAAGAAGACCAAAATGTTAATGTTACACAACTAAGAGTGATGAGAAGTAGAAGTACCTGCTTGTTTGATGGACTACGGCCCCATGAAAGCCGAATGTTTTGGCTTCCCAACTGGGTTCCATTCAACATCAATAAAGCCTCCTCTGCACAAGCTCTGAAGAAACATAAAAGAAATGTAGTTTTAACATCACACATAAGAAGCTCTGAGCTATAAAAACAATAAACATGCACGCATACCTGTTAGCAAATTGAACAAATCCACAACGCTTTCCTACTGGTATCTTCACATGGACCAACTCCCCAAATTGGCTAAAAACTTGTCTCAGGTGGTCATCCGTAACATTGGAATCCAAACCACCAACAAATATCTGCATTCAAAATCATCTATGATTCATGCTAAATCACTCCAAAAAAGATGATATGCTACAATAATAGAACAAAGTACCCACGGTTGTATTGTTAGGATCATTCTCATTCTGAACCGTTTGAGCGTTCTGGTATGGAGCTGCAAATACACGGATATAAACAAAAAGGTGAGTGGAAAAACAAATTGTTATGCCTCGAAAAGACTTAAAGAGTACCACATAAGATAATAAGAATAGCATATTGACCAGAACCTCTCCCAAAGTAACATAGTTAGAAGCACAGTAGTTGGCCTCGCAGCCAAGGACAACACCATGAATCAAACAGACAAGCATGCAATCCTCAATAAAATATAGTAGTTAGTAAGCACCATCATCCATCTAAAACTGTGGCTGAAACCCCATGCAAGATGATAAGCACAAAGGCAAGTGTATTGCTACTTTCCTGCTTTGCTCAAAGACTATCAATATGACTCAATGCCCAGCAACTTAGCAGAGAAATCAATAGTTGCAAGAACCTTCTGGTGTAGAGCTGCAATGACTCCAAAAACTTGACTATAATTAATAAATTAACAAATAAATGTCAAAAATCCCCTAAAAAGAATGCAGTTTCCATAATCTTCAAACTTAATTTGTATTGTTCTTGAACTCTCATGATTTACGAATTCTGATCGTACAAGATAGTCTAAGCACATACCCTTATAACATGAAAATCTTCTATCATATTGCAAATGGTTGTCTTTCTTAATTATTTCTGCCCCATGCTATTTAAGGTCTTTTTCTATGAACTCAACAAAGCCTTTTTTTCCCAAATGCATGGGGTCAACTACATGAATTCACTTCCTTCACTACCTATTAATGGGTAAGTTGAAATTCATATTATAAGAAATTATATCTTTCTTAATTATCTATATTCATATTATTTAGGTTTTCATCTACCTCTAACATTACTATAATTTCTCTTCTTCATCTACAATCATTATTATTAATAATTTAATGCATCACTCTTCCTGACTGGCACATCCAATAGTATTCATTGTGTAAATCACATTAGTCTCCCATTCCATTTCCAAACAAAATTTTAAATAAAAATCTTATAAAAAAATTTGAACAAATATGCTAACAAATCATTAGCAAAAAGTACTAGTACATAAAAGCGTTTAAGTTGGAAAGCTGAAATGTGATCTTTCTTCCATGAAGCACAAAAACTAAAAAGAAACAATGACTGCCAATTCAAAATTTCTATTCACTGATATTATAAAACCTCAAACCAAATACGAAATCTTACATGTTACAAGAGATATCTGGAATAAAAAACAAAAAGAAACAATCCAAAATAACAGCAGAAATCTTTTCTCTAATCCAGAAGCATCCTAGTGAGAACTGAAGATATGAAGAACTTAAAATAGATGAAGATGTATGACAAGAAAGTCAGAAGCAAACCGACCTAAAAGCAAGGAAAAAAATTTCTAACCTTTGAAGAAGACAGGACACTACATACACAACTAAAAACATGGCTACTAGTCTGGTTTCAGGTATTAAGAATCCTGGCAACGAGATTATTAATCTGCCTCCAGAATAGCCTTCAGTCCAAGAAAGATGGGAACATGAACAAAAAATGACAAATGGAAACCAGAGAAAAACTTCCTACGCAAGTATAGTACAAAAGAGACATCGTTGAAAAGGAACTACAGCGTTGGTTCTTCAACAACAAACCAAAAGTAAATGACTGAAGAAAATAAACTTTTGAAACTGTGAAAGAATTTGAATTTAACAAGGCTGGAAGCTCGTTAAATAAAGGAATAGGGAAAACTAATCTGAAAAGAGTAGCATAAATGCCACAGAAATGTGAAATTAAAGATAGTTACAAAATAAACAAACCACTGACCTAAGCAAGGCCACCCACTAAAGGAGAATGCAATTCAGCTGAAATCAGTTCCAGGGCCCCCAAAAGAGAGAGCCTCTCAGCATCCTGCTCTGAGACAACATGAGTTATTATAAGTGTTTGGAACTTTAATTACATGAAATTGCGCCCAATCTTAGAAGAAAGTACTGGAAGGAAATGACTTTGTAAACTGCTGCTACTCTTCATGAGCAATAATGGAAGGAAAAGCGAACCAAAAAATAACAATAAAGTGGACTCATCCCACGGGTTGACAAACCAAACATTCAGTTAAGTTTAACAAAAAATCATAATATGAAACAATGAAGTATTGTCAGAAACTAGTGATAAACATTTTCCTTCAAATTCCATAATTCACAACTTGCAAGTCACAAAAGTGGAAGAGCAATGAAACCACATAGAACCAATCAATGGGTGTATTATGATACCTTTTGGACCTCCCACACTCTTTTTCGTAGTAGCTGGGCCAATGCGCATGGGTCTTGTTGAACAGAACATTCCGTTCATCTCACTCATAGCACGCATTTGTTCACCTTCATCTGCAAATCTAACAAACCCATAGCCCTTAGAACGCCCTGTTACTCTATCTGTGACCACTTTTGCTCCCTTAACAGAGGGATACTGAACCCTAAATGTTTCTTGTAGTGTGTAATCAGTAACATCAGAGGCCAAATCTCCAACAAATATGGTGAAGTCAGCACTATCATCTGAGCGCCTCTCTCCTGCACTTAAAGTTGCCCAGTTCAGTCTGAAGGGCTGCTCGACATTGGGCATAAGTGTCCCATTGTATGTCTGCAAAACTCTTTCTGCAGCAGCACGATTTACAAACTCAATAAAACCATAACCCTCAGATTGACCCGTTTGCTTATTGCGGATAGCTTTTACTGAGACAACCTGCATGTGCAAATGAAAATTGCATCAATCTTAAAAAATAAAAACATGATAAGAAAATACAAAATCTCAAAAAACATAAACAATCAGATTATGGATGATATATTCGTTTTACAGTTGATCAGAAAAAAAAAGTTATGTTGGCTATTAGTCACCTAACGCAAACCTCCTCTATTAAGGATGATATATTTAATGAATATGTGATAAAACATTAAAAGATAGAATTGAAAATGAGAATATTAAAGAAAAGTTATGAATAGACCCAACTGAAGATAAAAGAGACAAAACCGATTAAGGTAGTTTGGACATGTACAAAAAAGACCTTTAGGGTGCATCAACTAAAAAAGGTGACCTATTAACAATCCACAGTAATTTTACAATCCACAGTAATGACATAGATAGAGAAATACCTCAAATACCATGAACAAAAATATATATATTTTTTAGGAGGCATGAACAAAAGTAATTAAGAAAGATATAACTACTGCTAATTTTAGAGTCAATTCAATCATTCATCAACTGAAGCTAAGAAAGCGGATTCATGTAGCTGACCACATGTAGATGATAAAATATTCAGTTGATTTGAGTTGAGTTAAAGATGATATATTTCAAACTTTGATTGGAAGAAAATCGGGA
This sequence comes from Paratinospora sagittata, assembly GCA_035771175.1. NCBI lineage: Eukaryota > Viridiplantae > Streptophyta > Magnoliopsida > Ranunculales > Menispermaceae > Paratinospora > Paratinospora sagittata. The sequence continues at coordinate 28,662,518 of CM069612.1, read as the reverse complement.
TTACAAATCTATTCATGTAAAATTTATTGAAAAAAAAAAGAAGAAAATCATACTGCACATTTTTTGACCTTGTAAACCTTCAAGTTAAAACTAAGACACATTACATTGCATTCCTATGCATCCTCATTGTACTTCAAGATCGTAAAACTCGACCACATATTAAACTCCAATCATCTACATCATCCTGTATCACTACCGAAACTTCAACCCCATTCAACACAAACACAACACAGTTTCTCCCCAACCAAATCCATGAACACGCAACCAATCACTTCACCAAATTCTCACTTCAACCAACCAATCTCCCTTCAATTATCTTAAGTCAAATAAAAATAAGAACATGGTGCCAAAAACCACTAAAACTACCAAATCACAGAGAAAAACACAAAATAAAACCTCGAACACAAAAACGAGAAACACAAGAAATAAACACAACAACGATCTCGTTCGTTTAACAAAAACAAAAAGATTCATAACCGAAGAATTTACAACAACAACAACAACAACAAGGTTACCTCCCCGGTGTGAGCGAAGCATCCGTGAAGATAACTCTCCTCCATCCAGTACTGCAAGTCTCCGATCCAAAGCGTCCGAATCTCTTCGGCGCTCGTCGGCTGCGCCGCCTGATACTGCGCCGGCGGCTGCTGCTGCTGCTGCGCCGGCACTTGCTGTTGCTGCTGCTGCGCCGGCGGCTGCTGATTCCACGCCGTCGGCGCCTGAGCCTGCATCATCCCCCACTGCTGCTGCTGCTGCTGTTGTTGCTGTTGCTGATCCATCGCCGGTGGAGCCATCTGGATCGGAGGAGGAACGACGCCGGCGGCTGGCTGCATCATGGTGTCGTGAAACGTGAGAGAGAGAGAGAGAGAGATGGGAGGAGGAGAAAAAGTAGAAACCCTAACCCTAGAAAAAGGTTAAAGAGTGAAGAGGGAAAGAAATAGTAGAGGCGGTCGTGGCTTTATTATGTGTGGGCTTAGGATGAGAGAAGAAATAAGGAGAACGTGAAGAAATAAGGAAAGAGAGATAAGGGTGGTAAGAATTTTATTGGTCAATGTAAATGGCATTCTTATGATGATTAGTTTAGGGTATGTCCGTGAATAAACGCAGGTCAAAATATATATAATAAAAAATCGTTTAGTACTTTATTATTAAATTATCTGTAAATATATATTTTTAATATAAATTTATATAATAATTTTATATTAAAAATATATATATATGATAAAAACAGCACACTGTAAATTAAAAAAAAAATGGCTTAATATAAATTATAAAAACTATAATTACAAATTTTTTGAGTTATTTTAAAATCATGTTTTTTTAGGTCATTTTCCTTTTTCTTTTTTCTAATGTAAAAGGGACTATGACGCAACCATCATCACCGTCAAATTTAGATAATATAATTAGAGCAATTGGTTGATAAAAAAAAGTTGAGATAATATCACTAGAGTAGTTGGTTGTTTAAAAGTCTTGGTTTGAGATGTCAATCGATGTAATAGTGACAACATTTTATGTGTATTGACAATAAAAATGAGTTGCCAATTAGGAGCGCCGCGATGGTTCGAGACTTTGAGGGGTGAGGACGAGGTGCAAGTTCGAGTCCTGACACGACTACGAGATGCTTATTCTTCACGAGTGATGTAACACTCCTGCGTGCAGGTAAAAATGCGTGTGGAGGAACGAGACAAATTTTAAAATACGTGGAGTCCGAGTTTGTGAGGCACTTTCCAATCAGGGGCGTGGCGCAATGGTTCGTAACTTTGAGAGGTGAGGAGGAGGCGTAAATTCGAGTTCTAACGCGACCACCAAATGTATATTTTTTACGAGTGATGTAACGCTCCTACGTGCGAGTAAAAATACGTATGGAGGGACGAGACAAATTTTAAAATACGTAGAGTCCGAGTTTGTAAGGCACCGAGTCTTAGTGTCACTCTATAGGGACGGAGGGTTAGTTTGATGGATACCCCTGTCGGGGAAATCAATAAGAATGAGTGAATGTAAAGAAGGTCACTTATATTGAATATGTATGTATATACATGTACTGTTTAAAACCATGCATAAATTTTTAAATGCAATATATTGTCCTTTATAGGCCTAATTCAGGCCTTAATATTAATGAAGAAAAAATTCATGTTTAACTCCCATGCTATATATATATATATATATATTTAAATAAAACTATTATTTTGATCTAAACACACCTCATAACCTTTATCTTAGATTGGCCACTCCCCTTAATAGAAGAGCTAATAAAAATATCTTATCATGACATTATGAGAAGAATGAATACTATACAGTCTGAAGAGAATATTGGACGGAGATAAGACATAATATGGTGTGACCTCCTCAACTAGTTCTTTTTGAAATATTAGTTTGGTGGAAACAATTTAGAAAATTGAACATTCTAAACACAATTTGTTATAGCGACAATTGAGCAATTAGGCTCTAATGAGCTCACACTGGCTCCACCTTGACATACATGTCACGTCTTTGTTAAACCAATGATTTTGATATCACTGTTGGTGTGCTTAAATCTCAATCAAGGTCGTATTGTCTCAACTTAACCACCTACCTTTAGACGCACGAGTGATCCACCTCACATCAAACAATTCACAACTAATCTCTTATATCAAACAATTCAACTTATATATGTATATGTTACATTATGAATTTGTATTCAAGCAACACCGAGGCTGTTTAAGGCCTACCTTACAGGTCCCCCTTGGTGTGTTTGAAATGAGTATAGCCATATTGGGTTGGTGGGAGTCCTCCTTCCCCGCTGAAGACCTTGGTAGGCTGCTCATTTTCTGAGTGCAAGGCCTACCTTGTGGGTCCGTTAATTAAAATATTTTAATATTTCTACAGCATAGTTTATACAAAACAAAGAGGTACATGAGGCTATTTTTCTTTCAAATACAAATAAACCCTTTTTTTTGTTGATAATTCAGGCAGTGTCCTCTTGACTAATTCACATACACCACATAAATTAATCTACTGAAACGAGCACCGCCAAAGGAACATAAAGTCATCTCATTCAATGAGTTCATACGAGTGTTCACACATAGTTATTGGACTTTTTGCTTTAGACAAAGGTCGTACCACCTCATTTATATGCAAATGTGGAGCCTCATTATCGCTACCCTCGGCTGGGCACTATAGTAGTGAGATGAAATATTAATTTATTAAATTATAAATAAAAAATTATTAAAAATAATATTTATCTAAAATTAATATATAATAAATTATAATTACAATCAAATCAATTTTTTACATATAAACACTTAAAAACACATTCTTCTAAATTTGTTACTTAAACGTCGATTTACAACGTTAAAAATAAGGTTGCCAAATGATTTTTAAAAAGTTTAGCTGGATCATTTTTTTATTATAATATTTAGCTAGATTCATAATAACTATACATGTCTATTAAATAATTCAATGGATACACATGCATACTTGTATTTGTAGTTGTAAATTTTTACAGTTAAATTAATATTTTTTTTAATAAAAAAAAATAACAATCTAATTGTAAAAGATGCAACTATATATATAACTATGTATGTTTGTACTGTCGAGATTTTAAAAAAAAATCTTTTAGCCCATCTTTAATAAAATTTTTGGCTACGCCCCTATTTGTCCAGTAAAGATAAAAGTCTAGTTAAGGCTTGATATCGAAAAATCGTGGGTGTAAATTTGTCTTCTTACCACCCACCCCTGCCAAATCAATTGGTGGTAAGTAAACTATTTCACAACTTAGACTTATAATTCCAGCAAATTTAATTTACTAAATATAAAATCAATTTATAAACAAAATACTAGAAAGAAAGAAAAATAAAATAAAAAAATAGTGAATTACTCGATCCAACCTAATTTGATTTAAAAACCAAGCCAACGGGTAGGATCGAACTCACTTGCAAGGACGAGATAGTAATTTTACGTAAGCGTTAAAAGCCGGAACCACCAAGTGCAGGAACAAGGCAGCTCGAGATTCTGATCAGCAAAAAAAAAAAAAAAAAAAAAAAAAAATGGAGCTGAAGCTCGCGTTAATGGCTGCTTTTCTGCTATTATGTGCAACAATAAGAGCTGATTATGTTCGACCAAAGCCGAGAAAAACCTTAGATTTACCATGGAAACTGAAGCATTCTTCTCATCCTCAGCAGGTGATGATTCCACTTCCTTTTTCTCTCTCTCTCTCTCTCTCTCTCTCTCTCTCTCTCTCTCTCTCTCTCTCTCTCTCTCTCTCTCTTTTGAATTAAGATTTCGAGTTTTTGGATGAAGAATTTCATGTTTCAAGATCCAGTTTCTGATCTTTAACGAAGGATTGGGTTTTTAATTCACAGAAAAGAAGGCACTGTTGCAGTACATAGGTTTCTGGTTTAAGGTTTGTTTGGGTTTCAACAATGGAAGGATTTTTAGAGGAAAATATGTCTGTGGAGATTTTTTTTTTTGTTTCCAGTTAGATTATTCTTATTTTTTATTTTTTTTTGGATAGGATGACTATAGATTAAGAAAGTTTTAAGCTTTATGCCTAGACATGTTAGAATTGTTGGTTGGATGGTGTTGGGAAATTAGATTACTAAGACTGAGAATGAGATATTGGCACTCATCTATAACTTTGCTTGTGGATCTTAAGCTCAGATTTGAGCTGGTGTGTGCTAAAAGATCTGAAAACTTCTGGGTTAGGGGAAATATGCACCCATTGAGCCTAGGATGAACTTTGCATTCTTAGAACATAGAATAGGGTTGGTATGATGGTTGGTTTCAGTCATTAGGAAACAAATGAGAGAATTCCATTAAACCCCTCCGACCGATGGGTTTCCTCGAATAACAAGAGGGCAAATGAAGATGAAAGACCAGAAATGATGGTCAGGAGGTGGTTTCTTGTGCATAGGACGAGAGACTACGATACTTAGGAGGATGAAGGGTTTTATACAGCATACTTCTTAGGATATAAATAATATAATGTTGGGCAATAAGATACAATAGATTCATATGTTAAGTGCATAGAGAATGTGAATGTGAAGATGGTTGCATGGTAACATCTAAATAATCAAATTAGAAATGAATGGGAAATAGTTACTAATAACTCTGATATGGAGATAAAATGAGAGAGAATAAATTAAAATGGTTCGAAAAAATACAATGAAAACCTTTAAAGGCACTAGCAAAGAAGGGGAATGTATTAAAATAAAATGGTAACAATAAAAGAAGACTTAAAATAACATAGGTAGAGATAATTAATAAAGATATAGCTACTTGCAATAGAATTTAAGATTTTGCTCTTGATAGAGCGGAGTGGAGAATGTCGATTCTTAGACCCCCACATAGTCGCTAAAAATCTTTATTAAACATTGTTGCATGAATAAGGAAAATTTTAAAATAAGGAGGAAGTTTTATGAATTGTTGTCTTTGTTTGGAAATTTTGATATAAGGTGATGGTCCTATGAACCATTTCATGTCCGTTTATTGGAATATTGTTCTTATGTACAACAACAGGTTCCTAGCATAATTGATGTATGATCTGCAATACTATTTGTAGTTTGATTAATTTCATAACCAGAAAAAAATAGGTTTTTCAGGTTCATATCTCTTTGGCTGGAGATAAGCATATACGCGTCACATGGATAACCAAAGATAAATATTCTCCTTCAGTGGTTGACTATGGAACATCACCTGGGGTGTACACATCACAATCTCAAGGAGAAAGCACATCCTACAACTATTTGTTCTATAGGTCGGGAAAGATACATCACACTGTCATTGGGCCTTTGGAAGATAACACTAATTACTTCTATAGATGTGGAGGAGAAGGCCCTGAATTCAGAATGAAAACTCCTCCTTCGCAGCTTCCAATTACTTTTTCTGTGGCTGGTGATCTGGGTCAAACAGGCTGGACTGCATCAACTCTTGACCATATAGACCAATGTAAATATGACATGCATTTACTTCCTGGGGACCTCTCTTATGCTGATTATATGCAACACCAGTGGGACAGCTTTGGTGACCTGGTGCAGCCACTTGCAAGTACCAGGCCATGGATGGTAACTGAAGGAAACCATGAGGAGGAAAGTATTCCATTAATCAAGGCTGGTTTTGAATCCTATAATGCTCGGTGGAAGATGCCCTATGAGGAGTGTGGATCAACTTCGAATCTATATTACTCTTTTGATGTAGCAGGAATTCATATTCTCATGCTTGGTTCTTATGCAGATCATGATGAGTACTCAGATCAATATAGATGGTTAAAGGTTTGTTTATTTTATTTCATTCTATCAAATTGCATTTGCATTATCCCCTTTGAAGTGATTTAGATGTTAAAATTCTTGCAAAGAAAGAGAAAAAAAAGACGGTCAATCTAATAAAAATAAGTAAACATTCATAGAAATATAAAACTTTGCACAGATCTTTCAAAATAGTTAAATGTCTCTGAAATGATTCTTTTAACTTTAAATGAATAACAAGTTTTATTGACATTTTATTTGTTCAACAACTACCCCCTTCCCCCCTCCTTCCTTAAAAAAAACAAAAAAAGAAGAAGAATAAAAGGGAAAAGAATAGTTTGTAAAGCCGTTAGTGATAACTTTATAAACATTGTTGGTCATCCACCACTCTGTTACATCTTTTGGAGCAAGTGGATTCTAACATGGTATAGGAAACCTTGGTTTTGTGAGAAGTCTTAGGTTTAAATCTCTTTGTTGGTGTTTATATATATTGTATTTATTTGTTTTTTTTATATTCCTTTCATCCCTTCACATGCAAGATGAGGCTGCACGTGAGGGTAAGTGTAAGTGATAGCTTAATACACACTGTTTGGAGTCAACCTATCAGCTATAGCTTTTGGGTCAAACAATTTCTAAGTTTCTAACACAGCTAAGTTTGCTGATGCATAAATAGCATGCTTGTCTTCTTTAACGAAGTTAGCATAAACCAAATTAATCATGCATGGTTGTTTCTTGCAACTGATTTAGCAAACCTTAATTATCCATGCTTTCTGAGAATTATGTCATTTTGATCAACCTGGAGAAAGAAATTAATGTACCATTCTACATCCCTCTTTTTTTTTTTCTATCAAAATTTGTTTACTTCCTTTCTTCTAATGTCTGTTTATTTTTGAGGTTAGGCCGATCTTGCAAAAGTGGACAGACAAAGAACTCCATGGCTGTTGGCATTGTTTCATGTGCCGTGGTATAACAGTAATAAAGCACACCAAGGTGAAGGGAACAGCATGATGGCCTCTATGGAGCCATTGCTTTATGCTGCTGGAGTGGATATTGTGCTTGCAGGCCATGTACATGCTTATGAGCGCTCGGTAAGTAAGACTTTTCCCTTTTCATGTAAAGAAATGTAGGGTGCGTTTGGTTTAGGATTCGGATACATTTTTTTGTATTCAAAAATTCGAAAACACAGAAAATATGTTTAGTTGGAGTGAATTCAAAAACAGTTCTCTCACTTTTTGTAAAGAAAACAAGTTATTTTTAGAAAACAATGAAACATCGTTTTTTGAGTTTTCTATTTTTTGATTGGATCCAAGTTTTTGAATCACCAATCAAACACAGCCGTAGTTTCCTACAATCTCATTATTTGCCGTTTGGCACGCAGAATCGTGTCAATGGTGGCAAGTCAGATCCTTGTGGAGCTGTCCACATAACTATTGGCGATGGAGGCAACAGGGAAGGTCTAGCTCACAGGTATGTTCATTTTACTGTCCACAAGGCAATTAGAATTTCATTTCACTAAACACTTCTGACTTCCCTTAAATACCATGAATTGACAGATACATTGACCCCAAACCAGAATGGTCAGTCTTCCGTGAAGCAAGTTTTGGTCATGGTGAGCTCAAGATTGTGAATTTAACTCATGCTTTTTGGAGCTGGCACAGAAATGATGATGACGAACCTGTAAAATCGGACCAGGTGTGGATAAACTCATTGGTTAGTTCAGGTTGTCTCACGCAGAAAAAACATGAGCTGAGGAAGATCCTCATGGCTCCTTAGAGAGGGAAATATTTCTCATCTGCCACGAAACAATTAGTAAGAAATGCATTGTAAATATAACATAAAAATCTGCTACTGTAGTGTATATTATATCATTGTTATTGGATTTCTGTAATGCAAACTTGAACAGTTTGTCAAACTTTTGCCAGCTCCATCTTATTTTCTGTATCAGCTTTCAAGCTGGATGATGAAAATTAATTATATGCTAGTTTTCCGTTGGATTCTGCTACTGCTGAATAGAAAGTTTATTCTTACTTCAGTTAGTGTAAGCTTTACTGCTTTAGGCAATTTGAAAGGTAAAGGTTATTAATCTCAGATCTCTCTGTATTTGGCAACAAAAGCCTCATCATGCAACTTGGAAGTTGGTAAATTGATTGCTGATATTTTAGAAATGATGTGAGAAATTCTGGGCATTTTATGGTAACAGAAAAATGCTGGTACTTAACAAAATTGTTAGTGACCTTTCTCTAAATCCTATCATGGATGGTTAAATTAAAATGATATTAATGACAACCAAATGAATGCAACTTAATTTGGTTAAACATGTGACTGGCTTATTAATCAGATGTAATAACTTGATAGGGTTGTTCACCCATGGTATCAATGCCTAAGAACATAAAACATGAATATGTTAGTAAAACGACATCCGCGGTATATAATTATATCAAGATGTTTAAATCCATCTAACTCGAACAATCTTTTATGGTGGTTCAAGTTGAGCTTTAGGGCCTTTGGCAATTAGGCTCAAGGTCATTGAGAAAAGCTATAGGTGTTGTTATTTGGCATGCACCCTTAATTGAGGAATAAAGAGATAGGAAGAAACTAATTTTTGTTATTATCCTTAGGAGATAGCATTGGGTGAAGAATGCACATGCATTGCATGTATAAAAAGGTTATGAAGGAAGAAGCCTCAAGGAACAACAAACACCAAGAGATACATGCACATTGCATGAGTAAACATGTTGCAAGAAAAAAAAAGAAAAAGATACCTTAAATGTGAACATACGTCCTTAGGGATCACAATTCAGAAAGATTGTTCTTTGGGTTTCTCTTTACAGCATAAGTTATAGGAAGTAGAAGTTAAAAAAAAAAAAAATGTAAGTTGAGTTTTTCTTAATAGCAGTCTTATAATTTCCTAATAGCAGTCTTATAGTTTCCTTTCTAATTATAAACATAATTAGAACACAACACTGAAAATAATTGAAACTATGTTGAGATCAACAAACTGTCTGATTTTCCATAAAAGGCATAAACCAAATCAATTGTGGATCAATAAAAAATTCTCTTGATTCATTTCTTCTTTTCTGGACACTTATGAAAGAGTGTTTAACACATAGATTGATGACTTAACCAATTATTTCTTCTTTCAAACTACATACAGTTGCAAGTATATAGGAAGTAAATAGGACTCACTTTGAACACATTTTGCTGAATTTCTCATCCTTGCATCGCCTTTGATCTCCGATCATGGACTCGAACACATCCAAGATATCTTCCAAACCTTCACTCTCATCACCAAATGCCTTTAAAGCAAACACAATGCTTTCAATGGTTGATAAGCATCCTGCCTTAGGCTGATGCCTCACTTCACCATACAAGCTCATCTTATCTGGGTCCAACTTCAAGTGTGGCAAAAGCTTTAACCATGGATTTTCATGGTACATCCTCTTAGCTTTATTCCATGTACCATCCAAAACAATCAAATTATTCACCTTAAAATCAACAGCTTCTACGCCCATTGCTTTCTTAGTTGGGAACAGAAGAGCTGATCCAGGAGGAATCACAATCTCAAACTCTTCATACTCTCTGAATTCCTCACTCTCACCCAGCTTCTTCTTCTGCAACTTTTTCACAACAAATCCATTAGATATAGCATCTTTTCCTATCTGGGTATCTAAAAGCTGCTCAAAATCAGGCTTGCCATAGTGATTTTTAGGGCATTGGAGATGAGTAAGAGAAAATGTGGAGCCACACTTGGTCATGGTACCACTGATTACACACTCTTCTTCATCTGGGTTAGCTCTAACTTTATCAAAATCTGGTTTCAAAATGTGGTTTTGATGGTCTCTAACAGTTAGCAAATCTGATACTTCTTCTTCCTCTGCCATGTAAGAACCTGAAATTGAAACATGTTTATCTACCTCTGAAATCAAATCACTGTTCTCTCCATCACCAAGATTGCATTCTCCATTGCTATCAATTTCATTTATCTTCTTCTTTGTTGTACACTCCTGAGTTTGCTCAAAATCAGATTTTTTCTCATTTTTTAGAGAATTCCCCAAATGGGTATCTGAGTCCACACATCCATTACTCAATTTCCGCCCAAAGATTGCATATTGCCCGTTCTTCACATCCATTGCAGCAGCAGATTCAGTTCTAGTTCTAGAATCCGACTTCAGCAATCGAACTTGGAATTGGGCGTCGAAATGTATATCAGAGACAGTAGCTACAGTCAAATTCTTGAGCCCTAGAGTTGCAATTCTTGTAGAATTAAGAGGGTGGCTTTTTTCCTGAATGTGCTGGAGAATTGTGACAGAAATTGTGTTATCGAGCAATGGGGTTTTGAATCGGGAGCAGATGCAGAGGCGAGCAGGCTTAGCGCATGAAGAACAGAAGGGTCTTTTTGTTGGTACCGGCGTTTGCGTTTCCATCTGTAGGGTTAGATCTTGGAAATGATCGAATTTTGGATCGAATAATGAGATGAGAGCACGTAGGAATTCACCAAATGCGGGTTGATATTGGTTTCCGGTCCGGAAACTAATCAACATTGGAAATGGAGTACAATAAATCAGTTAAACCCTAGTTGCAGAGCATGAGAGCAAGCATCTGAGATCAAAAACCCTAAAACTTTTGTCAAGAATGGGGCTGGATGGGCTGGGCAGGACTGGAACTGTTTTTTCAACCACAACAGTGTGTGTTTGAGCCCAAAGGCTTGAAAAGCTTAAGGCTAGTTCATAAGGCAGTAGCCAGCCAATTTACCATGTGTTCATGAGGTTGTTTGTTTCGAGCGACATTGAGACGTAATACGACCACATTAAACTTGTCTAGCTCGTCGGACGACACCGTAGACTCTTGCGTCGCCCTACGTCACCTTCCATCATCTAGCGGCCACACCTACCAAATACCTACTAATCTCCTCGTCGATTTGAAAGGGACATTGTTGCCCTGAACTTGAAACCTTACAGTTCCTTGCCAACCCCTTAGCCAATAGTTCGTTGGCTAGTAAGGGTTAATCCTACTAGACGTGGGACGTGAGACGTGAAACTCAAAACACGTTAGAAACTCAAGCCTTTGCATGTCAAAAAAATCATCTATATGTATCATTATGTTACATTAATGTAAAATCTTTGTAATTATTCGGATTATTTTTGGTTCATGATTTAAATCTTAGGATATAATTATTTATAATTTACACGTAGACTTAGATTGTTGATAAAGTGGTGTTGAAGAGATAGACAAATTTGTTGAGTTAAATTGAGAAAATTAATCAGACATTAACTGCAATAAAAATGGATTTGGTACGGTGGAATCTTACATAAAGGGTAAAAAACCCATTGGAATTACAAGAACCAAGCTCCGGCTCAAAGGGCCTCGATTCTCATCTAATCTGCTACAAAATGACAAAACAGCCCTTATTCTCAACACACGTGTTTTTACCTTTGCAATACAAGTCTCACAATAGCTAATACAGTAAAATCTACACATAATTGAGGGCAAAGTACGAACACTAAATTTTAGCTTGTAACAACATTTGTTATTTTTATTTACCTCGCACAGCGCTTCCTTCTCATTCTCACAGCGCCAATCCCATCTACCTCTGCAACTCAACTTGGAAGATTTTTATAGAATTTTGGGTTAGAAGAGAAGCCTCTTGTGAAGAAGAATTGTGGCTTAGCTTTGATTTTTAGTTCTAAGATGGCTCAAGCAGTAGAGGAGTGGTACAGACAGATGCCCATCATCACCAGATCTTATCTCACTGCGGCAATCGTCACCACCATTGGATGCTCGCTCGAGGTATAAAAAGCTTTGATTTTTCTTTAAATTTGGGGTTGTTTTTTAATGGGTCTTCTCTAATTTTTGCCATAATTAGCGCTTTGTTGAATTCTAGGGTTTTTATTGTAAATAGGTCAAAGTGGTTATTTTGATTGGTTTTTTAATTGTGTATTGCAGATAATATCTCCTTATCATTTGTATCTGAATCCGAAACTAGTTGTTAAGCATTATCAGTTCTGGCGACTCATCACCAATTTCTTGTACTTCCGCAAAATGGGTAATTTTTTAATTGGATGAAAAGGAGATATATACTGTTATCTCTCTGAAGAAATGATGCCATTTGGATTTTTGATAGTTATGTTTATCTTGTTTTTGGCAACTAAACCTGCTTTAATTCTGGTCTGTCATACTCTTTCTGCTTCTGTTTCCAACAAATTAATAAAGGAAAATATTGAAATTATAAGTTTAGAAGTGACTCAGTGAATGCTTAAATTGTTAGAATTGCAGCAGAATAAGTTTAATGCGCAATTAAATGCATTTGGTTTCTGTACATTTTGTTGACGGGTGAGTGTTGGACTATAGGCGGGGGAATTAATTCTTCTGTCTACATTTTCAACCACTTGCTGTTCTATCACATTTTACCCTTCAAGCATTGAAAAAGGCAAATGGAAGTTCGGAACTAGGATTTTTTTTTTTTTAAACTATCTTTGGATTACTCATTATTTTTGCTTAATTTGCAGTCAAATTGATGGCTGATGTTATCCTGAGGTAATTAGTAGTAATTAGTAATTAGTAATTAGGGCAATTAGTAAGTTGTTTTCAAGAACTTTCCCTAGCTCACACAAAAGTGTCATTTACTTCAAATTGAGACTTGGTAAGTGGTGAAGGTAGTGAAATTAGGAAATGGGTTAGTAATGACAGATCTGCATTAATGCTTGAACTAAGGTTCTTCATGGAATTGTTGTTTTGTCATCAATGGACATACCATTGAAGAGTCCAACGGCTTAAAAAATGAATCTGGGGGGTGTAAAATGACCTGAAATTAAATATACTGGCGGTTTAGATTTTATCATCCTCAAGAGAGTTTTGACTTACTTGCATATAGATTCTTGAGACCTTTGTAATAGCTGTTTCCACGTAACTTTAAATTGTTACTCGTTTCAAATTTCAATCATGTAAGAATATATAATTGTTGGCCTAACAGATTAATAAGTAAATTTAACACGTCTTTGGTGCATTGTATTGGAATGTATGACTTTTGGGCACAACAAGGTTTTTGACTCTGAAATTCCCAGGAACTCTATGTTACAGGGCATTATCATATATCTACATATATTACCTTTGAACTGTACTTTGTTTTTTTTTCCATGTTTATAGAACTTTGCAATTATCAATTTATTATTTATCATTTGCTCAAGAGTCAAGATCTTTTACTGAATATAATTATTTCTTGGTTTTAACAGACTTGGATTTCCTGTTTCACATGTTTTTCCTGGCACGATACTGCAAGCTTCTAGAAGAGAATTCTTTTAGAGGGAGGACTGCTGATTTCTTTTATATGCTTTTATTTGGTGCAACGGTTTTAACTGCAATCGTTCTTGTCGGTGGAATGATTCCTTACGTATCAGAGTCTTTTGCTAAAATCTTCTTTCTGAGCAACTCATTGACATTCATGATGGTCAGTTACTAATAACTTTTTAACCCTTGTCTGTGATTGTGAATATCCACTAGAAAAGTGTCATTATCCCTTTTCTTTCTGCTTCGCAGGTTTATGTATGGAGCAAGCAGAATCCATACATACACATGAGTTTCTTGGGGCTCTTTACCTTTACAGCTGCATATCTACCGTGGGTAAGTGAACACTAGATAGGACTACCATTCAACATTTTAGTTCATTGATTAATTAGTGGTGTTTTTTTTTTAATTTCTATTCACCTCGATTTCCTTTATTTATTTGCAATTTTCATATGCCATGCTAACTGTGCAATGAGTCGCTGCCATATGAACTGTTCCAAATATGGGAAGAGACTAATGTATGAGCTGTCAAATTGGCATATTGCCAGCGTCTAACTAGATTCAATTTAGTTTCAAATCATGGACTTTGTGATTCCAAACTATATCTTAAGCAAGATATTTGTGAAGCATCAAAGGTCTATCTTATTTGCAAACCCCTAACTTGTGCTACAAATATATATTCAGTTTTTTAGATTGGAAAGCTCTCATGCTCATCACCTTCTATGGCTTATAGACAATATAAAACAAGGCTAACATATTGAGATTCTGATGTTTGCTTTCCCCCCTCTGCAATGCATGCTTTAATTTGATTGTCACTCCAGTCTAATTCTTTCAAAAGATCAATTTTTCTGCAAGCCTTGTGAACAACCTAAACGTAAAGCATACATTTTATGAAGTCAAAGTAATCCTTTATGGAAAAGCAACTAGATTTTCAGTTTCTTACTTTTTCTTAAGGAAATTTGCTTAAGAGGCAAAACAGATGGTATCAATGAACTTTTTGTTCAGTATGCTTCCAGAAAATGGTTCTTATGACAAGTCTGTGGAAGTGTATAACATTGGAGATATGCAGGTTAAACAATATATCAATTGCTCTTTGCTATTATATGATTAGTCTGTTAGCTACTTAGCTCAAAGTAGTTGGTGATTGAATTTTACAACAATGCCAACTACATTCTACTGTATTATTGTGAATATTGGTCCTATGCAACTAACTACTCTACTATATTTTGTTTTTACCTTGATTCAGGTTCTACTGGGATTCTCTATCCTTGTTGGTACCAGTGCTTGGGTGGATCTGCTGGTAGGTTTTTGGCTAATCAATGATTTATTTAAGTGCAAAATTGTGCTTGGTTACTACGACCTCTATTGCAAACAAACACAAACTATGAATACATACTTGGTGAAATATGTTTCAATTGAAATAGTAAAGTATCTGTATCATAATGGTGCACATATACTTGTCAACCTGGACTGGCTAATGATTATTCAAGCGGATTATTTCCTGCCCTGATACCATTTAGTACTAATCATCAAAATGACCACATTCCTTTGGATAGCTTAATAGCGACAGTGCATCAGAAAAAAAAAAGAAATCTTATTTCCAATTAGGTGATAAATCATCCAATCACACACACGCAACACACTTTCACTGAAGAAGTATTGAATTTATGTGAAGCATTGTGTTCAAGGACATCCACTTGTACACTTTTGCAAAACCTTTCACAAAGCAGGAAATAACTTGTTACTATACTTTGTCAGGCATTTATGTGGGAATTACGTAGTTGTTATTTTGAATTCTTATTCATATGCTTTGTGCATGCAAATTATTTGAATATTCTTGGGCAGATGCTACTTTAAAGTTTTACATGGAACTGCCCCTTACATTAATTTTTTCGGCTCTTTTTTTTTTTGGGGCGGCAGGGGGTTGTATCCACTTCCTTTGTGTAATATTCTTCTATTTTTCAGGGAATGATTGCAGGTCATGCATATTATTTTCTAGAAGATGTCTATCCACAGATGACGGGGTGACGGCCATTAAGGACTCCTGGATTCATTAAAGCGCTATTTGCCGATGATACTGTTGTTGTGGCTAGGCCAGCTAACATGCGGTTTGCAGCCCCACCAGCGGCGGAAGTTCATCAAGATTAACCAGATATGCAGTCAGGTGGTGGTGGTGAGCTTGGCAACTACTGATCTTGAACTGAACTTGCAAATAATTTGGGGCAGAAGCTAAAGGCAAGATGGCCTGTACATTTTCGTGGGATGATGGATCAAGAAGTCAGGGATATGGTGGTTGTGATACAATTTCTATTCATTTTGCCTTCATTTGATACAAGTTTTGTAACTCAAATTTGGAGTCCATGGTTTCTAGTCTGAAAATGGGTCTTTTGGTGCTTCTTTGTAGTTAATGCTTTGGAAAGATAATACGGATGGTGGATATCAAAATTGTGTTAAAATTTCCCACTTCTCTGCATCGGTATATTTGTTTCTTGTCATCTTGAATTATGCTTTTGGGTCATTAAGCAAGACAAAAAATTGACCATCTTGTAGTAGTAGATTAAGCAAAAGTTTGAAAAGAGAAAGGGAAAATTCCTGAAGCTGGTTTTCTTTTTTTTTCCTGACAAACAGAACCCAAAAGGTGTTTATTTTGACTCAGTGGTGGAGATGATCTTCTATAATAAGATGATATTCTGAAGAACGTTTTAGCTTTGGAAATGATTTGCCATACTTTAAATGTTCTCAAAAATCTGTTTCATATGGGGGAAATAATCCAGAGGCCCTGCAACTTAATCCATTTTTCACTTGCAGTTGTTCTGATCATGCAATTTGTTAAAAAAAGAAAAAAAAGAAGTTTTTTATGAAGGAATTTGCTGTCACTTTTGCATGATCTATGAGCAAATTGCAATCAATTTCTACAAGTTATTGCCATTGTCAATCTCACAATTGCCAAAAGCAAGGTATTAAATGAGAAAGAAAAGCACAAAAACAAATCAAAACTCTTTTCAGTATGGGAATAAAATAAGAGTGAAGTATATTTGCCAAAAAAAAAAAAAAGAAGGTATATTCAATTCTACAAAAAAAGTGACCAGCTTCAGAAGGAAAAAATTGGATTTGCTGAAGCTCCAGTTTAATTACTATTTCTCTAATTTATGGCTTTACATAACCAAAAACTCTTCAAAAAAATATATAAAAAAAAATGCTTGAAGGAGAGGGTAATGTACTCAGCTTGTTTCAAAGACCCATTTGAGAGCTTAGCTAGGTTGAAACCCCTGTGGCATCCTTTGGTATCAAAAACAGGAATACAACAGGGATAAAAGTGCAGAAAACTTGAATAGCAATGCCCAATACAAGATTGTCAAAAGAACCAGAGGATATGTTCAGCACTGAAGCCACACCAGCACCTACAAATGATCCCAATGTGGAACCAAGATTGTTTATGGACATGAAGAGAGCAAAAAGAGTCCCTTCAATCCCTGGTGGGCATAGCTGACCTGAAAGTATTAGGAATGGCATGAACCTGCAACAATCAAAATGAAACTTGATTATATAAATTTCCAATATTGGTGATGGAAGATATATCAATTGCATGTAATATACTAATATATATGATACAAATGTTGATTGATGTTGCACTGCATGAAGTACTCTTTAGATATGCTCATTGACACATTAACATATTTTAGAAACAAAATGAGAAAAAAAATATATATATATATATATCCATACTTCCAAAAAAGATTTTTTTTTTCTTCTTCAAAATTCTGGCTGAAATATCACTTATATCAATATCAATCCAGTAGATATAGATTTGTTGACTAACACTAAAAATGGACTTCTTTCAAAGGGATCGTTGGTTACAACTACCATACAAATGCACATCTCCATGGAGGCAACTATATAGCATCATGACAAACCAATATAAAGCAGTGTTTCAGCAAAAACAAAAACAAAAAAAAAACTCTTAAGATGTCAAAGAAAAGGTAATTCATTAGAAATAAATATTATGGAAAGATATGTACTTAAAACTCAACTTGCAGAAAAATATTGCCAAGAAGTAAGAACGAATCGAATAAGTCTTAAATCCACAAAACCCTGATTCAATTAGGAAAAGTGTTTAAATCTTGGAAGACTTACTCTCCTTTCTCAAATCCACTCAAGAAATAAATTATAAGAGAGAAACAAACAAAAAACATGCATGTAGAAGAAATGCACATACTTTAGTTGATTGATAGCATCAGCAAGAGCAGATCCAAATAGCACCATCAGCTTATCTGATATGTTGAATGGAACATGTAACCGAGACACTAAAACGATATCCAGAAGGCTTAACATAGCGAGACCAATGTGCTCGAACCTGCATAGTAATCAAAACAATAAAAACCAAAACATTGTTTTCATGAATTATTCAGTGAAACTTCAAAGCATAAAATGACTTAAAAGAAGATCAAATAAATAGAGACTGAAATTTAACAACTTACATAAGAATTCTTCTCAATTTCATCCACTTCAAATAGCGGTTATAAGTGAAGGTTCCAAGCATGAGACCCAACCATCCAACAACACGTGCAGTCCCCAAAAACGATGGTTCCAAATTCAAGAACTCGGTGTGGTAATAGAACATGGCGGTCGAGAGGTTTGGAATGACAACATTTGCTAAGAAAAACCAAGCCATAGGTCTGGCATCCCAAAACAAATCCAGATACAAAGTACCCATAATTCAGAAAATAGAATATGCGCTATTCTAGGCATAGAAAGAAATATCATGATAAAAAGTGAAACAGAGTTTTAAGCGATTGTGACCACAAATTTCTTGAATACTTACCTCAGGATCATGGGCTGCCTGAATGCTTGACACAAACTATAGACAGCTGATTTGAGCGAGTGAAACCAGCGCATAATGATGGAGGAGCCATCATTTACAGGAGCCTCAGATTTAATTTTGATGTGTTTTCTTGCTTTTTTGTTCTTACGGCTCTTTTTTCTCCTTGAAATACTGAAATTAGATCTTCCATTAAATGAAGTTTCTGTATCTGAAGTGTCCCCATTTGCCAAATGAGAGCTTGAATCAGCATGTTTCAGCAGACCTTTGCTGCCCATAGGATCCTCCTCAACTAAAATGCAAGAGAATAGCTGCATGGCTGGTAGTAGAGAAAACAGAAGAAAAATTGTATCTATTTCTAAATTGGTTAAAGCATATCCTCCTAATAGACTCCCACATATTCCTCCCAATGCCATTGCCGACCAAGACACAGACTGGAGATCTCCAGCAAATGAAGCCCTAGAAATTGCAAAAATGTAAAATGTAACAGAAAATGAGTCTTTCCTTTTCTTTTCTTTTTTCCAAGTGAATCAATAAGAATCATAAGAACTATCAATTGCATACCGCTTGAAGCGTACTGCTTCTGCAATCATCGCATCGACCACAACATCTGCCATTGCTGAGCCAATATTCTGTGCTGTTAAAGAGATCATGAGAGGTCCATGAGAACTCCTCAGAGATGTATTTAGGCCCAAAATGATCCATGGAAAGAAAGAAAGCACAGTTGAAATGATCAGGTATGGGATCCTTTTCCTCCCTTTAATAGGGATACAATCCGACAAAATCCTGCACAGAACACAAAATTTAGGCCTACAAGAGGAAATGATAAAAATTTTACACTGCACATCCATTTAAAGTATTTGTCAACACAATTGCAGGATTTTCAAAGGGTTTTGGGATAGTTCCCATTTTTTTGCTTCTTTTTGGATTAGTCGATCTGATCTTGCAAAAGGGTATAGTTTAGGTGTTTGGTTGAGAGGGCGGGAACCAATTCTGAATTGTATTAATGGCTAGTTTTATGAGGTGGACTTCTTGTCTTCCTAATTCCTAGCCTCTTCATTTGTATCCCTCTGTTCTTATTATTATCAATATACTATCATTTTGTTTATAGTTAAAAAAAATGTATTTGTTAATAAATATGCTAATACACACAAATTTACATGTTTTGCAGCTGTCATATTTTTAAATGAGTAGTAATTTATTAAATACTATAAAATAGATTAAACTATTATTGGTGATGCTACTCAACTCAACAACTTAATAAAGCCCAACACCAACCATATGGGATTGGCTACATAAGCCCGCATCCTCTACTCTACTTTATCAAAGTCTAATGAAAGACTTTTTCATGTGAATATAATTCTCCACCTACAAGTAGTAGAAAATCATTCAAGCACGGAGGACGGCTTGTTAGGTGACTCGTGCTCCCTGACTTGGGTCTCAATATTGCCTGCTTTGGTTAAGGTCAAACTATCTGGTTCTGCCATTGCATCTTATATAGTTTTCAATACACACAGTGACCAAAGACTCTCGAAATAAGTAATTGAACGTGGGATATTAGTACATTACAGTGGCTACAAAAGGGCACCTTTGGGTTTAATCTAATTCACAGGAAACATTTTCCTACACAAGATGAGACATAACTAATCTAGAGCAGAATTCACTCTCTTGTTGTAGTCAAAGTATTAGAACCATAGTCCACAAAAGCCAATTGCCAAAAAAAGGGGCATTTAATCTCATCTAATCAGTGTCTTTTATACTCTTTGCTTTCTTTGAACCTCATCTAGTTATTGACTTACGCGTCGAGTGTCCACAATACGACACACCTCCTTTTCGTGGCCTAGACCTCAGTGTGCAACTGCTTCATTTTGCAAGTAATCTACAAGCTAAAGAGAAGGCTAATGTAAAAAATATATAGATTTTTTTTCAATTATGGATTCTCCTCTGTACTCAACTTATTTCAGTTTCAAGAGTCACATATGATATTGTCTTGAAGTTGAAAAAGGTTTAAAGAGAAGTAAAAAAAAAGGGACTTGTGCAAGTGGATGAGGATTTTACCCATAAATTGGTTTTATATTCCATGGGAAGAATGCAACTGAAAAAACAAGCTGAGATGCAGAGGGTGACAACTTAAGCCTGTCTTTCAGCTGGTAAGAAACTGCTGTCCATACAAAAGATCTGAAACCCTACACCAAATTCAAATCATCGAATAAAAGAAGTGCCAACAAGCTAAAATAGAAGCTGAGTAAAAAGTATTAATAATAATAAAAAAACTAAAAAAAAAAAACATGAACCCAAGAAGAAATTTTGTCAAAGAGGCAATCCTATAATAGCATCATTAAAAAATAATCATCAAAAACAACCTAAAACAGATAATCTTCAGAGCAAAAGCGACCCAAAAAGAACAAATCCAGAATACCCATCAAGCCAAAACAACAAATTTCTTGAAACAACAACTAGAATCAATCAAAGTTGAGATTTTTTTTTTCAAAAAAAATTACACATACCCAGATGAAAAAAAAGGCTTAAAATAGATGAAATTGGAACCTGCGTGAAGTAAATCAATGAGATGAGCCAGAGGAAGGAAGACCCAAATGCAACCTGCATCTGCTTTACCCATTTTATCATATTTTTTTAGCTTCAAACAAACCGATTTTGCTGCTCAAGCATGAACAATCTGATACCTTTTCTGGGTCATATATTTCTACTCTTCTTCTTTTCTTTTTTTTGTTCCTTTGAAATTGAGAAGAAAGTTAGAACGAGAGGAGTGAAGGACACGTTTTTTTTTTTAATTTGTCAGAAGGCGTTGGTGCGTTCGTTCTTACATTGACTATCCTCTCCGCCTTCCACGCTCTCTTTTCCTTAACGGCGTTTGTTCTTTCCTTTTCTTTGACTGAATTGATATATATGGTGTTATTTATTTATTTTACAATCATAATTTATTACTGCGTCATTTGATTATTTTCAAAAAATTAATCAACGTTTGGGGCGATTCTTGTTTAAAAAGAGTTAAAAACAAGATGAATTCTTGGGTTATATCCATTAAGTTTGAATTTATTATAAAAGCCTAAATGTATTTAAAGATCACAATAAATATCATTTGTCAAGCTTCCTTTTTACATGTAATTTTGGTTTTTTTTTATTGTAATAGGCCCTCGAAGAGATTCTGGGCTTAAATATACAGCTTTTGCACTTCCGTATTAAATTGGTACCCATAAGGAGTTGTTATACTTGCAGGGAACACTATGCTCATCAAGCCACACATATCTATAGAATACCTTCACCCCACTTGCTTCAAGGCCAAAGTTTAAGGTACCTTGGCAGGAGCACTGCAATCACTCAACCAGTTGTGCACACCTTTGGAGGCAAGAGAGTCCTTTTTAAACTACATAAATTCACTTCCTTCAGTCTTCTCTGTCACAAGTAGAATATTTATATTACAAGTAGAAGTCTTAGCCTTCTCCATAGTCTGATTAATGGTGCTCCATTTCCACTTGGAGGCATACAACATCTCATTTTATTCATACCCTGCAATGATCAATGGGTATGAACTAAACACAAATGTCTCATTGTTACATCCTAAGCTTCTCACAACATGGATGTTATTCATGTTCAGATACAAAGCATAAATATAAGAGAGCTTACTGATAAATACAGTTGGAAAAATTCCCAGTTTTATTGACACTTTTTCAAACAGATATTCTATCTTCTACTATGATTTTATCTTATACAATGGAGTCACATGCAGTACTCGGGCATATTGGTGGGCTGGTAAAGGAAAGGTCTGATGGAGTGAGAATGACCTGATGGAAGATTATAAGTGAACTTAATCCCTGCGTGCCCGTCACCATGTCGAGTGCAGTGTTCATGAAAGCTGCTGATCGGCCTCGCCAAGCACACATCCCACCTGTCACTTTCCGGCATTGTCTCTGCCACTGTGTACATACCCTTTTCATTCGTGAATGCTTGATAGTTCAGCACTTCCCCAGATTTTGTTATGCACAGAACTGCAATCTCGGCCCCTGCATCAACCAATCGAACACCTTTTATCAACAGCATCTATATAAGATACTAACTCGAGGGCTTGTATTGTTTTGTAATTGATTTTAAAACAGGTGTAGAAAATATAAGTACTATTTATTGCTGAGGAACAAGAAGATATTGAACATGATACCATATAGATGCCAAAGAATAAAGGATTATTAAGTTTCACAAGCTAAAAATGCTGCTCCGACACTACCCGAAAAAAAAAGTTGGGTGAAAATTTGATCGGGGATTTGTAATCAACCACTAAAGCCATAGACTTAAAAACAGTTTACAAATTTCTTAACTAGATTCTCTTAACATTCATGGCAACCTCGAAATAAAGTTAGTGTGTCAATTGGTTTGGTTTTGACTCATTTGGTAATGAGTCAGGTTCTATATTAAGGAACGGGCAAATTTTACAGTTTTCCTTGTGCATCAAACAGCAAATGCCAATTCAAGCAGAAATATTCTGTAATTAGCACTAAATACAGGTCGTTGCCCACAACATCATGAGATTCGTGTTCAGACTATCAGATTTGTCTGAATTGGGTACAGATTGCTGTATCCAACTTCAAGGCGACATACTACAGCTGCTACAAAACCAATAGTAAGAAATTTACCCTCTCTAACACTTCAAGGCTGTCTTACTAACTTTGAAACGATTTATTTATTGAAATCAATTTTATCTTTTCTTTTCCTTTTGGCTATTATTGCAGTTGGCCAACATTTAGGCTAATTTGACTTAATAGACCGACTATTGGCCCACAGAAAGCTTTTGCCTAGAGGCTAGCTGCCCAATGTTTGGCTAATATCCCAAGTTTTTAACTGTTGCTAGTCCTGCATTGCCTGCTCTACTTATGGAGGAGAGTCCCATGATGTTGATGGCTAGCATAAATCTTGAAAAATATGCTTGTTTCAACCTACCCTGATGTTTCTAGAAAAGAACTACAGAAGAGAGTTGAATGATGAAAAATGATTCATAGAGCCTTATCGCAAGTTGTTGAGATAAGGCTCTATGTTGATGTTGATGAAGCACATATTTAACTGACTTCGTTTTTCCTTTTACAACTGTTTCTTCTTCTAGTGTTCTTTCTAACATGGTGAAGTTTGGAACCGGCCATCCAAGATTACATGTGTGTGCATGAGTGTGTATTCAGGAAAGACATCTATAAATTAAGCTTAAGCTCTATCAAAATCAAAATCATGCCATTTTTCAAGATTGAAAAGCATCCTTATATGCCAATGTTGAGAAATTTTTAATGAGAAGCAAAACCTGCTCAATTCACCAGACTTGCTAGTCTATATAACATTATATGCATCCCTTGCCTAAACTAATACTCCTCTCCCTTCTATATACTTTTGGAGCTCGAATCCATCTTCTTCAACTTGGATTTACTTTCAATTAAACCAGATTTCTCCAATAACGTCCAACAATTCTTACTGTAAAAGCTACCATAAACGTTATCTGGACACCAAGCAAAATGCCCTTTTGCAGTATGTTCCAAGAAATTTCCCAAAAACGAATTCCAGATGGTAGAGTGAAAAACATTTAAAAATTCTTGTCTTCACAGATTGAGAAAACAATGAAGGGGTCAAGTGACTGAAGATGTCTAAACCAAAATGAACAGATTTCAACAATTATTTGTCAATCTAGAACTAATCTTCAACCAAAAATATGATTCCAGAATACAACCAATACTACTTTAGCAGGAAAAACAGAACAAAGCAATTCACTATATAATCCAATCATAAAACTAAATTTACCTCAAAAAATTAAAATATGATCTCAGCCTTCATAATCAATATCACTTCCTCAATCTATATTCATAATCAGCTCCCCCTGCCTACAACCTAATCAATCCAATAAATAAACCAACTTTCCCCTTCAAACCCCCCAAAAATCTCAACCTTACACCTCCAAACACACACAGTGAAAAGTGAAAACCAGGATTAATCAACCAAAAACTGCAATCTCTACCTTACCCACAATAAATTAACACCTAAAATCCAAAACCCAGGAAGAAAATCAATCTAAAACCAAGATTCTAAGCAGTAAAAACTGATGAACTTAAAAAAGGGTCTTTCAAGTTTTTCTCATTACCTTCCAATACATGGTCTTCAGGCCCTATAGAAGAGTCTCCACAAACATCACATACAACTCTACCATGAATCTCTCCTGTCCAACCTCTCACCCCTGAGAGAATGACTGAAAATGTTAGAAAAATCGCCACTTTGCTCAGCAACTCCATTGCTGATTTGCTTTTTCCTTCTTCCAAAATGACTCGGAAAGGTACCTTGCCCACAAACTCAAACCACTGCTTCAAGTTTAGTAGATTTTGTGCGACGCGTTTTGAGCTTTTTTCTTCATTTAGTTATTATCTAGTACAATGAGCCGTACGTGGGTATACGAGGTTGAGACCGTTAGATATACTGACGAAACGTTAATCATTAAAGAGATGAAACACCATTCGATATTTGTCGGCACAGATTGTGACTAAAAACTACTGGGTCTAATCGTTCACAGTTTTTCCATTTTATTGCTTTCTCTTATATTATAATCTAATTATTATCATTACTATTAAAAGTCTTGGGGAATGTGCTATTTTTAACTATATTTTTACTCTATTAAATGTTTAATAGGCGTTTTCAAAAAAAAAAAAAAAGGCGTATATATCATACTACAATTACATTTAATGCGGATTCTCAATCACATCGGATCCGTGGCGCAATGGTAGCGCGTCTGACTCCAGATCAGAAGGTTGCGTGTTCGATTCACGTCGGGTTCAATTACCGGGTCATTTCTTTTTGTTTTTGAATTTAATTTAGTTTACAAGATAGACAAGTAACAGTCCAAGAGATATAAGAGGAGATGAAGAATGATAAACATGATCCACGATGTTTCATGACACATTAACCAAGTCTTCCTAAAAGCTCATTTAGACCCTTTATTGATCAAAACCTTCTTTCATGAATGTAACAAAATTACAATGTACAAGACAATAGCAAAACCACAACAATTTTTACAGGAATCAGTTTCCCCTTTATTTAGCATTGTCTTGCAATGTAGAGAGACTTGGACTCAGATTTTAGCCTTGCATATAAGTTAGTACCCACCCTCTCTGTTGCCCTCGAAGTAGTGTGTTTTTTCTGCAACTGCTTGCAGGCAGGCCCAGATTGCTTAAGAAACTGGTGATCAGAATCAGAAGGATAGATATCAAAATCCCGAAGTGCCAGGCTCTCTTTAGCCAAGATCTGTTTTTAAGACCAGAGTCTTTTCTCTGAAGGTCAGTTAAGGCCATAGATGAAGCAACTTCATGCTAGACAGACTTAGTTCTTGAAATGGACGCACTTGCAGCTGATATTGCTCCACCTTGCATGTGCTGCACTCCATATGCTATTGTGGATGCTGCCGTTGTTGAAGCCACCAACCAACTGTTTGAATTTGAAATTTTGAATGTGTGAGATGATTTGTATTAATCTGTGAATTAGCTTGATATGCATCATTGAGA
Organism: Paratinospora sagittata; assembly: GCA_035771175.1. Taxonomy (NCBI): domain Eukaryota; kingdom Viridiplantae; phylum Streptophyta; class Magnoliopsida; order Ranunculales; family Menispermaceae; genus Paratinospora; species Paratinospora sagittata. The sequence continues at coordinate 28,636,665 of CM069612.1, read as the reverse complement.
CTTTACATATCGAGTGTTCTTTAACATAAATAGCTATGATATTGAGAGGTCTTGTGCTTGAACCTCTTTTGCAAGCATTTAATTGAGTGCACTCTCTTTTTTCAATCACTCGGGGAGAAATTTTAAGCTTTAGGCACATCTGGCCTCTGAAGGGAGCACAAAAGCCAGAAACCCACTAATACAAGCTAAGAGCATGGTTGCCAAAGGTTCATAGGCCCACCACCATGTTACAAATAGCATTTATTTATTTTGGATGGGAATTTCATCTTGGGTCACCAACGTGGCCAGGAATGCTCTTGACCACCACACAAAGTGGTCATTTGCCATTTCTAAGAGTACTTTACCCCCTATTATAAAGTCTAGGGTATACATGCTTAATATACATTGTTGAGTCTCTACTTAATAGTTATTAGGTCAAGCAGTTTTTAACAATTGGTCTCTAAACTTGAAAAAAAAGTTTAGAGACCAACTTTTTCAAGTTTCTAACATAAAATAGCATCTCTATTGAGATTTTAGTATGCATCAATTGAAATGCAAGGAAAGTAATAACCAAGTGCATAATTACCCCATGTAGGTGATGTATTGTTGAGTTTCTTCAGTGCCTAATTCTGGTTGAAGAAGAGCCGCAGCAACTAACGCTAACTGGAAAACTGTATTAACCTGTATGAAAACATTCTGTGGTTAAAAAAACAAGCAGATTACCCACCAACTATCCCGACCCAACTCCTAGTGTGCACACAATTTGCCCATGATAGTAAATAATTTATAATTTTCTCATGATCAATATCCTCAATTAAATGATCCTTGTTCCTAGGGATTAAGAAGCTTTACCTTGCTAATAAAGAGGGGTTCCACCTTTTGTGGACGAGTGCCATTGAGGTTCACAAACTCAGACCAATTTTTCCACTAAAAATATAAAAAAAGTGAATTAGAGATGTGAAGGGATCTGATAATAAATTTAAGCAACCCACTTTCTATAATGATCTCACCTGCCAATTCAAGTCACTAGCTCTTTTGTAGACTGCACCACTGATGAGGCCGAAATCTCGAAACAGAACAAGCCCAACAAGCCATGCTAAAAAATTCAAAATATTGATAAAATCAACAGTCCTTGTGAAAGAAAGCAAATAAATAATAGAATGTGTGTGCACTTGTGCATGTTTTTTCAAATTTTAAGTTTTTAAGAATTCAAGAATATTAAACACTGAACTATCCTCCTCTCTCTACATGCCATCTTAATTGAAATGATGAACAGAAGTCCAATGCAGCATTCACAATGCAACCATATTTTAAATAGCAAAAAGTAGCACCATGGCTAGTTTCACATACAATACTAGCACCAAGCTTGATGCAAAATTCTGATAGTGCTGAATGCTTCCAATCAATTTATATAATATAGTAAAGCATTTAGCAAGAACTCACATGGAAGAAGATCCTTGTCCACCATTGCTAAAGCAACACAACCAATAAGAACCTATATCACCAGAAGACAAGAATGAAAAGAAGGAAAAAGTACCAAATAAAAAAAAAAAAAAAATAATAATAATAATAAATAAAAAAGAAAGAAAGAAAGATAGTAAAAAAAAATGAAGAAGAATTGAAAATGCTAACCAACTACTTAAAATGATTTAACAAAAAAGTTAATTGATAAGTGCCATGATTTTCTAAATAAAATGGTTGCAGGTATAGCTGCTAACCTTGTCGGCAAGGGGGTCAAGGTACGATCCAATCACTGAATTAACGCTCATCTTCCTGGCCATGTACCCATCTAGCTACAAAAACAAATGAAGTAAAAAAAAAATCAAAAAAAAAAAATCAAAATTGGGTTTCATACATTCCAAACTGTAGCAGTGGAAATTATGAAGTATTATAAACCATACCCAGTCAGTTGCTCCTGAGACGGCCAACACCATAAAAGAAGATAAATACCATTCATTTACAATCATCCTGCATCAAACATGCTAATCCAAATCTCAGTGCAACCAAATCCATCATCACAAAAAAATCTACTTTAACTTTTGTTTACTGCTCTAAACAAAAAGAACTTGGCATCACTTGCAGATCATCAAGCACACTTCTAAAGCCTCTTTTGAACCAGAGTTTCCCCCAAATTAAATGTGAAAATCATAGGCTCATCCACTTATAAATTTAGGAAAATGCTAATCTAACTACAAAAAATTGCAACTACACATTCATATTCATTGGATCATTTATTTGCATATTGAGATGTGTAAACCTTAAACCCTAAACCCTAAAACACACGCATCCAATTATGAACGTGTACTTGCAATTTTTTGAAGTTAGATTAGCATTTTCCGTACATTTATAATCTTAAAAAAAAATTAAATGGCTCTTTTGTAATCTGCCTTTTGGTGCTCCAAAGCGCAAACCAATTCCAATTGCACATTCAACATATTACCTATTCTAGAACAAATCTTCAAAAAATTCAAACTAAGCAAATTGAAAAATAAAAGAAAATCCAGAGATATGAACTCACCATCCTATAAAAGGCCCAGAAACCAATCTACTCAAGGAAATCAAATTGGGCAAATTGAAAAAACTCTCATAACGATCACTAACCCTACCACCATCCTCCTTCTCATCATCAACAACCCCATTCCCCAACTTCTCAACATTACTAGTGCCCGATCCAAACCCTGGCTTAATTGGGAATCTCCTTTGTATCAATCTCGAGTTAAAGGACCCAGCTTTTCGCAGAACCAACTCGCAATGTAGATACAGAGGCGTTGCGGACTGAGAAAGCTGCCATGGCGGAGATGATAGGAACAGAGGACCTGTGAAAGGAACGCATTTGTAGTATGAGAAAGGGAAGATTGAAGACGAAGAAGAAGAAGATGGTGATGATGGTGATGAGTGATGGAATGTTGATGATAGAGGAGGAGATGAAGATGGGAATGGAGTTGCAGAGGCGCAGAAGCTGAGGAAGGATCGGAATTTGTTGTTAGGGTTTTTGAAAGATTTGAAAATCGCCATTAATGGTGAGTATTTTTTCACATTGTTTTGTACTTCACTGTTCAAAAAGAAGAAGAAGAAGAGCATCTAGGTTTTACACAGTTTTAGGACTTGGAGAAGAGTAGTAGAGTGACACGTGTTGGTACCTGACACGTGGTGATGTGGAGCTGCAAAACTTGGCTTTGGCTGCAAAGCACGCCGCATTTGCCCCTTTAGTAATTGAAGATAATGCTTAGTATTAAAGTCTAAATTTATAAGATACATGAATTACTATTAGTTTTTAAAAATTTTGGTAAGAGGATAAGAGACTCTTCTTTACATAATTTACATTATAAATGATATTAGTGTTGTAAATATATTAAATATTTAAATAATAATTACATGTACTATACACATATTTTAAGTAGTATGATATTTAAGTAATATATATTTAAATAGTATATATATTTAAGTGGTATATATATTCTTCAAGTTATATAAATACGTATTCTACATGAATTATGTAAGAACATTATTACTCATTCACGTAAGAATATAACTTTATCCATCATATGAGTTTGTGATCTTTTAATATAAATTTCTCCTTATAAATATATAAGAGATCATGAAAAGAAGTTGTAAAAAATGATATATAAAAAATAAGAAGAGAAAGAAAAATAAAGAACAAATGAAGAAATGAGTCGTAGAAATGTTAGAAAAATGATAAAAAATAGAGAATGAAATCTAGCATTTTTTTTTTTTTTAGCATTCTTTGATTATTTTGATTTAGTTTACAACAATTAGAACGTTAGTTTAGTAGAGTGGATTTTAATAATTTGTTAAGTTGTATTTATTTGTTTTAGTATAAAATTAGACCAACACAAGAATACGTGGATGAAATTAGTTGGAGCTATGACCTGCTACCTCACCATGATTTGAGTACAAAGGCTATCATTAAAAGTGTCTATGTGGTGCACTGCCTGATAAAAATTTTATAATGCCTAAGTTTGAGTTGTGCACTTCTCCCTGTAATCACTAAGTAATTAATAACTTAATTGTTTAGTAGAGATTATAGGTGGTCAAATTTTGCACTAATAGTCTCCAATTGTTGTCATACTATTGGAAGGTTAACTCGCATCTTAAGCTCAACTCTTGGTGTTCCTCTTCAAAACTCATATTTCTACCTGAAAAGACAATAGGCCACTTCAAATTGTATCAAGTTTTCCGGTCGAGCTAGCGTCTTCTCCATATATACAGTTTCCAAATTGAAGCCAGACCCTAGCTACTATTTAATATGCAGAGTAACCGTCTTTTTTGAATTCTAGGTAACTCATCCACCTCAGCTCATGATGATCCAACTCATTATTATGTCGAGCTCATAGTCCAATAATTTTATTAAAAAATTTAGAATAACAGTGAATTAAAATAGAAAAAAAAAACTAAATTTGAGGTAAAAAAATGAACACCAACTTATCGAAAATGTAAAAATTAGAAAACAATCTTTTATTACTAATTTTTTACATGACTTAAGAGTTAAGACGTGGCAATTGTGTATTGGCTACAAAAACAGTTGAAAGTGGAGGGAAGAAGGTAACTTTCAAAAGACATAAATGGCATCTGCAAGAATGGCTCCGAGCCTCTGCCAAATACTCAAAAAAGAAAACTAAAATTAGAATTGTTGCTGCGTCAAATCCCTGTCCAAATTCAAAGCTGCGCTTTTTTGCCATTGTTCCTTGGAAGCCAGCAAGAAACTTGTTTCTTTGCCACCCCCAAATAAAAAAAAAAAAAAAAAAAGGAAGCTTGTTTCTCTCTGAATGAGATAACTTCTTTTTTTTTTTTTGGTAAGATTCCTGATTCTTATAAGTTGGATGGTGATTTCAAAGTGATTTCTCTTCTGGGTATCTCTTGTTTCACCATAAAATTGTATCAATCATCTTGTTTCGGTTAATCGATTGTTGACTGATATGAAACCCATTGTTGGATCCGGGGGATGGTTGAAGCAAAGGTAGAAGAGAAAAAGGGAAATGAGTTGTTGTTCGTGTTTTAGATCCGGTGGAAAGAAGAACAAGCCGAATAGTAGCAAGGAGTTTCGAAAAGGGCTCACTTTATCTTCGTTCGTTCGCAATATATCCTTCCGATCCGGTGCGTTTTTGACAGAAAATTTTTGGTATTTTTTGGTTTGGATTCATGGCAATTGTTAGATATGATCCAACATTTTTGGTCACTTTTCGTGTTAATTTGTTGTGAATGGATGGTGTTTGATGAAATTCCAATGCATTATCCAGTTTTCTAGGATGTATTCTTCATGGTGTTTGTTTTCATTTTCATTAACTGCTTTGTTGAAAAATGTTTGAAACATATTAAATTACTATGTAGATGCGAGCAAGCAAAAGCGGCTAGCGGATGAGATTTTGGAATTTGGAGATGGGAATGTTGCAGCACAAATATTCACATTCCAGGAGTTAATAGCTGTAACTAAGAACTTCAAAGCAGAATGTTTAGTGGGTGAAGGTGGCTTTGGAAGGGTGTACAAAGGACACATTGAGAGCATAAACCAAGTAATTTTCAGTTTCCATCTTTCTCCTTTTTTTTTTTTTTCATGCATGGAATCACAAAACTGATTTCTATAGCTCGTCATTCTGTAACTTCCATAAATTTTTCCTTCAGGATGTGGCCATTAAGCGACTCGATAAGAATGGATTGCAAGGGAACAGGGAGTTTCTTATGGAAGTTCTGGTGCTGAGTCTTCTTCATCATCCAAACCTTGTTAATCTGATCGGGTATTGTGCCAATGAAGGTCAAAGGATTCTAGTGTACGAGTACATGGCATTTGGGTCCTTGGAGGATCACCTTCTAGGTATACCCCAGGAACAATTCTTGCAATTACAACTTATAAAAAAAAGAAAAAGAAAAAAAGAAGAAGAAGAATTTGAAACTACACTTGTAGTTCTAGTGTAGAAATAATGTGATCAAGCCATCCTAAAATCAGATGAACATATTGTAAGAGAATGACAAATAAGTCAAATTGTGTACAATAATTGGTGATTCTAGGTTTGATCCATTGAATTGTCTGCAAAATGACCACATAAACACATTCCATCAGTAAATCATCATTTCTATTTATGAGAACCAAGGGCCAATTCTGTTTCATCCTTTTCCAACAAATTCTCTATTACAGGATGCTGATTATAGAGGAAACAATGCTTCTGCAGATTTACAGCCAAATACAAAGCCTTTAGACTGGAATACAAGGTTAAAAATAGCTGAAGGTGCAGCAAGAGGACTTGAGTACTTGCATGAGGCAGCCAAACCCCCAGTAATCTACCGTGATTTTAAAGCGTCAAATATATTATTGGATGAGGAGTTCAATGCTAAGCTCTCAGATTTCGGGCTTGCGAAGCTAGGACCAACTGGTGAAAAAAACCATGTTTCTACAAGGGTGATGGGCACCTATGGCTATTGTGCTCCTGAGTATGCTCTGACAGGTCAATTAACAACAAAGTCAGATGTGTACAGTTTCGGTGTTGTGTTTTTGGAGATAATTACGGGTCGGAGAGTCATTGACAACGCCCGACCAACATGTGAGCAAAATCTTGTTACTTGGGTAAGATCAAGAAATATGAATGGAGCTAAGAGCAATATTAATACATATGTTGTAATTCTAACAGGAATTTTTGTAGATAACAAGACTTATTTCTATGTTGCAGGCGCAGCCGCTGTTTAGAGATCGCGGCAAGTTTACCCTAATGGCCGATCCATTACTTGAAGGGAAGTATCCTCTAAAGGGTCTCTACCAAGCCCTTGCAATTGCAGCTATGTGCCTTCAAGAAGAAGCTAGTACTAGGCCTTTGATCAGCGATGTTGTGACTGCTCTTGAGTACCTAAGTGTGCCAAAAATTGATGAAGAGAACGCCCAAGAGGTTACGAATTCACCTTCTATTGATAGGAATAGTGGTGAAGAAATCAGGGAAGACATTAGACCAAATGGTGAAGAAGTCAGAGAAGGTGTTAGACCAGATGGCGAAGAAGAACAATAGCGATGGTGCTTATGAACTGAGCCTTGTACCACAGTTCAGGCAGAGGTTCTACACCACAAATGACCATAACTCATTAACATCAACTTCTGTAAATGAAAGCTTTCGTCACCATGACAAGACACAAAATCCTCGTACTGTTAAAGTGCCCATACTTTATATATTTGTGTAAACTTTGTAGTTAGCAAATAGCATTTTCCCTTATAGTTCTGCCGCGGAAATTGATTTGGGTAAAAACCTATATGCTTTAAAACTGCAATTCACTGATCTGAACCATCAGTTTGGTGCATTTACCAATTTAGTAGGTGGGTCTTCTAGGTTAGAATCAATGCGGAAATCCATGGAGCCAATACAAGTTAACACTGAGTAACAAACATATATTGACTTCCAATTTCATACAAATACAAGAATTCTATTCAATATTCAGAATCAGATACCTTGCCCAGTAATGCAAACAGCATAAGTGCATAACAATCTAAGTGACTCAAAAGGTTCTTCTATGAAAGGGAAAAAGAAAGAAAGAAAAACCAACGAAAGAAAGTTCCAATTGGAGCTTACTCATTCATACTACTTCTCAAAGTGTTGCAAATCAATTCCCCACGCAGAGGCTAATTGCATCAACAGTTGGTCTGGTGTTGCACCTTCCCAGTCCTCGGGCGCGTCGAAAGCTGAAGAAGCTTCATGTAGATTCAACAATAGCTCTCTTTTGCTTTCAATAGGAATGCCCACAGCATCAGGGCCATTTTCCAGCAGTACTTCTGTCAACTGCAAAAGCAAAAACACCAAATAAGAATGCAGTAAGTTGAGCATATTTATTTTCAAATCCCAAAACTCCAAAAAATATGCAAAAGATTTTGTATGTACATAACCCCACAAATAAAATGCAGCTGAAGCAAGAGAACAAAATCAAACCTGCTGAACCCAAGATAAACCAATATCAAACAAGTTCGGTTCCAGTAGAAACTGCCCTACAGCATGCAAAACGTCGCCAACTGTTTCATTAGAGAGCTGATCCACCACAGGGCCTGACCTATCCATCAGCTTCACAAGCAAGAAATCATCCCCGGTAGACAAAACTTCGGCATATGCGGTATCCATATCACCCACATGAAGTGCATCCATTGCATTACTCCAACAATTCCAGATTGGTCCTCTGTCCTGCCCTGCATTGTCATCTCCCATAGCTTCTGCAGTTAATTCTGGCATAGCTATTCGGTTTGCAACTCGAGATGTTCCATTGTCTTCGCCAGCAACCCTAATAGCTTCCAGGGTAGCCTCATCCTTTGATGCTTGCCAGACACTTCTTGCTGATGGCCCTTCACCAAGCCTCACCGAACCAGGTCCCTTATCCCAAGCTCTCCTGTTGCCAGCATGGTCAGCATCATGCTCTGATCTAGGCGCCCTAATGTCACCAGAAGCACCACCTAGAGCTCTTCTAGAACCAATATGCCCATTTCTTGAAGCACCATATGAATAAGAATCCCATGCTTCAGATATATCTGATCTCCAATGAGGATCCCATCCCCTTGATCCTGAAATAATACCATCAGATGAGGGGTACCTCTCCACAAAAGGGACACGGGCATCACCACCCCTACCAAACTTGGTGCTGGGATAGTCATTGAGGCCATTATACTTTGCTAAGGACCTATTAGAGGACCCCTCAAACCCCATCATAAAATTGCCACCCCTCCTTCCCGATGATACAGCCAAATCCCTCGCCATATCTTCAACAACTCTCTCAAGACCTCGTACTCTGTTCTCCAAAGTTACCATGCTATCATGGGACCCACCCATAAAATCCTGCAATTCTTTTTTTTTAAATAAGAAAAAAAAAATTGGAAAAGAAATCAAATGCATTGTCTACCTGCAAATGCTATAACAGACCTGCAACATGTTCATGAGATGAGCCTGTTGTCTCTCTAATTGTGATAATTGCCTCTGGATGGCCAGCCAGTTTCCTTTGCTATTTATTTGGGATCCTTCATGACCATCAGCTCTAGAAAAAAGGAAACGACCACTCAAAGAGTCCCTTTGATTTGTTTCAACCCTGTCATCAGCATCTAAAGATATTCCCTTTGAATCCTGTCTCATTGATGCTCTTTGTTCTGGCCACTTATCTCGTGCAAAGTCACCTCCTCTTCTTTCAATGTCATGATAAGTGGCATTGGCCAATTCATGAGCATCATCTAACTCACCTTTCTTATTATAATTTGATCTACTGCCATAATCTGTATCATTTGGATCTGATTCTTCTTCACCTTGTGAGGTGGATGAATTGAGACATTTACGCGGGAGCACTACTTCTACTGGCAAATCACCTGAACGCCGTGTTTCAAGTCTTTGGAAAAATTCTGGGTTCAACTCTTTGTCGCTTAAGGCAGGTGCTTTTTTCTTCAGTATCCCAACTGCTTTGTCCGATATGCTATTGCCACCCTTGGCTTTTGAAAGAGAATCGTATGTCTGTGAAGAGGTGTTTGATGTGTCTTTTACAGGGCTTCTATTTTTTGATACTGACTTCTCAGTAGACTCAATCAATTGTGAGTTTTTTTCAGCTGAAGGATCATGGACAAACCAGGTTATGAAACATTACGAAATGGTGCAATTATGTGATGGAATGAAAATCTGTTACCTTGGTGCACGGTGGCATTTGGGCCATCTGAAACTTCATCCTCTCCCTTCTCTACAATCTTCTTCCACAGCTGCAACGCCTCATTCATGCTATCTCTTACAGGTTTCACCTAAACAACCCAAGATGTCAATATAGTCCGAAATTATTTGGTATCTTAATATCACAAGCAGGCTGAGTTTAATTCGGTTAAATTATATGCATTTTGATCAGGAATATTTACCAAGATGCCCTCTAAAAGGTGCACAAGTTACATAAACAAGAAGCAGTAGGTTCACATTTTGTCATTAATAATAGTGAAGTAAGATTAGCTCAAAGTGTCTTGCTTGCCTCTTACGCATCCGACAAGTGCTAATTGGGGGTTGAGATCAGCTAATCTAATGCTAAGAAGATATGGCAGGTTAAGAATCTGATAGGATGATCTTAAGCATCTTGAGTGTACACTCATCTAGGAACATTTTCATATTTATCTTGACATATAAAAGAATATAAAATTAGAAGCTTAATGGCCATGCAATTAGTTAAAGATTTAGTCAAAGTCCCTTGGTAGGAGCCACTGCCCATCAGATGACAGATCTAGAGATACCATTGGCAGGCTTTCATCCATAAATTATAGGATGGAAAATGGTTTTCATGTCTTCCAATTCAGATACAAATATCCATTCATCCCTTGTAGATGTTAGTCCCACGAGTTTCACATTATCAGTCGTGTGTAGATCATTTACTCTATTGGTCTGGTTGGTCTTAAGATGAGAACTTTTGCATGCGACGATGTAGGGTTGGTTTAATTTTTGGCTCAAAACCAGCATGTGCACCACCCCTAGTTCTTGTGCCCTGCCACCCAGAGACTTTGAAAGGTTTACAAGACAAGAGAAAGTTGGCACCCTTAACCACATCTAGTACTGACAACAAATTTTACTAACCAAGGTTTTCCCCCATGTTAAGTGTGAAGATTGTTCTTCTTTGGAACCTATAATAAATGTACGTAATATCTGATATCTCTAGTTCACCCTTTAGAATGCCTCACGAATAATAGTACCATATAAGTCTTTAAAGCTCAATTCCTTACAAGACAACAAGTGATAGGCATTGAGTATTGATCAAGTTGATTTATAAACATTAAACTGTAGAAATAAACTGAATATTATTACTAACAGAGCAAACACATCCTTCTCAACCAACTCCTTGAAAAAAGCCAGCCTTGAGAGACATTTCTAAAAAGAATGGCGCAATTGGAATTCAAATGGAAGCAGAAGCACACAAAGTAGAGAAGAAAGACAATTATTGAAGAGAAAGTATAAGAGCAGAATTGTATGATTCAGCCTCGCATGGATGTTTTATCTATAGGTAATAATTTATATCAATAAGGAAATAATCTCAACCCTTCAAGAAACAACATAAATGGAAACTGGAATTCTAGAATAAATAACAAATCAACAAAAAAAAAAAAAAATCCTAGGAATAACAGACACACTAATTCAATCAAGCATGTGCATAAGATAGAAACAACTGCTGGCTGTCCCAGCTAAGGCACATTTAGAATTTTGGACATTGAATTTCAGGCCTTTCAGTAGTAAGACATCAGGATAGATAAATGATTGAATGCGAGACTTGGGGATAGTATAACGACATATGGGGCATCATGACCAAAATATAAACTAAGATAAATTACTGTTTAGTGTTGCGCATTACAATATTGAAGTTAGGGAGTTTCAGATTTTAGATTTACATCTTAGGATCCCAAATTTTTTAAGGTTGCCACTTGCCACCATTGTTGGAATAGAAAACTGAAGGTCATGAGAAGAAATGTAATCCCAGCAAAGAGTCCACCATTTGATAGAACATCATAATAAGTTAATAACCACAACATATCTAGAAACTACATACATTAATAACTTTTTCAGAAAAACAAAGATCCGTTGAGATACCTTATCAAAGCGACAGGCCTCGAGAGCAGTTACAGTTGAAGAAGCCCCATCAGCAACCAAATGGCTTGAGTGAGATGCAAGGGAGCTCAATGCCTCAGCTGCAGCCTTGCGTGTTCCCCAGTCACTACTTTGTAGGCATTCATGCATACTTTGCAGCAATGTTTGCAAGCTTTGTGGTGCAATTGCTCCTACCTATATCAGTTAGTATTGCAAAAAAATTACTTACATAATGCATTCAATTTTATCCTTAGAAACTCATAAATTCGATCACCTACAATGTCATTGGGTAGACTAAAATCTGCATACTTGTTTAAAAAAAACTGGCACGTTCCATATAATTTGAATAGTGTGATAACTGATAAGTGGCAACAACCATAGGGAGATCTTGATATAATGTTGTTAACTGATACAATCATATGAACTCCCTCTAATGATTCAACTTCAATTATCAACAAAAAAAATGATGTAAAACAACCAGGTTTAATCAAATGAGAATCGTCCAATTGCATTACTACCATTAATTAGCCAAAAAAAAAAAAAAAGGTCTCCTAAAACACAAATGAGCTGCTAGGCTTCTGCTCCATTTGAATACGATACTGCATTACATTTGATAATTCTCTTGAAAACCCAAAAATATAATCTAAATTAGCAAACTCAACCAAATACTAAAGGCTAAAGGAAAATCCTAAAGTGGCACTTATACTGTACATTCATAGAAACATGTTCAGTGATGCACCATCGAATTGTCTCGAATTGTTAGAATCATGTAACACATGATACTCGTCAATTCAATGGTGTATTAAGGCGATGTGTCCGATGTAGCACTACTCAATACTACAAACTGCAAATGCCCATCAAGGAAATTCCATCTAAACAGTAAATACAACACCACCCATCAAAAAATTAACCCAAAAAAAAAAAAAAAAAACCAACCTACATTGCCCACACCTGAGATAAACTCCCAACAACAGCCAACAATGCCGCTTTTGCAACAAAATTAGGGCTATTCAAGAACTTGCAAACCCTAGGAGACAGCTTCTGAAACGCGACGACTGGAGGCGGCTCCTTCCCACACTCCACCATCCTCGCCATACACAAAGCCGCCCCAGCTTGAACAGTCTTATTTTGTTCCCCCATTGCCTCAAACAATGGCTTCACAAACAAACCTAAAACCGACCCAACACTCCCACCATTATCATCACCACCACCACCACCCTTCAGAAACTGCGCCGAAAGCGCTCCGATCGAGTCCCGGCACGAGTCCCTGACTCCGGAATCGGAGTCTTTGAGCCTTCTAACGATGTGGGCAATGATTTTCACGAGATGGGTCGATGCGGAATCGGGATGGGAAGCGCAGAGGAACGCGAGGAGGCGTAAAGCTTCTTTTTTGACGGCGGGTTTGGGGTCGGCGGCGGCGTCGTAGAGGCAGTTGAGGAGCATGGGAACGGTGTCCGGAGAGAGGGTTTGGATGGTTTTCTCGAGGTCTTCGACTGCGATCTGGTGGGTGTCGCGGTCGGAGAGTTTGGAGAGGGAGGTGAGGATCTTTTGCTTGAGTTCGATCATGGCGAAATGAGAGGATAGCGATGATGAAGGAAGTGGTTTTGGTGCTGCTGTTGTTGTTGGTGATGGTGTGAGGTTTGTGGGTTTTGAAGATTGTGGTGTGCTCATTGTTGCAGAGAGTGAGTTTTCTAAGGAAGATTACTTGTCTAATAGAGAAAATAAAGCCGAGGAAGGCATTCAAGAGAAGAAGAAGATGGAATAGCTCTCAGATTGATGGCATTTGGAAATGAATCAGAGAGAAGAGAGGGAGAGTTTTTCAGTTCTTTTCAGAGGTAGCGGCTGTGGAAAGAATGGGGATCTAAGAGATTGTGATGAAGGTGAAAGAAATGGTGTTTTCTCTGTGATTTTTAGCAGCTTGTTTTGGACCTTAGATCTTAGTAATGGATAGTTTTAAAAATTAAGTTTGAAGCAATAATTCAAAAAAAGAGGGAAAAAGATTAATGATTATTGGATACTTAATGTTGGATTTGTCTTCTTTTCAAAAAAAATAAAAAATGTTGGGTTTGTAGATTCACCAAAATTTCTTCTTTTTTTTTTTTTTTTTTTTTTTTTTTTTTAAAATTATAGATGAAAAGTTTCTCATGCAGCATAGTTTGCATTACAATTTATATTGCAATCAATGTAGTATTGTTACTCTTGTTTAAATTTTTTTTTTTTAATGCTTACTCTTGTTTAAACTAAGAAGCAACTAAACATACCACAATATTTAATCTTCCTACCACACCTTAAAAAAATATTTTTTTTTCCTAAAACACTCTTGTATGAATTGTCCAAACTACCCTTAAATTAATTTTATTTCCACCTAACTTATTTTTACTAAATTTATCCCACCATCAACCCTACACTATTCATCTTCTTCGTCTTACAAACTCTAAACTCTTTATTTTCATCCCATAAACCCTAAACTATTGTTCTATTACCATTCTTCTATATTACTCATACCAATCTTCATACACTTATTTCTCTAAATGCTCTTTATAAGTTTTTACAACTATTTTTGAGGTGATTTATAGTAGTTTTCTTAAGTGTGTAAAAACTTCTAAGGAATCAAAAAATTCGATCTTCATACCATTTGAAAGCACAATCGCGAATGATTCAAGTTGGGACGAAGTTCAACAATCTTTAGTGAGTTTTTTTTGTGGTTTTTTTGTTTTTTTGTATGTATTATGGGTTTTAAACGAGAAACATCGTCATCGGTTCGGGCCTACATGCCCGAATCTATTAAACAGGTTTGGTCTATGTAACTGAACCTGTGTGTTAGGTTCGGTCCTATGTGTTAAGTTCGGTTACATATGACCGAAACAACTTGTTTTTCCTTCTTTTTTTTTAGTCTTGTTAAATGAAATTGTTTTTTTTTTTATGTTCTTATGATTATTTTAATAGTTTTTTTTGTCTAATTATTATTATTTTTATTTTATTATTGTGGAAGAAAGGGTCAAGCCAAGGCAATATGATTGGTTCTTAGATCGTTATAGACTACACAGAGCAATTCACGTCGAACATGTCACTCAATACTAAAGACTAACTTGTTGGATGGGTTCGTAAAGTTGAAAGAAGAAATAGATTAGTTCTCATTACTCGTAATTCTGATGTTGGGGGTAATGATAGACAACCAAGAACCAACTTTGCTTGTGAGAAATTTGGTCAATATAAATCTGTTGTTGTGTACTGTAGTTAGTACACAACAATCAATTCACTTAGATAGTGATTAGTCAATGTTGATTAATCTTTTATAATAGAATGATAATTTCTTGTGTCTATTTAGTTGGATGTAAATTATTGATACTAATGGCCTAGAAGGTAGCTCCTATAGTTTGAATGATACCATTGTGCTGAAATGTTTTTGATGAACATGTTATTTTTGTACATATGTATTCTAGATACTCACCATAACTTACTAAAGGGGTCATCCCCTCGTAAAAAATAAAAAATACAAGATTCGATTGAGTCCAACCAAACATAAACTCTAGGTTCGGTTGGCTATAGCCGAACCTAATACACAGGTTCAGTTGAACCTAACCGAACTTGTGTATTAGGTTTGGTTGATTTCAACCGAACCTTGTATTTTGTGTTTTTTTAGAACGGATGGCCCCTCTAGTAAGTCACAGTGGTCGCCTAACCCATTTGTTGGTGTTTTCGGTGGACTTCAATTCAATTTATGTTTCGGTGCACCGTTACCCCCCCTTTTATTGCTTCCGATCGATGGAAAATGGTACACCGACGTTCAAATGAGGTGGAATGTAGGTATAAATGGACTCACGAGGCTTCAAGGACCATGAAAGTATAACTACAACACAAGGATCATCATAAAAAATACAAAATACAAGGTTCGGTTGGATCCGACCGAACCTAATAAACAGGTTCAGTTGCACCTGACTAAACCTGTGTCTTAAGTTCGGTTGTATCCAACCGAATCGAGAGTTTATGTTCGGTTTGACTCCACCGAATCTTGTATTTTCAATTTTTTCCGATGATCCTTGTGTTGTAGTTATACTTTCATGGCTCTTGAAGACTCGTGAGTCCATTTTGACCTACATTCCACCTCATTTAAACTTCGATGTACCATTTCTCACCGATTGGAAGCAATAAGGGGGGGTAACGGCGCACTAGAGCATAAATTGAATCTAAGTCCACCGAAAATACCAACAAATGGGCTAGGCGACCACTATAACTTACTAAAGGGGTCATCTTGTTTAAAAAAACACAAAATACAAGGTTCGGTTGGATCCAACCAAACCTAATACACAGGTTCGGTTAGGTTCAATTGAACCGGTGTATTAGGTTCGGCTATAGCCAACCGAACCGAGAGTTTATGTTCTGTTGGACCCGACCGAACCTTCTATTTTTTATTTTTTACTAGGGAATGATCCCTCTAGTAAGTTACTGTGGGTACCTAGAATACATATGTACAAAAATAACACGTTCAACAAAAGCATTTCAACACAATGATATCATTCAAACTATAGGAACTACCATATAATTGTATCATTCAAAATACACCTCCATTTCAACATAAAGAAAAGAAACGAACGTCAATTTGAAATTATAGTTTAGTCCAAAAGTAGTATATCATTACAACTCAAAAAAAAAACTACAAGACAACATTTTGTCAATATTAGTACTCTCTTGCGCAACATTTTACGTGCTTGTTTCATCGATCTCTTCTTCTTCCTCCATATTGCTTTGGACATCTGATAAATTAGAATAGCGAAGCCGTCATCTCGTGGCTGACGCGGTTGGCCGAGCACGTGTAGCACTTTGATCGGATTGGGTTGTATTGCGTCTCCTCGTCATATCTACATACCACATCAAAAAACAAACTCACTAGAACATTTTTTGTAATGAAAAAACCTCAAATACAAAAACAAAGAAACAAAACAAATGAGAAAACCATGGTTCGGTAGGCACTACCGAACCTAATGCCTCGGTTTGGTCCTACGCTACCGAACCGTGGAGACCGGTTCTGTAGTGCCTACCGAACCATTGTTTTCGGGGCCTATGTTAACACTTTTGCCCTTTTTTTTTTTTCATACACACAACAATACAATAAACAAACAACGGTATAATGAAAAAGGCAAAAAAAAGAAAAAAACGCTCAACACATGCACAAATACGCATATGTATCCAAAATTTCTATGAAATGAAAAATACCTCAAAAAAGTTGGAAATATTCTTTGAAGATGTCGAAATAGCGCCTAACAATCGTAAAAACCTCAATCTATAAGCTCGATTTGAGGGTGATTCGAGTTAAGGTTTGTTTGACGATTTTTAGACGAAATACGGTTCGCATTGAAGAGGAAGAAGAGGCTCATATCGAAGAAGAAGAAGAACGACAATGGCGCAGAGTTCGAGCTTGAAGAACGACAGTGGCACGAGCTTGATTAAACGACAATGGCGGAATAGAATAGGTTGGAGGGTTTTTTTTTTTTTTTTTTGAAATTGAAGGTTATTTTAGAGAGCATTGGACATTTTTTTAGGGTAAAAAAAGTGGGTTACCATTGAGTGTGATAGAAAGAGTAAATGTCGTGTGAGGAGTAAATATTGTGATATATTTAGTTGTGCTTTTAAATTATCTGCTTATTCTAAAGACCCTATTTAATTACAATGGCATTTAATAAAAGAAAACTAGTATGTATAAGGCCTTTTCTTGTGCATATCTCAGTTTTTTTTTTTTTTGTCCTTTTTTTTTTCTTTTGTGTAATCTAGATTGTGTTCCCAACACCAACTTACTTGCATCATATAAACTAATCCACCTGAAACAAATACCGTTAAGGAGATATTGTAGCTATGTGTGAGCATCCTTACTAGTAGCCGTGTGTAACCAAGGCCAAGGGCTTCGACTTCATAGGAAAAAAATCATCTTCCCATCATCGATTGGTGATAGAATAGTTCTATCTTTAAATAGAGAAAGACACTCTACATCTAAAAGATTAGAAGATTTATATATATATATATATATATAGCAAGTACTAAAATCTCAAACATCAAAAGTTAATAATTCCTTTAGGCAATACCTTATATTTACATTTATATGACATTCTTAGACCATTCCAATTTTAAATTAAGGCATTGTTTCTTTGTTCAAATTCATAACCTTATTTAAAATTAGGATTGCCCAATTTTATCCAAATTCTAAAAATTTAGTTACACTAATGTTGGCTTAAAAAATAAAAGTGTTATTATTGTTGATAACATTTACAAATGTAAAATACAAACAATATTACCTAAATTTTTTTACTAAAGTATTATGTCTATATCTAGTAACATTGCTCAGATTACATTTATGACAAGGTTATAATTCAGTAGAAAAAACAAATTTATAGAGCCAACCATGTACTTAAAAAAAATATTTAATTAAGTTGAGTTGAGTTTAATAAGATAATAAACAGTATATAGATGATTAAAAAAAACATATATTTAGATGAATATGCGTCAATCACGCCAGCCCATTGGCACATTAATATATTTTGGACGGTGATGATGCTCAATATCACACCCAAAAAGAAAAAAAAGAAAAAATAGAAAATTTCAATAATTTATTAACCATAGAACGGTAGAGACGGTTGCTAAACAAGGCATGAAACCATCCACCGCTCAGGAACACTCACCCGCGCGTCCGGTTAACAGGTCGGCTCTCTCTCTCTCTTTCTGTATACCGTACTGAGTCAATAATTGAGTCTCGGGAATCGGAACAATGCGACCCGGTTGTCGTTGACTTCTCAGGCATCGACGTGACTCCCACCGCTAATAAAAAGACAATATTAATATCAACATCCTCAAATCCATAGACAAAAGAGCGACTTTTTAATTTCTAAACAGCCGGAGCTTTCTGGGATTTTTTAATTTTTAATTTCTTTTTTTTTTTTTGATTTTTTTGATTCTGCATCATTGTTGCTTGGTTGGTTCTTGTGTTCATTTGGGCTCTGGTTTTTAAATTTCAAGAGCTTGGTGATGATGGGTGATGCGTAATTTTTGTTCTTTGTCCAGTGAATTTCTTGTTTTGGCTGGATGATAATTGTGCTTAATTCTAGTTGAAGTGTTGAAGATATAAATAGTTAAGAGTTTTAAGGTTCATTCATTTGAGAATTAGATGCTAAGTACTGTTCACCTGACTCCTGCTTGGTATGAGAATTGAGAACAAGACTCTTTATTTCATCATTACTCTGTTGGAGGAGTTTGCTCAGTTTTCTCAACACCTTGATCATGACAGAGCTACTAAAAGATTTTCAGGTTTCTTTATGTATTTATTTATTTTTCTTTTCTGTTTTTTTTTTTAGTAAATTTGGGTGCCAAGGAGGTTCTTATGTTGTTAAACATGTTTTAGTTTAATGTGGTGAAGAAATCTGATGGTTTGTGTTTAAATGACTTTTTTTTTTTCTTCGGATGGAACATGGGTTTCAAGTATATATGCTAAGGATCTGTGGGCATTATGGTTGCATTGGTGAAATTTTCATGTTTTTGCAGGAAGCCCCTTTTTTACATTCAGGGCTTAAATGTTTTCATTTGCTATATTGGTTTAAGACAATATTATTGGAAAATTAGGGTTCATTAATTCGTTTTGCGTCCATTGATATGGCATATTGCTTTGATGCATGCTCTTCGTTCTTTGCTTCTGAATGTTCTCAATTTGTTATGTGGAATTAAAGCCTTTACTTTTTTTTTTTAAACTATACTTGTTGATTCCATACAGCCCGTTGTTGATTCTTTCTTGTTCTTTGATTTTTGGAATATATCAGTCCAAAGCTAAGAAGCCATTCTTTCCTCTTAGATGTTCTCTATTTATGTATGAAGATTTTGGGTGGATTTCTTGATATCCACATTAATATGCATCTAGAAAGTAGAACGCCTGTGTTCATCAGCTAAAGAAATATATTTAGCTCCCGATTTCCTTGCCATTTATAATGCATATCACTTAGTGTTTACGTTATCTTCTTCATGTGCGAACCTGCAACTTTTTGTTAGATCTATCAACCAGATTTTGGTATTTATCATTTCTTAATTCTTATACTGCAAAAATCTGCTCTTCAAATTGCTACATGAGTTCTTTTTTTTTTTTTTTTCACTTTTATATATCCTTTTAGTTACAACATTAATTCACAGTTTTTGTATCGGTTCTTCATGAGCAATTTCGAATTTTAATTTGAACAGAAAACTTTACAAGAGCTCAAATTTATTGTTTATTTCCATCATATGCTTATGTTGATCTATTATGAACAGGCTGCTACTTTACTTGGATTAGCTGTGTAGATATAAAAGCCATCTAAATTTGGAGATTCTGAGGTTCCCCTTTTCTTCACAATGGAAAGGACCGTGGTCCCAAAACTAGAGGCTATCAAGGGTGGTGGAGGACCCATAAAGGTTGGAACGACTGGGACTGTTGGTTCGTTGATTACTAGGGAATTGAAGTCCATGCAATGTGTAGAACAGCTTCCAATGCCTTCTTCTAAAAGAAAACCGCCAGTGGCTCCATCGGTTTCATTTCCCTCTGAGCTTACAACCCGTGAAAGACCACAGAATAGAGCATCAAATGAAGCCAGCAGCAGTAGCAGCAATGGTAGCAGCAATGGTGGCAACGTCAACAACATTAATAAAAAAATCCCTGGAACTACAAAAAAAACAATACATAACGCACAAAGGAGTAGCCATCGCATTCCTATGCTTGGTTCCGATGAAATTGCTGTAGACACAACTCCTTGCAGACCAAAGCTCGACAAGAAAGGATCAAATATTGTTGAAGTTGTGGACTTAAAATGTGGGAACCATGAGAAAGTTTGGTCAAGTCCCATAGCCAACCGGCTCAAGAAGCTCAGTTTCTCGAAGCTATCAGAAACTGTTGGCTAATTAATCTTCCTTTTTCTTCACATCAAAACTAGGAACCATACCTACAATTTTTTTCACTGCAGAAGGTATAGTTTTTTGGTAACAAAAGTCTGCATCTGTTTCATCCCCTTTGAGACGCTGATCATGAAACGAAACTTCAATCTCAAACCACTTGCTGCTTGCACCCTATGTTTCTTCTTCAAGCTTTCGCATAAATCCAATTTGAGCTCCTGTTGCATGAGAGATCTGATTGTGCCTCTGGTGCCTACATCAACTAGAGTTTTCACTGGCATTTTTTGTTGTTTTTTGGGAATCTGAAGTGTATGACTCTCTTACTGCAGAGGTTTTATATGTTCTTGGCATGTTTGGTGGGTGTGGTGTGGTGTACTAATGGAAGAGTATGGATTAAGAATATAGTTTGGTTTGGGATTCTCTTTGGTTGGGGAGTTACTTCCAAGTTTGGTGAAACTGTATGCTTTTTTCAGATTGGAATGTGAAATGGGCATAATACCTTTGTATTTTGCTGGCAAAAATCAAAGTAAAAGCAGGTAGCATGTACCTTTCTCCTTCAACTACTTGGAAGTTTGGTCACCACTTGCTATGAATTCAATGCCACTGGGTCTGTTTTGGGTTTTATAGATTCTTATTGTGTTGTATTTTTCAGTTCATGTTTTAAATTTGAAGTCAAGGAAAGTGGGTGGGCAGTTTTATGTTTGGTGGGATGGGGGGAGCAAAGTGCAGGTAGGAGATATTAATGGTGGTATTTGACACTAAGGTTGGCTCTTGCATTTCATGCTAGGATATAATAAATACTGTATCTCTGTTAAAAAGTTCCATGTCTTGCATAAGGACAATAATTATAGTTCTAAGAGACAGATAACCATGTGTATTCTACAAATACTTTTGGATTTTGGATTGACATGTGATGGAAAGAAAGGGATAGAAGATGGAGATGGAAACAACGTGCCCTTAGCCCACATGTCCCTCCTGTGGGGTATTATGTCACGCCTGAGTTGCACACAGTATCCCTTACCCAGGGTGATGAGTACCCGTAGGACATATTTTAGCCATTATATATCATATAATATTGTCACATTCCAGTACACAGCACACCGCAACGTCCAGTACTCCCGGGATCATTTGTCCACACTATTTACTTATGAACAATGCAGGACCTCCCCCAGATTCGAACTCGAAACCTCTTAAGGTTTGATTTCGCAATCTGAGTAGCCACTTCGAGGATGAAATTCCTTAAGTTGGGGAGATTGTAACACCCCGTAGTTTTAATTAAATACATACGTTGAAGTATGCGTATATCAAAATGTATAATACACGCATAAGTACTTTTAAAGTCATGTGTACTGGGATGTGACAATATTATGTGGTATATAATGGCTGGGGTACGCTCGGTATGAGGTACCCATCACATCCCGGGGTACTAGACACTGCGGTGTACTGTGTACTAGGGTGTGACAAAATTATACATAAGGCCTTTTTGTCACACCCCAGTACACAGCACACCGCAGTGTCTAGTACCCACGGGATGTGATGGGTACCTCATACCGAGCGTACCCCAGCCATTATATACCACATAATATTATCACATCCCAGTACACATAACTTTAAAAGTACTTATACGTGTATTATACATTTTGATATACACATACTTCAACGTATGTATTTAATTAAAACTACGGGGTGTTACAATCTTCCCCAGATTCGAACTCACAACCTCCTTATAAGTACATAAGGCCTTTTTGTCACACCCCAGTACATAACACACCGCAGTGTCTAGTACCCCGGGATGTGATGGGTACGCTCGGTATGAGGTACCCATCACATCTCGGGGGTACTAGACACTGCGATGTGCTGTGTACTGGGGTGTGATATATTAGGTCCACTCAGACCCATTAATCCCCACTACTACGTAGGGATGGTTATATAAATCTCCTTCGTATGCTCCTTTATCCGTTGGTACACAAGATATAATATGATTATTTTTTATGGGATTTGATTAGATTTGATAGGATTACTAATTTTAATGTTATCCTACGTTTGGTGTAATATAGGATACGATTAAAAACTATCAATCCATTAATTCCATCATCTCATATTTCAACTATAATCAACATTTAAAAACACCGTAAAATTCTCAGATCTATTGCTTAAAATATTAAAAAATCAACTTGCAATTACCCTAAAAAAATAAAAATAAAAACGCAAAACTAGGTTTTGCAATTTAGCTGCAATTGCAGGTTTTGAATTTTATTTTAAAAAGAGAGAAGGAAGAACGAAGAATAAAGAAGAAGAAGAGTACTGTGAACGAAGAACAAGAGCGAAGAGTACTTGTGAATGTGCGGGGAGACGAAAAAGATTAATCTCAAGCTTTTGGTCGTCACTATTTTATTTCATCTAGCCTGACAACCAAACATAAGAATTGAACTAAAAATAGTCTTATCCTATTCTATCCCGCGCACCAAACGGGCCCAAATCTGTCTTTGTCATTATTGTTAATTGTTAATAGATCATTTTTCTTAATTGAAACGTTTAATAATGATTTTCGTTGTACTATACGAAATCATTTTAAAAAATAAAGGAATATGATAAAACTAGATGATAAAGGGGGTGGAATTTTTGGTCAAGGTTGTTGGATCTCATGGCCACAAGAAGGTTTTGTCTATATAAATCCACCACTTTTACAGATGAACTTTGAGGTATGTTAATTTGAAAAAGTACAGGATCCAGCTATTTTTACCTACCTTTTCCTATCTCATCACCCACTTAATCTAAAAAGTAAAAAGACAAAAAAAGCCTCATGTGAAGTTCTCTAAAAGGACAATTATTAAACCCCTTAAACCCTTTCACCTCCCTTTTCACCCACCCATCAACTATTCAACTCTCTACAAATCTCAATATTCAATCATGTGATTTTAGTGTATTTTTCGAATCAAAAGCACGTTTTGAGCTGTTCACAAGTGGTTTCTTTTAATTTGAAGTGTTTGCAAGTCATTCGAGAAGTGTTAAAAGTGTTAGAAGTGTGCACCATCAAGTAAGTTGTTCGACCTACAATGGAACGAGATTCAAGCCGTTCTTCACTCCCTACGGTACGTGCATTTGGTATCTACACTATTTTTATGTAAAAATAAATCTAAAATCGAAGTGAAAAGGAGGGGCAAATGGGTTTCGAAACCCAAAAAATCGCCCCCGAAATCATTCTGTCCGACCCCTCATGGACGGACATAAAGTCTCATGTCCGACCTAAAAAGGTCGGACATACGACACATTGTCCGTCCAATAGGAAACATACAGAACAAAATAAATGATGGCAAAATGTTGTGTCCGACATGTCACAATCGGACAAAATGTTTCTGTTCGACCGTTTTCAGTCGAACATAAGTTTTATGTTCGACCATGTTCAGCCGAACAAAAAGCTTCTGTCCTACCTAAAACGGTCGGACAAAGCATTTTGGTGTTTTTTAAGGTTTTTTTTTTGTTTTCTTGTTTTATTTTGTATGTAATACTAATATTGAGTTGTAATTCATCAAGATGATAAGGGATTTGATGAATCTAAAATTGTTGACAATGAGTTGGTATTAGTTCGGGACTACACTGAAGAGTTAACAACCGATATTGTATTTAAGAGTAAGGCCGCACTTATTTCATGGACAAGAGAAGTAGGTCGTACAAATGGTTTTGTTATCGTTATCAAGAGCTCAGATGCAGGGGGGACGAAGGGTTGGCGACCGAGAATCAAGCTTGCATGTGAGAGGTACGGTGTGTATAATCCGAAAGACACAAGAAAGAAGAAAGTAAATGAAACCTCAACGAAGAAGTGTAGTTGTCCATTCTTATTACAGGGGCAAAAATTGGCCATTGATGACGATTGGATGATAACAGTGGATTGCGACACTCATAGTCATCCACCTGCTGATTGGATGGAAGGGCACTCTTATGCGGGCCGACTGACAAAAAATGAGATAGAAATGCTTGTGGATATGAGCAGGAGTCAAGCAAGACTCAGAGATATACTGAATGCTCTGAAGTGAAGAGATGGAGGCAATGCATCTACACTGAAGACCATATACAATGCACGTAGCAAGTATAAACTGTTGGAACACGGTGGAAGGTCTCAGATGCATTATTTGATGGCGAAGTTAGCTGAAGAATAATATGTCGAGTGACACAAGTCCGGTGAAAACACCAATCATGTACAGGCATTGTTTTATGCACACCCAGTATCGGTCAACTTTTTTGATAATGGATTGCACGTATAAAACGAACATCTATCGATATCCGTTACTTGAGATAGTTGACGTTACATCAACTCATCTCACATTTTCGGTGGCGCATGTATTCATGAAAAACGAGCAACGTGAGAGCTACATATGGGCACTTGAAAATTTGAAGGATATGGTAGAAGGGTGGCCACAATCAGAGGTTTTTCTTACTGATAGAGAATTGGCCTTGATGAATTCAGTGAATATTGTTTTTTCAAATGTTAGAAATTTGTTGTGCAGTTGGCACATTAACAAGAATGTGCTGGTGAAATCGAAACCATTGTTCAAGGATAGTAGTGACCATATGAAATTCATGGGCATGTGACATGGTTTGGTGGATTCAGAGACAGAAGAGCAGTATGAAGAGCATTGAAAAGTGCTTTCAAAATCTTATGAAGCTTACCTTACGCTCATTCTCTATCTATACAATGAGTGGTTGTTGAACCACAAGAAAAGATTTGTGGTGGCTTGGACAAATGAGATCATGCATTTTGACAATGTCACAACTAACCGGGCCAAAAGTGCACATGCAAAGTTGAAGAAACACTTGGGCTCTTCACAGGGAACGTTTGAGAGTAACTGGATCACAATATATTCTTTGTTATCTTTGTAACATACCGAGATATCATCATCTTTTTAGAAATACTTATTCACCACAAAACATGTCCATAGGAGACCTATATATGGGAACTTGCAAGGGGTTGTCTCGATTTTTGCAATCGAAAAGATTTAGAAAAGAATGTGAGCGTTTCAAGGAGACAGATTTTGAAACATCTACTTGTCGATGCGTGTTGAGAAAAACTCATGGGTTACTTTGTGCACCTGAGATCTTTAAATATCACAAAGAAAGTCGGCCCATCCTTACTACTTTGGTGAATGCACATTGAAAAAAATTGGATATGTTTCTCCATGTTCAAGAGTCCCAAGACCAATTACAATGCCACAAGGAGATCGAGGTCATGCAACCTGAACAAAATAATAAAGACCTAAGATATAAGTTGATGTGTTATATATATTAAACTTAATTTAAAAGAGTAGCATTTACCTGATTTATGTGAAGATCATCAATTGCCTCGTGTAGAACTTCAACGTAATCTTCCGCTAGACTTTGTTCTTTGTGAGGTTTCTATTTCATGACATGCAGGAGGTTGTTATTATATCCACGATTTACGTGCGGTCTAACGAATGGGAAGTGCTCATATATCCATGCCTACCAAACATAAAACCAGCAAATACTATAACACAAGCAAATTTATGTCAAATTTAATTTACTTAAACCAAAATGATTGAAATAGTTATACCTCCAGTAATGTCATGTAGCCTGCAATCTGTTGTACGTGATATCTCGTGGCACATCCCAACTGACGATATAGATTCGCCGGACAAGCAGCTCTCGATGCAAAATTCCCCACCTCATCCAGATTCATAAACAATGGCAAGTAAATTATGTTAACGCTTGTACCACTCTTGTTCGTGAAAATAATGCAACTTAGGATGAACAATAGATATGCACTCACAGTATGCTCAACCGAAGGTTATTGTTGGTTTCCTGGAAGCTTCGATCCAAATCTTTTTAGCAACCTATCCAATCGAACCGGTTGACCCCTCTTCTTATTCACCTCATCAAATGCATCTGGAGCCGAAACCCCCAAGGCTTCTTGAAGTATGATCACTACTTCTGCACTGCTCAGTGTATCTCCATTCATTGTTTTGCCTAATGTTGAAATTCTAAGCAAGACATTACATCGTCCAGTGTAATGGTCATTTCACTAAATGGTAGTTGAAATGAATTAGTCTTCGGTTGCCACCTTTCCACGAAAGCAACTATCAACGGCTTGTTGATACAACTATAAGTACAAGCCACCAAATGATGGAGACCGGTATTTGTAACGATCCCCATGACTCTCTCTCTCGGGATGTTCACTGAGGTCCTAAGAAGCTAATTTTGCCCATGTGGTTTCAACACTTTTGTATATTTCGTTTCTATGTGAAAAAATAAAAAATTATAAGAATCTACCAATGTTTAAATTTAATCATAACGTCAATTGAATTTAAATTAAATTACGAGAGTGATATACCTGATTTTGCCACATGTAGTATGTTGCGTGTCCCTAGAAATGGGTGAGGATCGAAGGATCAGTAGGTCCCCGGGGCAAGGACTCTTCAATAGGCCATCGTCTCCATTTCCATCCAACCCAACTTGCACAGGTTCTTCTTCAGATTGTTGCTCTTCTTCTTCGTGTATAACAGAGGGTGATGGTGGTGACTCAAGTTGTCTTCTTCTCTCCGAGGCCGTCGGCTTTCTTCTTTGCCTCCCCTCTTCCGAACGACCTCTCCTTGCTCTTGGCGGCACATCTATCAAAATAACAAAATACATACAAAAAACTATGCAATTAGGACAAACAGTTGATATTTAGCTTAAACAAAAACAAAAAAAATTAAAAAACCTAAAAAATTCTTTATCCAACTTCAGTGGAACGAACAAATGCTCTCTGTCCGACCAACCAGAGTTGGGCATCTTCATGTGTGTCTGCCCCTGACAGGTTGAACAAAGAGCATTTGTCCGACCCATAAGGGCAAACACACATTCAACCGTCCGACTTATCAAGGTCGGACGGTTGCGATTCCGACGTGCGGAATGGGTTTTTGGTATCCATTTCCGCTGCCTCCATTTCACCATTTTCTTTGCACAAAAACATTCCAATCCAACAATGTAGCATTCAAATCAACTTAAAACTTGAAAAAAATAAAGATTAACTTACCGATTTGGTCGCTTCGAGTTCTTGAATTACTTTTTTTTGAAGCCTCTAAAACACTAAATAACACGATTTCTTTGCAAGATTTCGCGAGAAAGTTGCTCATAAACCTTCATAGTAGTGTTTTAACTGTTTGAATGCCCTAAAAACTCAAAAAAATCCTGAATCAAGGGAGATGAGAAGAGAAGAAACAAAAGAGAGGGAAATGGAATAGGGTGTTGGAATTTGAAAATGTGAAGGGCACAATGAGAATATGAGTGGCTAAAGGGAGATAAAATGATTGATTTTACATTTTTGAGTGGGTGAAGAGAGTAAGTGAGTGAAAAGACAAAAAATGGTAGATAAAAATAATGGAACCCAAAAGTAAAACTAAGATCACAAACTTCAGGATTTCTCACCCTACATGGGCTTTAAGCCCTGTAAATGGTAGTCTTTTACCTCTTTCAATTTTTATGTTTTATTCATTCATATACTCTAGCTCGATTTTATGTTTAAACCTAATCTAAACCAAATCAAAACACAAACAACTATTATATAATTATATATATAATTAAAATAATGTAAAGTTAATAGTACTTGTCCAGTTCTCACATTTGTTAATTTTTCTAAAAATAATTCAATAAAATTTATCAATATTATTTATGTTAAAAACAAAATTTAATAAAGCCAAAAAAAAAAAAAACATAACAATTTCAGTTTGACACATTCAATCCACAGTTAGTTAAGCAGTGGTGGGTGGTTAGACAACAATAGATAATATTAGAGGGGGAGGCCCTAAGAAAAAGCCGTGGAATCCGTGAGATTTGATCATGATAAGTGGATAAAACCCAAAAAAAAAAAACCCATTTATCCAAACATATTCCAATCGAAGTGAGTTTGCTCTTACTGAAGTTTAGCATCAGTTCCTTCAATCTAAAAAAGCGTTAATGGCGTCGATACCATGTACGATTCAGCTTAGCTTTCCTTCAAAGCCTCGTAGTAATTACACCTCTTCTTCTTCTTCTTCTTCTTCTTCTTCTTCTTTGAGGAGATTTAGTTCTCAGTTTCTGGGTATCAGAAATAGGCTGGGATGGTTCAGAGCTGCAAGAATTGGATCCAAAACTGGGAATACTGCAAATGGGTCGAGAGCAAAATGCTGGTTTAAATTCGGAAAGAACGGTGTTGATGCAGAGGGAGCAGGGATTTATGGTAGCCAGTCTCGGGATGACTTTGATAGGGACGATGTTGAACAGGTATTCTTTTTTTTTTTTTGTTTTTTTTAAAGTTTTTGAAGGGTGTTTGATGCTTTGGATGATCAAATGCTTTTCAGTTTTTTGGTGGATTTTCTGGGCTTTTTTGTTGGGAGGGAGTTCTGGGTAATTTGTAAAATTAACTGATTTTGAGATCTGATTCTTGTAAGTCTCTTATTGTAAAAAGTGGAATTGTTCTTATCAATAAAAAAAAAAGAAGGAAATTTGGATTTGTTCTATTAATTTGTTTCCTTATTTTTGCCATAATCAGAGCTGGATTTCTTAACATTTAAGAGAGATTTACACAACCTTACCTCTTCCTGTTTTGAGAAAATGTTATTCTAATTACAAAAAGTGCAATTAGATATACAATGGTGCGTTAATATTTGTTGAATCATTTATTATAAGAAATGTTACTCTGGTTGTTTTGTAATTAAATTAATATTTTTTATAGTATTTTCCTATTTGTTAAAATAAAGTGAGACTAAATTTCTTGAAAAATATTGCCACTTTAATGGGGTTGTAGGTTCAAGTTTCTACAACCATGATGTGGGAGTCACCATGGTATAATATAGCTATTGTTGATGGTTCAGGTTTTATAAGCCTCTTGCTAATGTGGTTGCCTATTGAAGTCCTAGTTGACCCATCAAGTTTCAACCCAAAAAAATATAACATATTCTACTGTTGAAGTTGCTCTATTTTGACCTAGAACTTTAAAATGAGAAGTAACCTCACATCTTAAAAAATGTAATCGTTTTATGAACTCTGCAATGGTGGGAGCTTCATGAATTTGATATTAAGTACATGCCCTTTAAGGTAAAGAAATATTAGCTATATGATCCACTGGCCATGCTCTCTCAGACACCATTGCTATTGGTATGGTAGTGAAAAAAAAAAAGAAAAAAGAAAAAAAGTTCCCATGCTTCCATTTCCAGACAATTGTGATGTTGTTTTGCAGTACTTCAACTACATGGGGATGCTTGCAGTTGAGGGTTCATATGATAAGATGGAAGACCTTTTGAGCCAAAACATTCACCCAGTGGACATTCTATTGATGATGGCTGCTTCTGAAGGTGACAAGCCCAAAATTGAGGAACTATTAAAAGCTGGTGCTAGTTTCACTGTTAAAGATGCAGATGGAAGGACTGCACTTGAAAGAGCTGCCAACGAGGAAATCAAGAATTTCATCCTTGAGTTTTCTGTTCAGAAAGCATGAGTTTTGGTTGCTTGATCACTGAGTTCCTTCCCCCACAATCTTTTTTTTTTTTTTTCTTTCTTTTATATTTACCATTTTCTTGCCCTTCATTTCTGGTACTGTAACATTAATTTATCTTCAACTAATTAGTTGTTGTAGTTAAATTTTGAATTCATTTCATACTCTGTTCTTACCATGATATTGACACAGTGGAAGCTTTAAGTTATTGTCAAATCTCTTGCAAGCATCAATGGTGTTTTTCTCAGATATTAATTATATCCCTGTGGCTTGGCAGTTGACATTACTTACAAAAGCTATATAATGAAACTCCCAGTTTTAGAAAAACATGGGAGAATGCAAATTTACTACAAATATTTGCAAACTACTGTTATTAAAGCTAATTAAATACAAAAGGAGAAAAGCAGGAAAAGAAAAGGAGGGGTTTAAAATAAATAGAATTTGAATCTGAATGCCTGAACTTAGATTCTGAAATTAGAATTTTGAACTTAATTTTGCTTAAAATTGTTGTGCATGTATGTGGGATATGGACATTGTTGTATTATTGTCAAAAGGCCTGATGTAGAACATGAAGAATTTAAGTCATTTGGCATTGATATTAATAGACACTTTGATGAAATGTAGATGAGCAGAATGGGATAGGGCCATTGGGAGTAACTGAATACCAGGTTTTAAGCCCCAAAGCATGGAACCAAAAAGATTTGAAGTCAACTGAACCTTCCTTCTCCAAATTAATGTGGCTCATTTGATGATAAGGGCTACAAACCTGCTTAAGGGCCTCTGACATTCAAATTTAGTAGGTAACAACTAGGTATGCTCCTTAACTTCTTGCAGTACCAATAATAACAAAGCAATGAGACAAAATTGAATTGATTAACATGCGGTGTCTAAAGGGTCTTTGAAAAGCTAAAGGATCATGTGCTGCCTACAAATAAAAATCATAAAGGTTATTTGAATTCTCGAGTGCCTTCTCGTAAGCTGATTTTAAAGGTATGTCCTACCACGAGTTCTTACCAGTGGTATAAGATCAGAGGCCACATCAAGAATGAGATCAGATGCACCATGTGGAGTATGGGATCCATATCAAGCTCAAAAATCAAAATACGTCTAACAATTATCGTAGTTGTCCTGTTGTCCACTTGTCCTATCATCTTGAAACCAAATTAGGGAAAAAGGAGATTGAAAAAAAAAACAAACACATAGGTTTCTTCAATTAGAAAATGAGTTACAGTGGCATATATCGAACCTCTAAATGGATGTAAAAACACCAGCCAACTTGCTTGAATGAATAAATAATTGAAACACTTGTGTTTGTTTAGCAAATAACATCTATATATTTTCTTGATTGGCCAGAAAAAATGAGATATTTTCCTCTTATTTTCTCAGTAGATTCTTACATGTATTTATATTATTTTTCTCTTTATTTTCTGTAATCCATAACTATAGTACACTGGGAAGATGGCATGAATACCTCAGTTTTGGATGTGACTGTAAAGCATGTTGCAGGGCCACATCCACTCTTGCACCTTCCCTGAACAAGGTATCATAGAGAAGAGCAACGAACTGTGATAGCTCTTCTTCATCATTTACCCAACCAGTTGCATTTTCCCCACTTTTCTCCAAATCACTATCTTCCCAGTCACTCACTGGACTAGATGGTTCCACCTCTTCATCTTCTGCGTCTACATCTCCAATCTCAAACCTCCCATTTTCCAGATCACTGAAGTCACCAGACCCATGAAATGTCGTCAGCCGCATCTCTGGTGGCTCGGATGACGGGCAAATAACAGCTTTGGCACCAGAACTTAGGAAGGCCTTGATTAAACTTGTATTAGGCCCATATGTTCCTGTGCAGATTATGATCCTGTCTCTCCATGCTCCAACCTTGAGAGATATCAGAAAAGGCAAATAAATAGCAGCAATAGTAACCATAAAGGAGCAATAGCAACACAACAGGAGAACAAACTTGTCATCTAGTTCACAAAAGACGAAGCAAATATATCCCAAGTGATAATATGTCTGAACAAAAGTTTCTTTCTGCATTTGGACTAAAAATGCCGCAAAAATCTAGAATAGCGAAGCATGCTATCCAGCAGCAATAGGATTATAGAAGCTTAAAAGTTTGGAAAAGAAGAAATGAGCTAGAATGTGGTTTTGTGGTAATTTTGTGGGGTAGTAATTTTTATGTTTAGTAGGTTCTTAGTTTCAAGTTTCAAAAATTTTAGTTGTGTATGTAGGTAACTTTGACAATGGAAATTTCTACTTTCGAAAGAGACAATTCTCCAGAAACATGTACTTCTAACATATTTTGAGTTGTGAACACAATTTTATAGTTTTTTGTTTTTGGTTCCCATTGATTGTGTTTTTGACTCTTGAGGTGCTAATTTCTGTTTCTCAACAAGAGTTGGCTGATCTAGTGTTCTATGGTGCTGATTTCATAGCTATTTAAATTGATTCTCCAAAGATTTCTTCAAACATGATTTCTTTTTTACTAAATTTTGTTGACATAAACTACAACAAGTAGATCAGTAAATAGCATTTAGAATCCTGATTTCCTAGATTTTGGAAGCTGTCTATCTCTTCATCTTCATATTTCATTACTTATTTGATTCACTATCAATTAATATCGTTTCTTGTGTCTTGTTGCTGTTCATTGTCAATATCAAATTATAATTGGGAATTGTGTTATATCGCTAGACAATAGTTGTAAACATTAAACGAAATACTCAATGAATAAACATACCATCCAACGAACATCGTCTGGCGTTAAATGAAGTGAAGGCACTGTCCGACGAAACATATAGGCCCCAATTTCTTGGTCATCTTCCATTACCTTCACTTACAATCATGAAAACAATTAGTAGAGCAGAAGAAGAGATTATAATATATGAAAACATAATGGTGCAGAACCCATTACTTGTGTTTGGCGACCTATGTATCGATGAACAATCCCCCCAACATGGAAATGTGGCTTGTATGCAACCAAATCTGCCAGAGTTGAAACCTCAGAAAGGGCCAAGGTTTCTTTTTTACTATGATTCCTTGTTGTTAACAAACTATATTTGACACTCCGAAGAAATCTATCTGCAAGTTCACCAGGTTCGGCAACCACAAACACATCATTCTGCCAACTGTCAAAAGGATAATAAGCATGTTAGAAATAAGATCTGAAAGTGAGATGAAGAATATTTAGGAAAGGAACTACAGAAAAATTACCTCAATATTGAACCAACCACATCATTTTCAAGAGCCAAATGTACAATTCCTACTTGAGGTGCATTCTGTAATTTCTCATGCAATGACTGCACAGGAACTGCGAGCTGCCGAGGCCCCGAAGGAGATTTTGGTGGTGAACCAACTATTTTTCCAGCTTGATATCCATCCAAACTTAGAGGCGGGACTAAATCAATTCGATTAATCCTCTGTGAGCCAACGTCAGGACTGTAAAAAGTTGGGCTTGATGGAAAGCTTCCAGTCAACATGGGTGATGTAAATGGTGTAGGAAATATCGTTGCTGGCATCAATTTAGAAAATCCTGACATTCTATTTATAAGAGCTAGTTTTATGCCATTTCTCGCACAAAATGTCTCAAGAGACCGGGCATGGTTAACAGCTCTTCCTGAATCAGGATTCTGTGAAGCTTCCACAAGAAGTACCATACGCCTCCAACCTAATGAAGGACTGCTTTCGTCGAGAACTACAAAATCAAGGGTTTGCAGGAACAAACTTTACATTCTGCACAACTGAATTGAGAGAGGGGGGAGGGAAGGAATTATTACAAGCTGCAGAGCAAAGGAAGTAATAAACACATACCAACACTTGAAAGCTTTGTTTTAGGAAAATGCTGAGACTTCAAATTTTCAGACCATTTTTCCTCATTTTGGTACGGCAAAGTCAATCTTTCACATACATTCTTGAAGGCCGCACAATTATTTTCAATATTCTCCTTGGTTGCAGCTTCCAGCTTGAGCCAGACTGCAGGATCTGTCTCATCAAGCTCCATGCCGAACCGTTCATCAACTGCTCACATGGTAGAAATTAATATTGAGAAAAAAAATTTACCAGTCTTATTTTAATGTTTTACGATTAGATGATAGTTGGTCTTTCTTTGATAAGAAAGGGATGACATGAAGAATGGAATTACCAAAGAATGTCGTTTCTCAATTCTCAGTTCAACTTAATAAAGCCTTTTCTCACACTTACATGGTGATGACTACACACGAATCCACTTCCTCCACTCCACTCTATCAAGGGCTGAATTTTCAGTTATATTACAATTGTCATAATTTCCTCAATTATCTATAAGGTCTTCCTCTTCCTCTATCTTTATCATTAATAGTTAATACATATTCTTCGTAATTCATGCATCTAATAGTCTTTATTGCATGTGTCTAAACCATCTTAACAAAGGAACCTTAATGTTGATGAGGTTAACTACAGAGGTAGGTAGTGGATTTTTTATTTCCAAACTCAATTATCTTCTGAGTGAAAATTAGAAGAGGAAAAAGACCAAATAGATATGTTGAAAAGAAGATGGAGTGTTTTTGGTAATGCTTTAAATATATTAATTTATTTCTAGTTTCTTGTCAAAAAAAAAAAAAAAGATGATGGGGCATCCCCTTCTTCACCTCATATAGCATGCAAACCACCTGGAGAAATCCATGAAGAGAATGATGGTGAATAAGGCAGTGTATGGCATGAATTGCTGAGGAAAAATTGGCACAAACAATAGGAGAGAACTGCTAGAGATATTCTGCAATATTGTCTCATTCTATTATGTAGGAAACTCAAATACCTCAAGAGAAGCATATGAAAAATTGCACATTCTTCAACTACTACTAGGCAGAACTCAGCAATATTACGACTTACTTTTTAGCTACAGAATATCATATGATAGTTGAGCCATTGATTAAGGACTCTCACACTGCATATATGTGAATCTTTAACACTATGGAGTGTCAAGAGATGGCATTATACCTGGATTAAACCGAAAATATTGCATCTCAGGAAGCATAGGAAGCAATGTTTCCAGTGCTTCCTCCACCCGATCCACTGAGCAGGCACTCTCAATCAACACCTGACCGGTATCTAGATACCGCCACCCGCCCTTACGAGCCTAAAGAAACATGCATAATCATTAATCAGATAACACATTACCATTCTTTTTTTCTTTTTTTTTCAAGGCAAAAAAGAAACAGAGAAAAACAAGTAAGAGTAGGGTGATTTGACTACTGACCCTTAGTTGAGAAATAAAAAGTAAATACATTTATCTAGCAGTATACATTCACTGAAGCTAAGCAAGAAACCTAGCTAGATAGCAAGCAACTTTTAAGAAATTCCATGCCAAGTAATGTGCAAGCACACGGTACCATTCCCAAACTGTTTGATCACTTGCATTCTGCATACTCCATGTTTGGTCTTCTGATTTGCTACTAAGCAAGTATCATCAAGTAGCTTAGAACATGATGTCAAGGAGTGAGATGCACACGCAAGTTGTAAGTAATTCTTTTGTAAGTCCCTGGCCCAAGATGCTGAGCAACATTTACAGGTTGACAGGCATATCAAACTCCAAGCATAAATACTACAAATTGGCAGAAAAAGGCTTTTCCTTCTTTATTTTAAGATAAGATTTATCATTGAAAGTATTTTAAGACTTTGTCTGCACAATACTATCGAACATCAGTGAAATCTAAAACATTTTTGTAGCAAATTTGAGGAATAGGATCCCCACTCTAGTCAAATTATAAACCTATCATGCATTTAAGCATGAAAATGCAGTTGCAGTCTTAGCATGCAAACAGCCCAAGGTTAGGGCTGTAACGAGTGTAAGAAAACCACAATCAGTAATGACTTCAAGAATTTGAAGCATACTTAATGACACCCTATGCCAGATACTGGATGTCAGGATTCGATATCAGCAGGCTCATAAATGATATTTATATAATTGAACTCCACATAAAAGATGTTTATATAACTAGTTTTCATACAAAAGGAAAAAGTTCTCTTCGACAACAAAATTAAAGACCCCCCTACAGAACTTGGAAATGCCTCAAGTACCTTTGTTGGAACAGAACCGCATCCAATGGATACTAAACAATCAATTCTTGTATCAGGCCATAAAAGTTGTGCTTCTCTTATGGCAAAAATAGTAGGATTATTTGCTACAATCGCCCCATCTTGCCATCGATTTACATCTGTAAGAAAATATTCACACACAAAGCATTTAAGACCATAGAAGGCTACAATAGTCAGATGAAGACACCTCCAGTCATCAGGAAGCACTTCTTTTTGTCATCAAGACATTGAATGGCGTTTTATATGAATGTTGTGCATGTTTGCTGGGGGAGGGAAAGATTTTAGTTTAAGCAGGAATAATAACAAAGTACCATCGGAAAAGTCATCTAAATAGTATGGAGCAGCAGAAGACGCTCTTATAGCCTGCCATATATGATGCTTGCAACTTCCAATATAAGCACTACGTTTAGATCCAGCTTGTGTGCCACTACCAGCTGTTCTAAGCCCATTTGTGGATGGAATTTCTGTTCTTCCAATAGGTATTTCCAGGGTGCCAACAGGATACTGCATGAAATGAAGAAATGATCAGTCAAGCATACAAATGTATAACCTTCAAATTTCTAATCTCGCAAACAAGCTACTATCTTTCACACTGATACGTAAGGATCTATCCACGTCAAAAAAGTTAAGATATCTTTCTGAAAGACCTGATAATTGCGGAACAGGAAAGGCTGTGCCGGCATCAGGTTGACCAGTGTTGATACTACAAAAACTTTGGGAGGGGTTTTAACAGCTGACTCTATTAAAAGGTCACCATCCTCATCTGCACACATCTCCTTTAATAACTTCTCAAACTGATCTGCGCTGTGCTGCAAAAATAGTTTATGGTAAGAACAAAGCATCCCCAAGCTTAGTCATAAATCTAGTTCCTGGAATTGCTTAGCTGAAAGATTGAATCTTTCATCATTTTGGATCATTGAAATACCATAACACTTTTGTGAACAGTGCCTGAATCTGTAATGAAGTACCTATTAATGTCTATATTCGCTTCATATACATGGGGCTCTACTTATCAGCTATAGCTTTTGGGTTAGTGGTTTCTAACAATTAAAAAAAGCCAAAAAAAAAAAAGATTTGGGTTTGTCATCCATACTTTAGACCCATGGACAACGACTCTAAAGCTCTGTGATGAAGTCTTGTAAAGTTGATCCAACTTCTCTCTCCAAGTTGCAGCTTCGTTGTCCTTTGCGACAGGCTCAGCAAAGACAAGTTTCCCTGAGAGACAACAATAGTAAAATGGCTAAGTACATTAAGAACTAGAATACTGGTTGATGGCATGTTGTGTGTCTGTGGGACTCTCTTTATACTTTGGTCAGCTAAAAACCCTCTTTGAAAATGATCTGGATAGAAGAAGATTTGAAAGAATTGAGCACAGCATCCTGGAAAATTTCTTCTAATAATATGATAAATGAATTAGACTAGCAAAACAAAGTAGCATAAATTCAATATCTTTACCAAGTTTTTTGTATATTCCTTCACACTCATCCAGCTTCATTTGTTTTATTCCAAGAGCAACAGCAAGCATACCACCAGTTGATGTACCGCATATAAGATCAAACATCTCATGTATACGCTTTCCAGTCCTTTGTTCAATTTGCTTAAGCATCAGGACAGTTGCCAGACCCTTCATGCCACCCCCGTCCATTGAAAGTATGCGCAAACCTTGCTTTGCAACTGGCCTCCCTTTCAATGCACGCCGTAGATTTTCATTCTCCCCTAGTGGTTTAGGAAGGGAAGGAAAGAATAAGGGTCAATAGAAACTCAAAAGCATCTGGAAACATGAGGTTCGTGAGACAAACCAAGAATTGCCAAAGCACGGGCTGCAGCTCTGTTTACACTTGGCTCAGGTGAAACCGTCAAGTGTAGCAGAAGGTCACGCAAACTTTCAGAAGTAACCAAAATAAGTCGATTTTCCAAGCAGAAAGCCAAATTACCAACAGAAAGAAGACCTAATCTTTGCACCTGAAGGGGAGAACCTTTTAATATTGCCCATACAAGATTCAAACAAAATGAAAACCTGTATTTTGACAATCTAGCTTACCTCTACATTTTTGTGAGCACATAACAGTTTCAGTGATCTTAATACATCTTTTGTCAACATTTTTTGAGCTACGCTATCTGAGGCAAAGGCTAAGCTCACAACAACTTGCAACACAGAAACTAATTCTTCTGGTACAAGAGATCTTAGTACTGATTCAATAGGCTGCATGATGTCAGACTTTATCAACTGCATTGCAACAGAAACATCTCCTGCTAGTGATGAAAGAGCAGAACATGCTTGTTCAACCTGTAACACAAAGCAGAGTTAGATAATTTTATGGGTGAGGATAACAACATCAGATTAACCCAAATGATGAACACTAGAGCTATCTACACACCACATGACGATCTTCACTGCTTATCATACTAATAAGCTGTCGAACAGCATTCTCATCTTTACCAACAAAAGCCCGATTTCCATTGTCTTGCATGATTTTGGCTAGTGCAGATGCTAACAGAGGGTGGTGACAAGAAGAAAATCGGAAAATAAGAGAGAAGAAGGCACTTAGTTTGTGTCTGGATGCAACAAAATATGAACTGTTCTCCGTCTGCAGTCACCAAAAAATGACCTTGTTTTATCAAACAGGAATTTAGTTTGTCAAGGTAAGCTTAGCAATTTAACTGCAAATATCCACCTCTATGTGCACATTCACAGATTTCAAATTTTCATCTGCCTCAATCCTGATATTTGCAAGAGACAAGTGACGTAATTTGTTCAAGGGCAATATTTCTGGCAGGAATTCTAGAGGATTGCCAAATAGCCTAAGAACTCGGAGCTCAGCCATAGCCCTGCCAATGAACTGGATATGAACATTAGATTAAAAAAACAGATTGAAGAGACTTCAAAAAGACTTAAAATGTATCAGCAAGAGAACGTAAAAAATTTAATGCATTTATTGCTCGTTGAATGACCTGAAGTCTAGAAGGGGGCGGATAAGTTTGTTATGTTCCAGAGATAACTCCACCAATCCAACACACTGCCTGAGCTCTACTGCTTACCAGTTGGTCGCAGGGTCATGGAAGTGAAAGAGCATAAATATAAGAGAAAAGTTAGTAAATATAAGAAAACAAAACTGGAATAGAATGAACTGGGCTGCATCAGGAAATTAGCCAAGTGCCAAGTAAAACAAATAAAACTCCAAGCTTACCAGGTACAGAGACCAGCATGTTGTAGTCAACCCGGAGAATTTTCAAATTTTTCAGATCACCAAGCTCTGGTGGCAAAAGTGTCAGCCTATTATTATCGAGATATAGCTTCTCAAGGAGCGGCAATCGAGTTACTTCCACTGGCAATGCCTGAAAATAAGTTCAAAGTCAACCAAGTATAATGAAACTCTGGTTGCATCAAATAATCCAATTGAAGTAAATGCATCTGCATCCGAGACTTGGAGTTCCCAAAATCTTGCAGCATCAACATGAAGAGCTACCATAAAAGAAAAATAGGTTCTATTTATCATTTTATCAACTTCAATGACAGGAATCATGTCATATGACTTGGAGGTTCTACCACATAGAATCTTAAAGATGTCATCAAAGCAAAAGTGTGCATAACATGGTATCTCTTACATATGCTTTATCAGCAGCATGCGGAAAGAACAATAGCATACTTTGAGAAAAGTACATAGACATCTATTGTTTATTTGTGTCATGATTTACCAAAATAAATTTGCTGATGTCAAGTCAAATCATCTCTAAATCAACATTGAAGAATGAGTGAAGTTCGAGATCTCCCAAAAACTGGCAAAATTTCCAGGTTTAGTTAAACGCAACCATCCATCCAGATGTAAACTAGTCAATGATATATAATAAGTAGACCGGTCTTATACTATTGTGGCATAACAAAGCATCCTGATTAGAAGGCAGATGAAGGTCAAAGGTCCTAAAAAGTTTTAAAAAAAATTTTTGACACAATGTAAGCTAACAAAAACGTGTATTCAATTAGAGTTGATGATTAAATCTCCAACAGAAAGGAGGTTGATCAACAAACCACAACCTGTTTTTTCTCCCTCCATTTTTCAAATCATTAATCTTCTACTGTTTGTTTCAGTTTAACTACAATTCAAAGCTAGATGAACAAGATCTTAATCCGCAACCGAGTCATAAACCCAGATTACAAGTTCCAGTACAAAGCTCTCAAGATTATGCCAATCAAAATCACCAATTCAGGGAATGTCAAAATCAATAAAAAATTTGCAGCATTCAAAGATCAACACAGGATCATCTAATTCTAACCACAAAAATTCCATCTCATTGCAAATCGAAACACAACAACAAATCCATTACAAAACTAAACAACTGGCAAAAAATTAATAAAAGAAAAAAACTTTTTCTTTCCAATGATCCAAATGCAAGTTCACAATCAAACCAAACTTACCGACAAACTACAACCACAGAGACTTAGCGCAGTAACGCTCTTCCAATGCTCCGAAAGCCCCGACGATCCATCTCCGGCCAGATTCGATCGAATCAATCGAGTCAGGACTCCAATTCCGTCACTCTGCTGTCCTGACCCCACCGTCTTCGTCATAGTAACTACTCGCAATGGCTCACTTTGCCTCACAACCTTCAGTTCCACGCCTACATTCCCGTCCTCCTCTTCACTCGCATTAACTTTAACAACAACAGTGTCTTGCGGTTGCGGAAGAGCCACCATAAGCTGAGATTGAAGCCGTAGAGCGACCTGATCCTCGTCGTCGCCGGCCGACCAGTCCAATTCGATTCTAAATCCATTGGCTTCTTCCTGAGAAGACGAAGAAGACGATGATGACAACGACGTATCGTTGATGTTATTATCGTCTTCTCCGAAGTTCAATCTAAGACGGAAGATTTCGTATGGGCGTTTCCATCCCAATCCCCATGATGACATAATTAAGTTTTTTTTAGGGTTTTAGAGTGAAGATTTTTGTTTTTGTGTTTTTTTGGTTGAATGTTAGATTAGATCAGTTTGGGGATTTTAGGGTTAGGGTTAGGGTTTTGAGAGCCAAAATTGGTTCTTCTCATCAGAGAGCAGCATGAGAAGCTGAAGAAACGTTTTCTTCTCAGTCAAGTCTTCTTTTCTTCTCTCTTCTTTGTTTTGCCCTGTTTTGATTATGAGATTTCAGTGTTTTTGTGTCCAAGTAAAAGTCGTAGAATGCCCCGGGCTTCCCCGAAAATGGCAATTATATCCCACTACAATACCATATTAAAAAAATATTTGGATGCCATTTAATGAGATTCCAACGAAAAAGAAATTGTATTTTTGGCTCATTAGGTAAAAATGGGTTTTTAAGAAGAAACTTATAATTAATTTATATGATTTTTATTTAAATTTCTTATATTTTTTTTTATTGTTGTGCTTACTTTCTTGATTTTACAAAAGAGTTTTAAATTTTTTTTATTTTCGTACTAATATTTTTTGAACTTATGTCAGTATTCAAAAAAAATAATAATAATAAAGAAAAAGAGGAAGAAAAAAGGTGCAATTAAGGCATTTTGGGAAATTTAGAATTCCTGACCAAGAAATTGCTAAAGATTTTCATTGTTAATACAAAACAAGAAGTCAAATGAGATTGTCAAATTATAGCTTCCAATATCAAATTAGATTTTCATTTGGCACCTACCAATTTCCACAGCATATAATAATAATTGGACCAAGTCAGTCATGGATTCAATTGGAAAATATTTGTACTTGGTCTTGTCAAAATTTCAAAACAAATAAGTGTTAGGTCATCTATTTCTTTCTTTCTTTCTTTTCTTTTTTATAAGTTTTTGAGATTGGTCTTAACTAACATTTTATTGGAATTTGGCTGATAACCAACCAGAAAGATAGCATTTAAAAAATGTTGGTTATAGTCATGCATGGAATATCTAGATGTTTATGTAGCCATTTTCCATTTTAATGGATCAAAATTGATATTTTTTTTATTAAAGTATTAAACCGAAAGAATAGTCTCATATCTAAAATCAAACAATTCATCTTATTGGCGGCTTGTTCTAACCCTATTATACCTTGGTATGGTCATTTGTTCCCCGTATTAATTAATAGTTAAGATGACCTGTGTCTTAGATCCATTGATCTATTGTTATTATAATGGCTCATGTGATGCAACTTTTGTTAAATATATTTTTCAAGAAGTGTTTCTAGAAAAAAAAAAGAAAAAAAAGTCATTTTTCAAGTGAGAGAAAATTAGAAAAGTGTTTTTCAAAAACTATTCAACCAAATATATTTTTTATTGTTTTCTTTTTTTTTTACTAATTTAAAAATTAAAATTGTAAACCAAACACATCCTTACTTTTTCACTGTAATTTGGTCTAATATTTTTTTTTGGACCAAAAACATTTCAAACACTCAACCAAATGGTGCCTATTATCATTTGGGGGTGGTGGGAGGTTCTTTTTTACATGAAAACTAATTTCTTTCATTTGAAGAAACCAATTACATAACTTTACATACCAGAACAAACTCATTCACACATTGTAATGCATATAATACACATACATAGATCAAACTACACCACATTGGTGAAGCTTCTATTCTACTTAAAGTACAGCTCAAGAAGCTTCTTGAATGTATCAAACACACTAGTAAAGGGGCTAAATGCAACTGAACCCTTCAATTCTAGATCAGGAAATTGGTTGGTTAATGCTTGTTGCATTCCAGACATGGACATCATGGCAGCTAACTGACTATTAGACAGCACCTGGCAATCTTGAGGAGTATCCTTGAT
This sequence comes from Paratinospora sagittata, assembly GCA_035771175.1. Lineage (NCBI taxonomy): Eukaryota > Viridiplantae > Streptophyta > Magnoliopsida > Ranunculales > Menispermaceae > Paratinospora > Paratinospora sagittata. The sequence continues at coordinate 28,593,946 of CM069612.1, read as the reverse complement.
CTTGCTCGGGTCATACCCAAAGTTCGCCAAGTACGACTTGTATTTCTCAATGAATGCCGGCCCTGGATTTGGTGTTCTCGAGTAAATCTGCTAGAACAAAACCAGTATGTGAATTCATTAGTCACTGCCACAAAGCAAATCTTTAGAAAGTATAGATGATATCTGATGAGATTCAAAATTTGGACAGATCAAACCAATGTTTTCAAGGCGTCAAGGCGATGCCTGGGCGATTGGTCTCAGATAGCCTCCTAAATAGATAATTAATTAGTTTTACACATACAAACCCTGTGTATATGAGGCAAGTCTCGTATAACAAAAAATTAACTATGTTTCATGCTCTTCAATTTTGTGTCCACAAATTTAAAACCAAAAAACATATTAATTACTAAGAAAAGTTGACATAAAGTGTAAGTATAACAATTTATATTTGCAGAAATATAACAAAAATGAAACAGAAAATCAAAATTAGAAAATAGGAAAAGAAAATAAATATATTGTACAATGAAAATATAACTTTAGAATTAAAAACTTCATGAAGGTATACAATCACATACGAAATAGTATAAAGAATAATGAACCTTATGCTTTATATATTTACACTAACCCCCTCAAACTTTTAAAAAATATTCAAAGGGCTTCACTGCATGCCTTAAGTATGGCCCGTACGATGGACTACTCATTGCCTAGGCATGACCTTGAGAACACTTGTCATAACTAACACACTATCCTAATGCCAGGCTACGTTTTCGGCCTTTGGCCATTGCCTGCAATTTCAGGAATGATTACCATTACAATAAGATGCTGATATTTTCGGTGCATATGTGTTTTATTACCTGAACGAAGCTCTGGTCTTTTGCTCCCGAAACAAGAGCAAAGTTATCATAATCAGTTGCAATCACATCATAAGGTTCCTTAGGAATAAATGGTAATGTTGGGAAGCGAAGGTAACATTTCTCCTTTATCATCTCTCTCTGTTCTAAATCAGTTGCAGCTTTCTCCAAATCTTCCTCTCCAAGACATTGAACCTTTCCTCTTATACCAGTTATATATCCATCAGGACCACCATGAACACAAAAAGTATCAACCTGGATAGCAGAGCCTGTGGCATCAAATGTGTATATGCCCTGAAATTTGATACGTTTGAGGTTTTAAGCAATTAGAAACACGGAGTAATCAGTTTTTTCGGCATCACAATATAAGATTTGTTAAAGAACTGAAATGGCAAAAACACACCACACACCCAAAATTTGAGAAAAAAAGAGAAAGAAATTCCATGTTTTTGATGGATTGAGACACCTTAAGAAAAGGAAGTAATTTGGTCAGAAACAAGAAGTAACGACTGCAATGGACAAAAGTATAGGCCATTAAAAAGGAACAAAAATTGCCGTTATGTTCGAATTTTCCTTTATTTTCGGGCTAGTATCCCTTGAAGAGGTGCCTCCCAGTTGATTAAACAATAATAATAATAATAAAGCTAAGTTTTTCCCAAAGATTTTATAGTTTTGTGTAAAACCATAGCAACAACCAGCGTATCAATTCTTGACTTTTTACCTGTGTACAGTGACAGTCCTCTTGTCCTAGGCCAGCAAAACCACGCTTTAATGAAGCTACTTCGAACCATCTTCCAGAATATCTGGTTGGATCAAAATTCTTAGCGGTCATACCTCTCATCATCATTAGCTTGCCACTGCTTCCATCAGAGCCGTCATCAAATGGAGAAGGTACTTTATTATCTGTGGCTGCAGCAAGCTGGCACAAATTCAAATGATAGGAAGGTTCTGCTGCAAGAACCTGGGCAGGAGAAGTCAGAATTTTCATAAGATAAGTACAAAAAATAAATGTTTCCAATTATATGTCTTTATAACATTCAGTCAACACTGTTGGGCAGGCAAAAAAACTAGAAATTGCTACATGTTTGTGGATATCAGACCAAACTCCATATTTCTACCATTCTGCACGCAAAATGATGCAACTACAATGCTACATATAGTGAAGGGATTGCAAGATATGCTCTTAAATTTGGATTTGCATAGAGGAATTTTCACCTTTAAACAGATGAAATATCCAGCTTAACATGAGAAGTAACTGAATAATTTGAAATAAATTTAAAGATCAAGAGCACACCACTAAAGACAATACAAAGTTCGAAAGTGCTTTTATACAACTCTACCTGGTTTGTTGGAGAGAAAAGTACAAGTGAAACAGCAAGGCCAGACATAACATCCTTGACAGCCTTTGTAATTGAATCAGGGTACTGCAAAGAGCAATCAACAGTTCTTTTTGCTTGTATCCCCCTACATTTGCAGAAGAGATGCATGACTGTTATAAATATAAAGATAAGAAAATTGCAAAAAGAGGCAACAAAACCTGAAGTACTGAATTTATTAACAAAGTCACTCATCAGAAAGATAAATTGGAAATACATTTCATATCAACTGCTTCACTTATTAATAGGAAAATTAAAACTTTAGGATTGAAGAATGAAGAGTTGTTTCCTATTGACCTATTGACAATGGCATAGAGTAGATAACTTAACCGGCAAATCTTGGGCAAGAAACGAGTTGCTAATAGATACCAAACAGCTGAAGCAGCCATTGCTTTTCATTTATTTAAATATTTAATGTTTCAAGAAAAAAATTTCTGTTGCACTAGCCAAAATCATCTATCATTTGTGTAAGCGTTATACTCCTTTAGTCCACCTTGCTGCTAAATCTTCAAAGCTCACTGCTAAACCCATCATCTAGTTTTCAACTCTAAGGAGGAATCACTGCTCCTTATGTATGAATGTATGTATGTATGTATCAATTTGTGAAACGTTTGATGCTCCCTATAACAATTTGACTCTTTATTTCACATGAAAGGCCTATAGGTGGGATACTCATAAGAGTTTGCGATTCAGATCTTAACAGAAGCATAGTTCAATACCGATCGTGATCTTTCTTCTAGTTCTATCCATCAAGAAAGCATCATAATGGTAAAAGTCACCTTATTTTCATGATTACTCAGATGATTTTCATAAGTTATTTCCATCACTTTGATTATCACACTCAATGACTTGTAAATTCATTAAGGCATTTCATTTCATCTTTTTGGGCAGATGTCAAGGGCGTTATGTGACCATAAACAACAGAAACAAAGCTTCACATAAGGAAAATCATTTGATATTGTCTGAGAGAGTAGTTAGTGTCCAATGCAATAGAGTTGCAATCGTTGCCAATGTTGCTTAGTTGTCCTCTACCGAAGCTTTTGCTTCAACAAAGGCCGGCACTAGTTAGTACGAAAAATTAAAAAAAAAAAAAACAACAACAAAAAAAAGAAAGAGAAAGAAAGAAAGGGAACAGGAGCTCCAAAAAACCAAAAAGCCCAAGAAAGCTACCTTCTTCAAGATCATTGTCATGCATCCTACATGTTGAAGTATACAAAATTGAACTTTTTTATTCCCTCATTCAACTCCATCTACAACTACGTACTCCATTCTAATAAAATTTTTATAATTTTTTACTACTTCCCAGCACCCCCTATTTGTTAATTTTCCAACTCAAATTAATAAAAGCTAACTTATTAGTTTTCTTAAAACTGAACTTCTATTCCCTCATTTCTAACTCCACCTAGAACCATTATACTCATCCAATTACTACCCACATTTGTTAATTTTCTAACACAAATTAAGAAAAAGCTAACTTCTTAGTTTTATTGGAACTGTATTCCCTCATTCAATTCCATCTACATCCCTCTAATCAATTACCCAAAAAAAAAAAAATTATACATTTCCTTACTTCCCAGTACCCACATTTGTTAATTTTTAACAAAAATTAAGAAGCTGATTCTCAATCTTCCTTTTTTTTTTTTTTTTTACAAGGTAAATAAATTCTTTATTTTCTTACAAATTCAGAAGATTTAACATAAAAACTCACATATAGTCCAAAATCATGAAGAATGGCAGAGAAATCCTCCAACAAGAAAGGGAATTAGTAAACTACACGACTAAAGCTGGAACAGAAACCATTAGAGCAAGCACCTGAGTGAAGGGCAAGAACAGAGAGGAGAAGCCTGAATCAGCAACATGAAGGTCTAGAAGGTTCCAGAAGTTTCTAGAAGCTTCTTATTGAGCTATATCTCTTCTGGGTCTCCACTGCTTAGATCAGAATCGGATAGCACGAAAAGGGTTCTCTCAGTTTCTTCTTTTTCTTCTTCTTCTTCTTATTTTCTCTGGTCACTGCTGCTTCTGCATTTTCCAGGAGCAGACTGGGGAAGTATCCAGTACAACAGGGATGTACAAAAGATTTTTCGAGGTGGGTCAACTTAATCCAATTACAAACCGCCACGTGCCAACAGATTCATTCCGATTTTCTGTAGTACAGTTGCACCACCCACTCCCAGTACCAGAATTAGACCTGGAACTAAGAACCACCGTGATCCATTCTTATGGATTTCACAGTTCCGGAACTTGAAAGGACAAACCTTGGGCCAGACAACTCGGCTCCAATTCTGTTTATTTGTGTATTATTTTATTAATATACATACATACATACATACATATATATATATATATATATTATTTATATTTAATAGTTTTTGATAAACAATAATTTACTTTTAGCTAGTGGTGAGAAACATTGTTTGAACTTGGATGCTCAATTTTATTCAAAGCGTGACAATAATAAAAGAGTTTGTCACAATGTCATTCTCTTTTTTCTTTTTTATTTCTAACTAACAAAAATGGAAAATGAAGAAGAAATTCAAATATATGAACAGAAGAAAAATGGCAACTGCGTGTTTTACTTCTCATTGGAGAAGTAGAAATGACAAAAAGGAGAGATCCTGCAACTTAACAACCTATTTCTCTTGTTTTTCATCACTGCATTAGCCAAGATGTAACTTGCATGAACAAGCACCTTGCTCGGCACGCCAGAATATCAAAAGCACTGTAAAGATATGATGGTGAAGGCTTTCAACAGATCATGACCCATCAAGGTTCCTCCGCTCTGCTATGCTAGAGGGCTTGGGCAAGAGTCCTTCAACTATGAATTAACATGATCGGATTGTGGCAGCGAGTGATTCGATTGTGATCACACATCTCATCGAATTAGTAGAGACTATCTCTTCATGTTTCTGCCAGTGAGTAGACTGAAAAATGGATCTTCATTGTCATTAGTACTACTTGAGAACGACTTGTTCACGCTTTGTTTCTCAACGGATCCAACTTCTTTCATTTGCAATGGCATAAGCTTGCTTACTGTTTGATGTTGAATTTTTGGACTTTCAGGACTTGGATATGAAACTTTGCCATCTTTCACAATTACATGGTTGTTGAGTGGTTCTTCACATTGCTTCATGTCATTGAGCTTGATTGGTTGATCATCGAGTATATCAGCTTTATGTCTCTTGGGGTTAGTGGTGTCCAAGAGATCTTCGACAAAGTTATCCTTGTCCATCTTGTCGCCAGGATCATCCTCTACACAGGACAACAAACACACACACTTAATCAAGAGTTGAATTCAGATGTAATTTTCTACATCTATCTAGAGCTAGAATGCTGAAATGGAGTAACATAGGACTCTAATGCGAAAAGTAACCCCGTTTCTGCACCTTACTTATGGCCCAAATGAGCCGTTCAGTGACGTTCCCCACCAAAAGAAAAATATTCAAAAACAGTGCTCCTCTTGGACTCTTACCTACTTCTTGACCATTATTAAAAAGGCTCTAACCAGACAAGGCAATTAAGATTGCCCAGACTAAATAACTGCATTATTCAGGCACCTTAAATTCATGTTGTAACTAAATGGGTACACTAGCAAGATAAATCACAGAAACTCTCACCTCCAAGAAAAGCATCAACAGTTTGATACTGAATATTATATGTTCCAATAGAAATCCCCTTTCCAACTTCAGGATCTCCTTGTTCCTTGATTTTATTGGTTTTTTCAAGTAATACAAATTTATCAGTCTTCCATACACACTCCAACATAAGAACTTCATTTGCTGGATAGTAATCCCTAAGAACCTGTATGATGAAATAAGTATCAGAAACTGGTAGAAAAATTAGACAAGTATGACATTCGAAAGCTCTATATGAAATTGATTCTTAACATAAAAAGGGCAAACAAATACCTCAATTCCTTCTTGTATGAGCTTTACAGAGTGATGCTTCTGGGAGATAGATGAGAGAGTGTTGAATATTGAAACAATATCAAGTAACATCTGTGGAAAAATAAAACAGAAAATTTCACATACGAGAGTTAGTTGCAGTAAGCAAAAGGCTCACTTCTTCTTCTTCTTCTTCTTCTTTTTATTTTTTTTATTTTTTTTAATGACAACCAAACAATTGGGAGGAAGAATTCCCGTACTTGTTGAACCAAAACTCGAAGGCGTGCAAGAAGAGCCAAAATTGTCACAGAAAACGCCATGAAAAATGATTGAGCAAGCAAACAAGATATCTCCCTGAAAAATGTCAAGGAAAACTTATTGATGCACTACGCTGACTACACAAGAACTAGCATAAACTGCTTTCATCTAAAAGTGTTGTTACTGTAATCTTTTGTCCTCTAAACAGCAGTACAGAACTCAAAGCTAATCACAAACTCAAATGTACAATCAAAGAGAAGATTAGGCAAGTGTGACATTTATTATTAGACAAAGGATACATAGCTGCCTTCACCATTGGCTCGACCATCTGCAACAGAGACATAATTGTCAACTAACACGCACAAACTGTGGCTTGCATCTAGTGAGGGGAGGGCATTAAATTTACAAGTAATTCACACTAGTGTCATTTTACTCATTGTACCATTCAACAGAAAAGCATTATCTAGGATGTTAATAACTCTCAGATATACAACATCTTACATGGCATTTTCCCTACTATGCACCATATTGGTTCAGCCATGCCTAAAACATTTAATTAAAAAGTATCTTAAGCTTCCTTTGAAAATATAGATGGTAATAATAGCTAACCACACTAGATAGAAATAAAGACAATCATAATGTACCTGCGATAGTAAATGTGCAACCCCCAAAAGCCGTTTCTGAAAATTAGGCTTTCCATGGTTGTATTTTCTCTTCAAACTGTAGGATAGGAAAAAAAAAAGTGTGATAGCTGAATCTTTTGTATGACCATTGATTAAGAAAATCAATGACAGCAACTAGAAAGTTTATCTTTTGACTCTCATAAATTCATAATGCAATTTTCAAGACCTCTCTCATAAAAAATAAAAAATATAAAAAATATAAAAAATATAAAAAATCAAGACCTCCACCATGTTATTTTCAAAAAATGTTATTTTCAAAAAAAAAAAAATCCCTATTTTGGTTTCAAAATTTGTCTTCAGTCATTACTTTAAATGCTATCTAACTTCAAAATAATTTTCTATTTTAACCACATTGTTACGGTCACACAACATGAACATATGTAAGCTAAAGGATATTTGATACTATCATCATGATTCTGCAAGTTATAACCAATGATTTAGAGGGAGCAGTTTTGGGATCAACTTGAGCGGCACAAATTCTGATTTAGATAAGAAACTCCCAACAAACAGTAAAGGAAATTTAACCTATCTACTCAATACTTCTAATACTACATTAGACTTTCAAGTTGCACGTGCAGTTACTCTTTTGCAGCCACGATCTTCACAATGAGGAAGTCGACAATCAGTGAAGCTCATGCTAAAATTGAAAGTTAAAACAATGAAGTCCTTGGAATGTTGAAACCATCTTAAAAATACATTCTTGAAATTCTATGTTTCTCATTTCCCAACAAGAATTGTTCCAGATGAACAATTGGCAATTCATACTTTGGAACAACAAGTCTAAACTTAAGTGCCATTGATTTGCTCAGTAAAGTCCCATCTTGACTGACCTAAAAACTTCATCTTTTTAATTATAATCTGCAAACTCCTAAAAAACCATTGCACACTCTATTACTGTCCCTCCATTACGCATAACTTATGATCATAGCATAAAAAAGGAAACTAAACTAAAATATATATATATATATATATATATATATATATATATATAAATTCATAGTGATTTACCTTTCAAGAAGACGCACGGTTTCTTTGGGTTTATTAGAATCCATAAGTTGAGAAACAAATTTCAGAATCTCCTCCAATCCCGCTGATTGCAAAAGCCTCAAATCTCTCCTCACCTAAACAACACAAAAAAAAAGAAAAAATCTCTATTAGATACCAATGCAAACATCTGAGAGGCAAAAATAAATAAATAAAAAAGGAAGAAGATATTATACCTTAAGGAGGTATTGAAAATAAATACATCTACGGTGCTGATTCTTGCCTTTGTAGACAAGCCTATCGAGGATTCTGAACTCTGCTTGAAGCTGAACGAGTCTCTTCTCAGCATTCACTACTGAATCCATGTTTTTTGAATCTTCAAAACCACGATTACTATAGATTTGCAGAAGAGAAACAGTGTCACTGTCTTTTCGATGGAGTCGTTTATGAGAACTGGAAATTCACAGGCAAAGAGAGTCGGGGAGCTAAGGGGGTGTTAACTTAGTTTTATATCAGAATTTCTTATATAGGAAAGTGCTTGTTAACAACTTACCCTTTACTTATAAGATTTTAATAATTACTGCTAGAAGAATAAGCATAGCTAGGGTTCGAGTCGCCCTGGTGGCCTTTAATGAAGTAAACAACTTTACATCTCAGGTCTTACTTGTTCATTAGAAGTATTTTTAAGATGGAAAATGCTAATCTAACACAAAAACTATAACTACAAGTGTAACTACACCATTAATACCCTTGGATATGCATGTATTACACATCTTAATACATGTATTGAATGATCTAATGACATTAAAAGTGTAGTTACAATTGTAGTTGTATTATTTTGTAGTCAGATTAGCATTTTTCTTTTAAGATAGGTAAGCAACTTCACGTCACGAGTCCTATTCATATAGATACTTTAAGCTTCAGCCCAACATAGGTGCGGTGGAAATATTCTTAAAATACGAGTGATGTATACAAACGCAATGTGCCCTGCCTAAGATGGGGTTAATCCATCTTCGTACCTGTTATTTGTAAAAAAATAATAAAAAAAAAAAGCCAAAATGTTTTAGTTGTAGATGTTATACCTTTACTATGAATAGAGATAGAAAAAAATAAAATTTATCCAAAAATAATTTTTTTATATTATCTTCTCTTTTTTTATTAAGAGATTACAAGTAGAGTAATCCTCAACATTCTTCAAGTTTTTTAATCTTCAAAATATTTAATATAATCATTAAAATATTAATTTAATTATTTTAGTTTTATAAATATGTAGTGATATACAAGCTTTATACATAAGCTTATTTAATTAATAATTAAATTAATTACAAATCTTTTATTTTATTAAAGTTTTAATCTTTAAATTATTTAACGTAATACATTAAAATTCTTCCCTTCAAATAAAAAAATTTTAAATTTAAAGCGGATTTGTATAGTTTAGTAGTATATAGAAGAAACCACCTAATTTTCACTCACCCACAAACCTATTCTGCATGCTAGGGGTGTCCTCGGTTCGGTTTGGATCGATTTGGGCGTTTGGATCGGTTTAGACCCCAAACCACAAACCGAACCGATGAGCATCGGTTTGGCTTTTTATAAACCGAAACCGAACCAATTATACCCCCTAAACCGAACCGATCCGATCCAAACCGGACCAATTTGGTTTGGTTCGGTTTGGATTGATCGGTTTACATTTTTTAACCTGTAATTTTTTTTTTTAAATTAAAAGAAACATATTGCAAATAATACAACATAGTCATGTAATGTTACAAATTTTTTATTTATTTCATCAACATGCGTATCAACATATCTTATTGCTTCAATACCCACATAAAAATATTTAACATACATAGTATCTCAACCAAACCACCATGAAACAAATCTCTATTGCTGACTGAAATATAGCAGCAAAGAAATTACAAAATATCCAAGCCAAAACCCATCTCACAAAGGACCCACGTAGGATAGCTTCAAAGCATTTAAGTTGAATTGCTTGGTTCAACATAGTAGATATCGAACATCCAATGTTTAAAGAAGCGAGACCAATATGGCACACCATCAACTGTAATGAGCTCCCAAAGGTTGCAGAAAATGAAGAAGTAGAAGGGGAGAGCTTCAAAGACAAACAATTAACTATGCTTCCGGAAATCAAAGTTTCGCCTGAATACGATTCAGAAGAGAACGCAACATGAGCATATCAATACACATAATTTTTTGGAAAAACACATTCTTATAATGATTTTAGGAGGTAGCAGAGCAGTTTTCTGGTATGGCTTTATCTAACTTTGTAAATTCTTAGCTGTTTAAAACAGATCGCAATCAATCAAAATTCCATTACCTAAAGTTGCATGTCTTTTATGTCCTATCAAAAATAAATAAATAAATAACACCCTTCTTTCACAATTTCCCATCCACTCCTGGTTTCCATGATTGCAACCCAAGAATCCACAGCATACACAAGAGCCACAAAAGTATCCGACAAAAACCAAGAATCCACACTCTTTCAAAAACGACTTGTACCTCCCTAAACAGCTATTCACCACAACACAGAACACAATTCCAAGAACGCATGAATTCGTAATCAGAAACCCTAGAATTACCCAACCATAAGCATCGGATAAGAAGCTCACCAGAAAGAAGAACGCCGCCGCGTCCCGCCGCACCGACGAAATTTCCAAATCTTCAGAGCATTATTCCCAAAACGTTCTCAAAAACGATTTGTACTCTCAACTAGCCCTCGATGTGGGGTTTTGAAGGAAAGAAGAGCGGCGATTTGGGGTTGTAAAATGGAGATTTGGGGTTTAAGGAACGACGAGAGGAATAGAGAAGGGGCGACTCGTTAGTTTAGCGCAGGAAGAGAGAAGAGAGAAGACAGAAGACAGAAGACGAGAGGAAGAGAGATAAAATAAAGACATGATTTATTTTTATTATTCTTCTTAATTAATGTACCATTTAAACCTTCATGCCATCTTTATTTTTTCATTATTTGTATGATTTTATCTTTAAAATAAAATTAAAAGGTAAACATGTTAAAATAAAATAAAGACAAAAAAAAGTGGTCAACCAACCACTATAACCTGTTATTAATCAATTTCCAATTAAATTTATAGTTTTATTTTAATTGCTTAGTTGATTTAGTTTGATCATTTTATTTTCTTTTAATTTTAATTCATTTTTTAAATGGAAGTTTCAGAAATACCATTATATAATTTTAAAATTTTTGATAATTTATTATATTTATTTTTAAAAATATTGAGTTTAATATTATAACAAACATTTGATTTTATAAATATTTTTATTTTTTAGTTGAACTCACTTTAAAATAAAAATTATGCAAGTACAAGTTCAATAGTTTTATCTTAATAAAATTACAAATAAAATAAAATAAAAAAGTATACATGTTAATATAAAGAACACAAATAGCAAATTTGAAAGTTGTTTATTCTTTTAACTTTAAAAATATTTAAATATGAAGGAAAGGGCGGACTTAGGTGCAAAGAGAATCAAACTTTTGGATATGAATGTCATTTAAAAAAAAAAATAATATCCAAAGAAGAAATTATACAACAGGTTATTTCAATAATTAAAAATGAAAAATTTTAAATTGGCGTGTTAATGAAAATTTCTGCTTTTACCTTTATTGTTGATTCGGTTTACTGTCAATTTTCAAGATCTTTGCACTGGGCCTTTGGGGCGGTAATCTAAACCCAACCGGTAATCTAAACCCAACCGATCAATTTTTAAAACCCCCAAACCAAAACCGAACCAAACTGTGCAAAAAAACCGAATTAAATGCACCGATTTAGTTTAATTCGATGGTTTAAACCAATTTACTGACACCCCTACTATTAACTCAAATGAATATTTCAATTTGAATCTATGGTAATGGAATTCCTAAAATGGATAAAAAATGAATGAAAATAAAGACACTTGATGAATATTCAATTCCTTTCAAACTAGTTGGGGGTGAGAACAGAAACTAGATAATGTATCTATAATAGTAGTACAAGGTTTGAAGAAAGCACACCCTATAGACTAACTAAAGGGTGCGGCAAAACTATTTTAAGAGCTTGATAAGATTACAACCCTGCAAATGCAGGCCAAGTTTGCTAAACCCACTAATTCCTACGCCATACAAGAATATTTATAAATACCCTTGAAATCTACCACGCAGTGGCTGGTGATTGTTCATTCATGCAGGTTATTTACACTCAAATGCACACACCTTGCTTTGCTCCCTGGAAAGCTTATGGTGGTGATTTACTTCTGGAAAGAAGTATGATATCATTCTGACCAGTACAAGATCACGTTCCATTGCTTGTACACACATCTTCGTTCTTCACTCTTCGGTAGAACAGTACATAAGCAGCCGCAGATTTCACTTCTTCCTCGTTGATCATTGACACATGACTATCATCAAAGTTGTACCATCTATTTTCATCTAGAAGCTGCATGATACAAAGAATATAATTAGGAGCTTGTGTTTTAGGGTTCAGGGGGAAACATAGAAGTTGACACAAAGACATACATAAAAACAGTATTAAGATAGAGGTTTCGGTTCAGATGATTCTGACTCGGAATCAAATGGTTAACAAGATTATGATGGTTTTTAACTCAACAAGAAATGGTTGGTTTCAAGTTCTGCTTGTCACCACTAATCACAACTAACAAATCAGTATTTATTGCCCTAGAAAATTTATGAGGGTTTGGATTAAAAAAATCAGTAAACTCTAAAACTGATCCATCTGATGGCTGGTGAAGAGTATAAAAAAGATGAGTCTTAGTTTTATAGTCACCTTGATATGTGCTGTGTAGTGCCCACTTCCCATACTACCGTAATGGTTGCTCAAGGCGTAGAGCTCATAAATATGGCGCTTGGATCCATCCTTTTGGGCTACATAATTTGTCAAATCAAAGTCATGAATGGGAAAGTTAACAAATGTTTCCAGCTTTTGCTTCATTGACCTGTTGTAGGAGAATCTCTTTAGGTGGATAACTAACACTTCAGGAAGTCTACATAAATCCAGCTTCTTCATTGCTTGGCGCTTCTCTTTGCATTGTGTACAGTACCTTTAAGGAAGATGCGACTAAGTTATTCATATCTTAAAAGCAAAGTTACAGTGGGATGGAGATAATCAATTGCATATCAAGTGAAAGATTTAGAAGTGCAATATCTCATGCTGCATGCAGGATTCAACTATTCAATCCAGATCATCCAAATGGCCCTACTTAGCAGACTAAAAATAAGAAAGTAAAATTTCTAAAAACTGGACTTGTACATCCTATAGATTTCATTACTTTCCACCAACAATAATCTCTAGGAATTTTTTTTTCCAAAAAGGGAGCCATTCTAAGGAAGGGATTTATAAGTATTTCCTGTATTTCAGTTACTCATCTTGGGTCATTGTTAAGTCAAAGGGCAGTTTACCATCAACACAGTATAAAAGGAAGCAACAATAAACTTACCACATATCTTCTGGCACAAGTGGCTCTTCACGCAGAAAAGCTTCTAAACATGAGTACAAGGAGAGAGGTTCAGTACGAGCTTTCTTCAATGCAGGACCATACTTGAGCACCTCAGGTAAATTCTCAAGGTAATGTGTATCATATTTCTCCGAATGCTTCTCTAACCAATCAATAAAAACTAGAAATGTCGTCGATGACGAGGACAATTTAATGGCCTTCTCTTCTCCTATAACCAAATCAATGCATTCTTTATTTTCATCAACAAACTGTAGAGACAATCTGTATGCATCAGCCATGTTAGAATTGCTCTGACCCTTGTCTGTAGGGTCTGCAGCACTGGAATCTGTGCATGCTTCATTTGAACCAGCATCTTGTCCTTGAGATGGTTCCTGTACAACACTTGTATCAGGATGATCAGGAGGCCCAAGACTCTCAGGTCTTAGCATGGGAGAGAGCATTGTGTGAACTATGGATTGTACATCACTAGTCGTGATACTGCCGTCACGGGAGATAATTGATACAAGAGGTGTACCATAAGGTTTCAAGATCCTTGTGCTCTGTGCACTACTAGATTCCCTGAGAAACAAATTTATAAATTTTTAGATATACATAAAAATCTTGAGTAAAAAATACAACTGCAAAAGAGGAGCTACATTTTCAGGAAGACATCTCCATCGGAAGTCCTTGCACTAATTGGTTAATATAGTTTCCAAACTCATGCTTTCCGCAAATAATATGTCAAATTTAGAAATGAACCTTTTTAAACGAATGACTATGAACATCAGTTTCAAATTTTTTAGGTACAAGTACTTCAAGAATGTCTATAATTTGAGTCACTTATCTTTAGGTGTGCCAAGACTATGAGAAGAGAAATCAGAATATTTCACATACCTATATATAGCTTTTTTTGCTTCCTCCCACTCCCCAATAAAAACCCTTTTTGTTTTGCTAGGCACTTTTGGGTCTTTTTGTTTCTAAACTTTCTTTTTCCTGGATAATGTTATGTCTATTGAGTTAGCCAGCAAATTACCACAATTTAAGCCGTCATATTGCATCCTTCTTTTCATTTTTGTTCACAAATTCAATATGCAATACACACTTCTTAATCTCAACTACCAAGTTATGGTTAAAAACTTGCTTAAACCAATCCAAGGATCTCTTCGACTACAATCTAGACTTTAAAAAAAGTAACTTCTTCAGGATACCAACAATACTAAGTGCATTAGTTCATGAAACTAACACACTGAATGGCTAGACTCCCCAGTCAATGCAATCATTTTGGGGTAGTTATCATCCAAGAGACAGTCACCTAATTGTATGTCTCAAATCAAAGAAGAGGGGGAGGTGAGGCTCAAACTTACTGTTCTTGACGACGATGTATCAACTGAAGAACTATTGCGTTATTCACCAACTTTGGAATCTTATATGCAGCAAGGTGATCATCATCTTTTATGGTAGATAATGGAATCAAAGGGTCCTCCAAGAATCGATGAATCAAGTGGCCTCGAATCTGTACAGACATGAGTGGCCAACTTAAATAAATATATCACTTCTTTCATGAAAGAAATCAAAATATTTGACTGTAACAAACCTCTGCTAGCAAAAGCTTCTCTCCAATTTTCAAGGAACAGGCACTGCTAACTGCTTGAATCAAATCTCTGCACCGACCCTGCTTAGGGACGTTCACAGTGCATGGTTTTGGCAGTGTGCTGCCATCACTAGTGAAAACAGTGACTGTCATGGCCCGAGTGTTGGCAGACTGGAGAGGCAGAGAGAGCCACAAGAAAGGATCAAAAGTAACGGAGATCTTGCCACAGACAGGGCAGACCAAACTTGATTTCGATAGACCCTGTCAAATTTGGATTACTCAGATACATAAATTCACGAACGACTTCCCAGTTGTGTCATCAGCAGTGGGCAGCCAATATCTAGTAGGCATGAAAAAAGAAACAAAAAACAAAAATAAATAATAAAAATTAATTGCACAATTATGCTCAACCCCTTCACCACAAGACATGAAGAACAAATAAGCAAGATAAATTAGACAGAAGTATCAATAGTCATAGTGAGTGAATGATAGGAACATTCAACCCACTTCCTAGTTATCTTCTAGGTAAAAGATTTACCAAAGCACTGACAAATGACAATAGCCATCTGATTTATAAACTTTTTCTCTCTTCACCATAGACTGTAACCATCTAATAATAGAAATATACTTAAAAATTATGTTAATTGGGTCAGCTATTGGCCTCAAAAATCTTTCTATGCCCCTGTTAAATGGCTATGGCCAGAGGCCCAGAGTATGCCTTGTGCAGCATCACACCATATAACCCCTCCCCCCCCCCCCCCCCCCCCCCCCCCCAACCCCCCAAGATCATGGTTAGTGTGAACAGTGTTGTACATAATATCAGCTTAATCGTATTTTGATAAAGTGCATCTTGTGTGCCCCCACATATGATTGGAGCTACCATCTTTGATCCAAAATAGAATTCAGCTTTGCCTATCCAGCTAAAGTGAGATCATCAAGCTCTGGCCTTCCATAACAAATTTCTTCATTAAGAAAAAAGTAGAAAGAAATACCAACTTTCCATAGCTCTTCCTTTTCTCTGATCATTTACCCATCCAAATCATTTGAGAATGAGATATCTATTCACCTTATTCATCAAAAGAAAGAAGCTGAAATTATGACTACCTATACTGTCTCACTTTAACATTAAATTTTCAGTGAGGAAGTCCACCCATTTCTAATATTTATGCAATTCTACTTTCATTATTACACTTTTATCCCAGAACTTGTTAGAAAAGTTGCCCCTCTTCATTTTAGGAAATATTTCTTTTACCTCTTCAATTCCAAAAAATCAAATAAGCGTAAGCCACACAGCATCTCATCACTTTTAGTCATTTTCTAATGCCGGTAGGTGGAAACAAAAAATACATAAATGCCAAATATTTGGTGTGACAAGCATCAGTTATAATTCATTTTCACAAGGTGTGGATAATGTGATAACTGATAAGCACCATTGCTTTTCAATATGTTCATAGTACCAGGGCCATAAAAACAAGAGATGCTACAAGTTGTTTTAATAGGAATTTGAACGGTCTATCATGAATCAAAACAAAGAAATGAGCAGGAAATCAGAAATTCAATGAAAAAGCATATAGTCTGACTCCATCTAATGCACCTAAGAATCCTATTGGAAGATATACATCATAATAGTTATAGATATCCGCTAAATGCAAACATCTTTTGTAGAATGTCATATAAATGTAATGGACAGGCTCCAGGAGCTAAAATTTTGGAGCTTTAGTGTCTTTACAGACTCATTACAAAAGGTATTTTGTTCCTCAAATACAAATAGTCTCTAAGTGAGAATTCATACAAATTGATGTAAATCTTGAAGAATCTCTCTGTTCATGACTGGTATTTATTCACACTCACCTGTTTATTTTATAGTATGGTTTAACTTGTGATCAGCCATGCCAAAGACCAATGACATGCATATGAATACATGAATGTTTGTATACCAAAACAATTGTCTTAATATGTAGTAGATGCAGTATTAAGCAGCTGGGTAAAAGTTTCTACATCCCCATATAAAAGAATATGTCACAATAAAATGACAGCTTAACTTTGCAGTTAAATATAAAATGACTTGCAGTACAGCGGCATATCTACAATGGATTTTTTTCCATCAAGGCATCAAGAGAAGTGCAACAAATATGAAAACTAAAACTAGGATGCTAGATGCAGGGAATTCTAGATGCAACATTTAAATAATGTAGGCATGTAGCGACGCATGTGTATAGACATATTCAAAAAATTAATGCATGCACATATGAAAGTCCTAATTGTTTCATCTAGTGAGATTGAATAAGAACTTATCTAGAATACAACTACCATTACAGACAAAAAAAATGGAAACATCTGCATATATATGGACCATCAATCCCAACCAAGCAAAAAAAAATTGTACTGAATCAAAGAGAAATATTCTTTACAGAGTTTTCCACTAATGCATACTCACTTGGCATACATCAACAATTATAGAATCATTTCGAGCAATGTAATTTGCCCAGTATTCTTCTTCATCTGGATGACCATCTGCATCTCTAGACTTTATGTAAGGTTTGTGTTTTGCACGATTCAGATCTTCATGAAGCCCATCTAACAGAAAAGCCAGAAGCTCCTAAAGAAAAACAAAGTTGAAACTTGAAACATTTGTCCAGAAGGTATATATAAATGCTGCAGGAAATATTTGGAAAATTGAAGCATCATGAAGTACTCAACCTGTGAATCATGTTGATTATACCCACTGAATTGGGGAGCAAAACGAGCAAGCTTTGCTTTAAATGGGCGAGGAGGAATTGGTGTGCGTCCTGGGGCCCACAGTTTTTTAAGTAGCTCACCAAATGCCATAGCTAGCTCCCCCTACATAATTAACACTTCTGATCAGTTAATGACCACAAGGAAATACAACAACAATCATTTGATATCTCACTCAATAAACACATGACAAATGGTTAAGGGTGCAAAACAAACTAAACCAAACCAAACACTAGTTCACATGCTTTTTGAACAACTAGCTCAGGACCTCAGCATACAAAAAGGAAAACTAGATTGAGTTTTGGGGCCATCTCAAGATTCTCAATTGATAGCTTTCCTCTGAGTGATTAATTAGTATCTTGTGAGATCTAGAGAGTAAAATCTTCATGTGGACAGATATTCAAAGCAGAGCATTTTTAATGTGAGTGACTCTTAGTAGACAGCACGTGCACTAACAACATTCCGACCCAATATCACTATAAAGTCAGCATACCTTCATTGTGGTTGTAAGTTTGTGCCTATACTTTTACTTTTCATAGATAAGTTTTTTCTCTTGCTTAGGATCCATGGTTTTTCACCCTTTTGGAGTTTTCCATGTAAAATTCTTGTGCAGCGGATGTTTCATAATTTAGAATTTGAAAAACCATAGCCTACATATCATTTGTGAATATCGTATACTTTGGCTATTCACTACTTATAAACTACACTATAGTTACGTAGAAAGTGAAATAAGCAGTTTAGGTGTAAACTCGTATTTTCATCATCCTCCATGTAGTTATAGAAAAGTGAAATAATCAGTGTACATGTGTATTAAATACAGAATCTTGAACTGAAACTGTGCTTCAAAATATACTAGTTAGATAAGCTTTTACATATATTTTTTTATTTCTATGCTTCATTTATTTCCTTCCTTACTTCTGATTGTATTTTGTGCTTACCTTAACAAAGTTTTAAATACATCACAAAATAAACAAGTTTTAGCTCAATTAAACATAAAATTCACTTTCTCAAGTTTTTCACAAATTTCTCTACATTCTTGACTCATCATGCTACTCTTCAAATATGCCCCAAAATTTTTGTTGTTTCTCAGTTCATTTAAACCTTGAATCTAAGGTAATCAGTAATTTATGATGAAATCCTAATCAGGCTAAAATGCTATGCAGAAGCAATAAAGGGATACACCACTTTTAGATAAGGAGCAGAATCAGTAACTTACAACCATGCCTGTAGAATTTGGGCCATTTATGTCTGGATGATACACTTCCCGAAAATATCTGGCAAACTCTGGTGTATGCACGAGGCACTGAATTGCACTGTTCATAAAGCAAGTGTTTCCAAGGTTCAGCAATCCAGTCAAACCTCCAGATGAACCCCTCGTACCAATAGTACTGATCCCATAAGAATTATCCACTTCCCCAACTGGAGAAGCCAGGTGCTGGCTTTGTGACGGTTCTGAACTGCAACTCCTAGATACACCCTTGCTTGTGGACAAACCACCCACCATAGATGAGGTATACTTAGAAGTTTCTATGGGGACTGAAGTTGATTCCTTCTCAGCAGACCCATTTTCCTGGACTGAATTCAAGCAACCTCCAGTATCATTAGCATTAGCAAGGATCTCCACCAGAATCTGTTTGGAAAAAGGTTTTTTCAACAAGAATGAAATAAGTATTGAAAACAATAAGTATCTGGAAAATAGGACAGTATCATGAAAAATGGATAAGAATGGGGTAAAACTATTGCAGTCGAACAGAGAATATATCATGAAATAAAGGAAAAACGTTTATATGACACTAATTGAAATCATAAAATAAATAAAAAGGAGCAGTCTGTTGTCGACAGGACCATTCGGTATTGAATTAACCTACAGATCATGGGTGCATATAAAGGACCATTGGTGCTTTAAATATATTCGACTAAATAAAGCATTTTCCGAACTGCATTGACGCTTTAAATGTGAAATTTGCAAATGAACATAAGACAATTCTGCTGTATTGTAAGAAAAAGAGCTGCTCTATGAGACCTAATACAGGAAAAGTAAATAGGCAATTAATGTATGAAACTTCTGATGTACCACAAAGATCCCACAAATGATTATGAAAGAGTCAGGTAGGAGACGGTGTAGACCACATTTTCTTTCAATGTGATTATGCGAAGAAGATTTGGAAGGAATGGCTGGCATTTTCTGGACACTGATTCCTCATCCCACAAGAGGTGGAGGAGGGTCTTTCCTTATGTCATATTCCATCCCTATCATCGGAAGAGCGAGGTGTTGGTGTGATTGCATTTTATGCCACCCTTTGGATGATTTGGTTAGAACATAATAACATAATTTTTCATGATGTGGCTAAGACTGAAACACATTTATGGGAGGATATTAAGCTTAAGGCAAGCTCTTGGGTTTTTGCTTCGTCTTTAGCCAAGGGATTTTCTATTTTAGATTGGCTGTTGAATTGGAATAATTGTATGTTTTTGGGGCGGAGTTACGATCCTTAGAGATTTTAGTGATGTAGGTAGGCATCACAGTTGGTCTTGTTTCACAGGATACCTTACTGTCTGCGTCAAGGATTATTACTTCTTACCTATTTCACCTCTGGTGATGATTTTCTAATGTACTTTTCTATCATGAATCAATACAATCACAACTTGTTTCTGCTTAAAAAAAACAAAAATGATTATGCAAGAGTCTGAATCTTGAGAGAATTGTTTCAAAATATTTCATGTCTGAGAACTTTGCCACTCTTCCCATGCAACAAGCATAAGCAAATATCACCACCTCATTCTTTCAACCTAGAATAATTTACTCAAACAGGGATGCAATCACTTTATAAATTTCAAGTTCTTTTCCTCTATTCATGTACTAAAATGCAGATCAATCATAATATGCAAATTTAACAGTGCAATAATAGCCACATACAAATGACTAAACGGATAAAAGGAAAAGAATACAAATGAATGAAAACTCTGTACAAAAGCCCAAAAGAAATATTAGTTAACTAAAGGTTACCTAAAGGAAAACTGAAGCTTCAAACATATCCCAGTTTCATAGTAAAGCAAGAAGTAAGGCCAGCAACATTGTCAAGGAAAATTGCACTAGTAATTTCAATATGTCCATATGCCTTATCAAATTTAATAATTTAAAAGATATTCTGGCATTTTAGCAATGTCCATCAGCATATTTATAATATCAAGATTGTAAACTACAACGATGTATTACGCATGATCTGGAAGTTTCAATTGCGAGAGTACATGCTCACTAATGAAAGAAGAACCCTAAATCAGACATTAGCACCTTCCAACTGAAAAGGATAACATGAAGAGGACGGAAAATAAAGACACTCACATCCTGATCCATCTGTATGTTGACATCATCAAGTGTTTTATCCATGTCATTCATCAAAGCATGTTTCCGATGGCCATAATAGTCCCAAATGCATATCTACAGTAACAGAGAATCAATAACATATAAAATATAGAAGCAAAAAAGAAGTAGCCAAAGATATGCAAACACTTACTTGCTCTAAATTAAAATCAAAAATCTCACAAGCCTTTCTGTGGAGTTCTCTAACTGTTTCCTGCTCAAAATAGTTTGAGCTTCAGATAATCTGTTTCTACACAAACTAACATTTTTTTTTTTTAATTTAAAACAAGAATGCTACCAATTATTTTGCTGTCTATGTACCTTTTTGCTTATTCTAATGGCTGCACGTTCTCCTCTTGGCATCACAAGCAGTTGAAGGCGCAGAAGATAAACTTCTACAGCCAATTCTGTCTGAGACAAACCTGAATTAATCACTTTCCTAGGTAATGTTGGACCTCCTCCATACCTAAAACCAAATAGATATTTGCAATTACAGAAAAATCATCTTCTCCAACAACACTTCTCACTTCCAATAAATTTCTTTTTCAGCAGAAAGCCATTTGGTTTACATGAAAAAAAAAATACCGATGAGAAAGTAACATAATCGCATGCATGGATGTTCATATATCAATTGATTTGATTTATCAACTTTCACTCACCAGAGAAACAACTGCTTCCAGACTTCCTGTGGAAGCAATATGTAATCGCGCCCTTCCACTAGAGCATCATGAAGCTCAACTCCTATATTGGAGTCCTCTGAGGTCGCATCAAATATCAAATCTGAATTATCAATACCAGATGGTCTTTTTAGAGTACTTGAACCAACTGATTCATAGTTCCCAGAACCATACAATGAGGATCCATCATTTGCCACACTTGCTAAGTCTTGGTTCACATAATCAAGCCAGTGTTGCCACCACCTGATCTTGACAAATCAAAATTCAGCAACTCTTCCACAAATGATTCTCAAAAAATACTGACAAAAGAAGAACCCTACAGTAATGATGCTACATCAAACTCAATAAGACCTAGAAATAAAAATAAAAATAAAAGATAACTAAATAATGGAATAGACTACAATTGCTCTAATAAAAGCTCAATGCAGCTAAAACTCACACATGCATCCAGTGAATCCCACCCTTAACGATCTTCCGATTCAATTCCAATTTTACAACTATGCCTAGAGGTATAATTGAGATGGTGTCATGATTCATGAAGTTGTCCTTTGGAAACATGGATATCAAATTGAATGTTTTTAATGTTAGATAACAACCAGTAGCCCCCAAAGCTATAGTGAACCTATACATGACATGGTAAATAGACGCCAAACATGTAGAGGACACGACACTTACACCCCAGCATTTTGTCTACGACCGAGCCTTATTTTGATATGTGTCCTAGTCGAGACCATGGATATCTCACCCAAAAGGTGGTGAGAGTCGAGCCTCTGAATCATGGGATACACAACCATCCACCCCATTGATGACTCTTCCATACTAGTAGTCCCACGAGCTTCTAAATTCCCTGCTACTCAACTAAGCTACTATCGACAAACGAAATGGGCCAGGGTGGCAAACCATGGTGTCATGTACTTGAGCTGAACTCCACTTGGAGATGCCACCCCCAACAATTCTCTCCATGATTTGGCTTGAGTGATTTCCCCATAGTTGGTCAATTAAAAAAGTGTAATGCTTGAGGGGCAGGCAATCCGACAGGTCTCCAGTACAATGTCAAGAAAGTGTCAAAAAGGTGTGTTTTTAAGCATTTTTCATTAAAAAAACCCTAGCTTCACAGCTTCCTACTACTTTTACACTGCAATTACTCCAAAAATCATGACTTTACTATGCAAAACAACACAACCAACGTCAACCGTTTTCCTACGAAGTATCAGTCACTCAATGTTCTCAAATTCATCTAAAAAACACCAAGAATTCTCAACCAACAAAAACAGCAACAAGTCCTAAATTCCTACCAACCAAACCTACAAAAAAAAAAAGAAAAAAAAAATCCACTTCAAAATAACAACAACAGATTCCTCAAAAACCTTTTTCAGATCTTCAAATGCGGAGTAAGAAGTAGATTGGAAACAGAAAGTAAGTGAGAACCTTTGCGTTATGAGGTAGAAGGTGTCGCCTTCCTCGCTCTGAGCCTCGGCGACCATGGCGATGTCTCTGATGACCAATCTCTCTTCCTCCGGCGAAAGCTCCGGGCCGGAGATCGCGCTCTCCATCTTCTATCAACCAATCTCTGCCGTTGGATCAGCAGTAGAGAGGAACGAGACACCGGAGAGAAGAAAGGCTAAAAAGAGCGCACCGAGGTCTGATTTGCGCTGGGAGTTACCAGGGCCTTAACCTGCGCACCCTTCTCTCTTCTACTGTTGTTAATATGGAGTATGGGAATGGGGATCTCCTGCTCCCGTTGGTTCAGTAACATCAATTATTACCGTATGGTTCCTGGCCACGTGGTCCAATGAAATAAATGTTGTAAAAAAACCCTAAAACTACTTTTGAAAATAATTTGAGTTGTTTAAGTTGTGTTTGATTTGTGATTCAAAAACTATAATATAACTCAAAAAGTAAAAATTCATAAAATAATGTTTTCTCATTTTTTGAAAATAACATATTTTTTTTGTAAATTTTAAAAAACTGTTTTAGGAATTTTTAAGTAACCAAACACGTTTTTTCTGTTTTCAAATTTTTCGATACAAAAAATTTATCCAAATCATAAACCAAATACAGCCTTAACTTTTTTTATTTTAATTTTTATGAAGTTGGAAATACTGAATATCTATTAAGTTAATGACAATGGTTATCTTTTATTTTTTTAAAGTTGTTAGATACAATAACGCTTGAAACATGTGTAGTCAAGCTATCTAAAATCACTTAATTTTGGTATAAACAGGATTGTGTATGCAAGGGTCTCCAAGAGGAGATTAGAATAACACCCAATGATAAGTGAAAGTCATGTATTCCTAGCTAGTCCACAACTACTTTGGTTTTATCTGTAGTAAGATTAAATAAAAAGTATAAGTTACATTAATACTGAAATTAAATGTTCAAAAATGAATGGAAAGTTCAGTTAAAAATCAAATGCTTAATAATATATATGCTTTGGTAACAAACTCTACTACCCCTTACATAAACTAGATACAAGGACCAGGCTATCTATTTTGTACCCTTTTCACTTTTAAATTCAAACACAATGATGAACTTGCATTGAAACACCTGAGAAGAATGAGATAGGTGTACAAAAACACAAGAATATTTTACAGGTAGCTCATGCCCTCTTCTTCTTGTACTCCTGTGTTCAACTGCAATTTGTAGCCATTCTAATGAAGGGGAAGGGAGGTGGAAAGGTGCAATAATGAAAAATATTAATCACCCGAAACAAAATTACTTCCATTAAAGAAAAAAAAAGAAGAAGGGAATTTTGTTGTTCAATACAACTACTATTAATCATATTAATAATGATGATATCTAGTACTCTGATGGAATCATCAGTTAAATTCCTTCATCATGAGCGAATGAGCGAAAAATCTCTCTCAAATTCTTCTTCACCATTTCATCTGCGAATATGTACTCAATTGCATTCCTTCCCATCTGAAACACTTCCTCCTTACCTAAACCTTTATAGTTCACATATAAACAAATATGAGCATGTTTATAAATAATGTAATTCACACTCTAGGTACAAAATAATTGGATAAGATACACACCCAATGCAGACGATGCAAGATGGTACTCGCGAGAAAGAGTCGTAGAGAAGACACCTGGATCATCTGTGCACAAGACCAAAGGATGCTTGGAATTGTAGAGATCAACTGCATCACCAGTGCAAATAGTTCTAAATTAAATATATGACAATTCTACATAGAACAGTGAGAAATATATATAAAAAAAACTAATGAAAGATGGTAAGCAAGCTTCCATTTCGGTTCTCTTTTTAATTGTAATGTTAGTATTTAGCAAGATATACGTAAAAAACCTAACTGAAATGATGGTCATGGATGGAAGAAACACATTCAGTCTGGACATTTGATGTCAAACAAATCTCAACCTGCATGATTTTCACAAAGGAAAAAGAACATATAAATTTTTGGGAGAAGTATCAAACAAAGAAGGGATATTTATGTCCCCAGCTTGTTATTTCATGCATTTTGATGAAAGATGTATTTGTTCAAATAGAAAGTGGTAAGCATCAAACCGGAATCTTAGACAACTTCAACTGTCTCCAGTGTTCGTCTTCAAGGCAAATAGCATGGCCAATCCGTTCAGGGAGAAAGTCCAGCATTGCTTGAACTTCTAATTTCCGGTTAGGTACCTACATTTGCTAAGTTATCAAAACAAACTAGTCAGAGTGGTCTTGAACACAATGGACATGAAAATCCTGGCAAAAGACTAGAATTGCCTAACCAGATACCAGTGCCTTGAGAAAGACAACACACCTCTCCACAATGAAGTGCAATAGGGAGACCTTGCTCCTTGGCAAAATTCAATGCTGGCAAAAATGTATCCCTGCCATGATAAAGGATGAGCAAGACATTGAGTTTTCCTATTAAGCAAGACATAATAATTCTAGAAACCATCCCAAGCGATTGTGTGGTGGTAACTAGGACAACTCAAACCTTGAAAGTCCTAATTTCAAATCTCACTGCCCACACCAAGGAGAAGGCCTAATACTAAGCATAGGATTAGATGGCCATTGGGGGTGTTTCCCACTTGAGCAATCAAGGCTCAAGGGATTAGTTGGGCAAAGCCCGATTACTCTCGATTCTCAAAAATAAATAAAAAATAAAAAATAATTTAAATAAATTTGCTAGATAAGATAAAAAGTCTAGTTAGTGAGGAAATACCATTCACCTACAGGAGGATTGCCCGAAAGGTCAATGCCAACCACTCCTAGGTCTCTCAGTTCCAGTGCTAGTAGAACCTGTCAAAAGAAAGTGGTGCTTGATTAAAATGGGAAGTTAGAAACAAACGGGCACTTTGAGACTACCAGCTGTAGAAAAGCATGCAAGAAGTTAAGCCTACAAATGGTATTCCCTTAACATACAGTTTCCATTGCTGCTTCTGCAGTTTCACGACGGTCAATGCTGAGAAGAAGGCGAACAAATATATTTCTTCTTACAATTCCATTGTTATTGATTGATAATGACTTTTTGGGTTTTTCCCGGTTCACTTCTAGAGGCATGAAATCAACGTCAACTGCATCAACAGACCTTAAGCCATCTATCACTGCTTGCATGTACGATTGTTTGCTCATACCTATTGCTTCATTTTTCTAAGCAAATGAAAAACAATACTCTCCATATCAACATTAAATTAAAATTAAAATATGAAAAACAAAACCAGCTTCAGGTAGTGTAAGGGTACCTTGGGAGTAGTTCGTAGTTCAAGGTAAACAACATTCTCAGAAGCAAAGTCTTCAATTACCTGTTATATAACTAAATAGGGTATCAAATTGGATATATCTGGCGAAAATTTTCAAACATCAAAACACAGGAAGTACTTCTCTGGTAATTCTAGTGACTGTTGCATGGTCGGTAGTGAGTAAACGGATCAAATCAAACAGCTTGAAGCACTCAACCAAGGAACGGTCATCTGCATCACTTAAAACTGAAAATTAGTACTTTGGGAGAGTCGACGACACCATTCAAAGCCTATAATTATCAAGAAGCAAATGGTGCAGGTTCTGCACTCCCAAGTTTTTGATACTAATAACATTCCGAAAGGGCATTTCTAACGTAGAACCCTTTCTTTTGTTCATACTGTTGTTACTTTACTAAAAAAACATAGTTATAACTTATGAAAAAAGCTAAAGCTGCATAGAATGAAACTCACATGAAAACTCGAGAATTTTATGGCCCTTGGATTAATATCAATCTACATATATTATGGAGATTCACGTTGATCTAAAGGATATAAAATATTTGAGTTTTGACGCGAGTTTCATTTGTTGTACCCGTAACACTGCTCATAACTTATAATAGGCCTCATTTTGTACAACTTTTGCGAAAATGATTTCTTAAAATGAGCTTATAGAGAAAAAATAATTTTAAAAAAAGTTTATCTCAGTCAGTTCCTTCAAACAATTGTCAAATGTCTCTAAAACTATTTTTGGTTCAAAAGCATTTTACAAAAGTTGTAACACAGTTTAGCCAAAAGCGCAGACGTTGTCAAATATCTCTAAAACTACTTTTGGTCCAAAAACACTTTGCAAAAGTTGTAACAAAGGGACTTATTTTAATAAAAGTAAATAGGTAAATAAATAAATATAATTTTATTTTTATACCTTGTTCACTTATTGTTTGTCAACTTTTGAACTGTTCCCACTTAACACTAAAATCACAAGTCAAAAAGTCCAAAAATGAGAGGAATCTACTTGTGGGTGTACCTTCATATTCAATCTAATCAAGAATCTCTAGTCTAGGGTTCAGAACATATAGATACAAACTTACTCTTCAGAATCACATGTTCAATACTTGCGAAATCAGCGACACCCTTTTCCCCCAGTGCCCTGGCAAGCTCTCTGGAAATTTAAAAAAAAAAAAAAAAAAAGAGTAATAAGCAAAAAAATCAATAAAAATCACATCAAAAAAAAGAAAAAAAGAAAAGAAAAGAAACACAAGAACACACAAACACACACATACATAGCAATTGGGTTGATTTAATACCAATCAATCAATACATTTAGAAGTTATAGTGAAGATATATCTATCTAGTAGTTCAATAAAAATAATGGGAAAATTTGAAAAGAGGAAATAAGAGAGAGAGAGATATATATAGTTACAGCAATGTAGAATCTCTGGCGGAGCCATTGAGGTGAGCGTGGAGCTCGATCTTTGGTAACTTCAACCACCCCTCCATCTTCTCTTCTGCAATACTTCTTCCTCTTCTTCTTCTTCTTCTACTTCTTCTTCTGCAATACTTATTCTTCTTCTTCTTCTTATATGCTCTCTGTTTTTTCTTAAGTAAGAAAGAGCCACTCGTGAAGAAGCTCTCTGACTGTGTGTAATCTCTCTGTACCCCTACTACGCTCTGCGTCTAAGCAGAGATTTGGTTGTCTCTTATATGGCAACTGGCCAAACCATGAGTTCAGCAAAATCCTTAAATTGAGAATACTTGATTTCGCAAATACCCTTCGCTTTTCTTCCTATTTACGTTTGTTTGGTTATTATTATTATTTTTTGTTTTTGTGTTTTTTTTTTTTTTTTTTTTCTTAAAGGTCGGCAGGCAGGTATTGGCCTGTCACCTAATTCTTTTACAGCACGGCCCCCACATATTTAAATACGTAGAGAAATGTTTGATCCTGTTTCGAGCTTGAGATCAACAGTGTAAGTTACTTGCATCCAAATATTTAAGAATATTATTAGTCAATAAATGATAAAAAATGTTTTTAAACTTAAAATCATTACATAGGCACTTACAATCAAAAACTCAAAGATGTTATTTGTTTGGTTATTATTCAAAGACTACCGTTTGAATCGAAAAAAGAAAATAAAAAATTGACCTTAAAAATAATGGGCATTCTTAACAAAAAATTTAAAATTATTTTTTAATTTTTTTTTATGTATTTTTAAAATTTTAAATAAAAAAATTATATCCAAATTATAAACTTAATTTATTAAGTTTTGTTTGTAATTAATATAATTCAAAAAATAACATTTTATTATTTTTAAAAAATAATATGATTCCTTTAAAAATTTGAAAATACTGATTTTGCATTTCAACTAACTAATTTTGTATTTTCTAAATTTTTAAATACAAAAAAACTATAACAAAAATGGTAAAGACAAAATTATATCCGCAACTTAAGACTTTCAAGGAAGAAATAATCTAATTTAAATTTGATTTCATTCATATGATTTGTGAAATAGTTGAGTTTTTTTTTTTTTTTCCTTATTTCAAGAGTGTTCATCTAATTTTAAAATATAAATTAACCATCAATGCTTAAAATAATAAACAAATCAATTATGTAGCGCGACAAATTAATTTATCTTTAAAATATAAGTATTTAAAAATAAAATATGTCGGGCTGTCTTGTAGACAAAATTGAGTTTGAATTGATGTGTGCTGCCACCTCAATAAGTACATAAGCTATTTATGTTCAGAATCACGTGGTACATTAGATAGGTCCCAAGACCTAAAAAAATTATAAGCCCAAAGGGTGATTCCAACTTTGTCTTTTCCATTTTTATGGAATAAGAGTAAATATTTTTCTTGTACTTGTAAACTCAACTTTTGGGTCCATGGCCTTTGTATGAAGCCCTTAGTGTCTTTTTTGGCAAGGACTATGCCCTTTCTCATCAGCCCTTTGTTTGCTTTTTTGTGGGGTCTCTACCTTTACCTTTTTTTCTATGGCCTTTAGAAGAGTTGTAGGTTGTGTTTGTATATTTTTCAAATAATTTACGATGTCTTCAACAATTCGATTAATCTACTAATCCAAACTTGTTGGGTTGGATTGTGTTAGGAATTAACAAATCAATTAAGTTTGGGTTAAATCAAGTTTTTAAAAATCAACCTAATCAATTCAAATCGAACTCATTAAAAATATTAAGTATTTGTTTTGTTAACATTTTTATTAGAGTTACGTATTATTAATAATCACATAAAAATTAACTTAAAAAAATAAGAATTTAGAATTAATATATTAAAGTTATTGAGTTGAATTGAATTTAGGGTTTCTATTAGATTAAGTTGTTTTAAAATTTTACAATCTGACTTAATTTAATTGAGTTAATATTTAATTTAACTTAAATCTGACTCAATTCAATCTGTAAACACCCATACTCCAGATGTGAAAAATCATGGTAATATTGAAAAAAAAAAAATGCATGACAAAAAGTCCAAACTTTTTCATGTGAAGCTACAGAGTCTGATGTGTGTTCCTTTTCCCTTTTCCAGCTAAGAAATTGGAGTTTTATAGGTACTTTATTGATGAGTACTAAGCAAGACCACCCAAACAAGACTAAGAAGGAACTTTTGAAATAAAGCCAAGTTCACCGTATTCGAGGGATATAGGGAACCGCAAGTTAAAAGATATACATAAAATGACAAAAAGCAGATGAGACTGTGTAAACCATTCAGACGTTGGCATGATATCAAAGAAGATTTTCTCCAAGTTGCAATTGCCTACCATTGCAGTAAAGATAAAGAAAACATATCACATCTCCTCATTCAGGTTGTCGACAACCACACCTAACAATGAACTAACTTAATTTGGTAGCTTTCATTTAGAGACTTTGATTATATCTTTTTGTTATTTTATGTCATTCTCTTTAACTTTCATTATCCTTAATAGTTTTTCTTTTGTCAAATTCATTGAAAAATTCATATTTTGGATACACTTAATCTATTAGCGATAGCATGCTGCGATAGGCCTATAACCAATATAAGAATGGAAAGGGCCAACGAGTCCAATCTAACAACATGACAAGTCGAATCTAAGGGTGGGAGCCTCCACCTTCGAATAGTAACAAGTGGTAGAGCAACGGAGAAGTCCAAAGTTTGGCTCCCTACTAGAAGTGGCCTTGCACCTATTGTTTTTCTAAAGTGTAACTAAGATAATAATTGAGTATATGCAGTGCACGATGCTTTTGCCATTGCCAAGTTTGAGAAATTGTCTGGATTCTAACCTATGACCTCCAAAACACTATAGAGCAAGCTTGATCGTTGTGTCAAGGCCCACCTTTTTCAGCTAATATAACAATTATCTTATAAAGATTTTCTTTTCAACTTCAAAATGAGATCTTGATTGTAATGCCCTTTAGAAGAACACTTTCACTTAACCTATTTTAATTCCATGATTGCTATTATACAAGCAACAATCTGACTATTAGGTTAGACAATCTACATCTGATCAATATCAAGAGCAACAGCTTGCTTGGCATGCATTTCCTGTTCCAACTAGCACGGATAAATATGTGCACTTATAAAACAGAAACAAAAAAAAAAAAAAAATGAAGACAGCTTTTTTTTCATAAATGTAGCATTCAATTGTCAATTTAAGTGCATCAGATACCATACAACCAGGTTACAACAGCAAAAAGACCAAAAAAAAACATTCATTTCTTCTTGCCAGCCTTCCCTTCCTTTCTTCTTACAATCTCATCTGCATATTTGACACCCTTCCCTTTATATGGTTCAGGAGGTCTCCATTTCCTAATTGAAGCAGCAAAGTCGCCAATGGCACACTTGTCATAGCCACTAACAGTAATTCTGGTGTTTTCCTCCACCTTCACCTTTAGGTCTTCTGGGATTGTCATCCTAACTGGGTGAGAAAACCCGAGATTTAACACTAAGTCCTTGTTTTCCAACATCGCACGGTATCCAACCCCAATTAATTGTAGTTTCTTCTCAAAACCTTTAGACACACCAACCACCATGTTGTCAGTAAGAGTCCTGCGCCACGCCAAAGTAAGAATGAATGTATAAGTTAGCTCACCACCATCATAGAAGGTACAACCAACCTTGGATTTTCAAAAGACATTTGAATTACTCCTTTTGTTTTCATGTTTGTTTAATTTATGTCATTAAACTAACCAAAAGCGGAAAAAAAAAAAAAAAAAAGCTTGAAACTTGAGATTTTTGTTGAAGATAAATTCAGAAGATGGAACATGTAAAACTCACAAAAAAAAAGAGGTTCATCAATCATTCCCCAGAACCTGCAATGTAGAAACCTTGTGCATTGGGTACTCATTTTGTTTTCATGTTTGTTAAACTTATGTCATTAAACTAACCAAAAGTGTAAAAAAAAACTTGAGATTTGGTTGAAGATCAATTTGGAAGATGGAAAACATAAAACTCATAAAAAAAAAAAAAAAGGAGGTTCATCAATCATTCCCCAGAACCTGCAATGGCAGAAACCTCGTGCATTGGTTACACTTTTTTTTTAATGGTTTGGTAGCCAACAAAAATGTTAAGATGGAAATGTGCTGAAACAGTGAAAGATAAAATTACAAATGAACATATTTGAGAAAAAGTAGAAGAAATACCCATTTGGAGATAAAATAAGAGAAAAATGACTAAGGTGGTTTGAACACACGCATACAACGAAGACCATTGAATGCATTAGATAGGAACATATTAACAATCAACGACAATGATAGAGGTAGAGGAAGATCTAAAATAACAAGGATTGATACAATTAAAAAAGATATAAATAATGGTAATATAAATGTCAATTTAGCCTTCAATAGAGTGGAGGAAATGGATTCATGTACCCAACCCCATGTGGTTGGGAAACAACTTTGTTGAGTTGAATTCCCAGCGAAAATGATAATCATTTGCTTATTTAGCTTTTCGACTAGCTTCTTTGAAAACAATCAGTAGCTTGTTTGCTCTAAGTAGGTGGAAGGAGCCATTTCCAGAGTTAAGAAATCCCAAAATGATTCTTTCAGCAAATTTACTGCTCTAATGTCCCACGTCATGCCTAAGTTACAACTCCCAAGAAATCCAACACATATAGTTCTCGAGTTTCTTATATTTGTTATGGGAAATGCTGAATACTGTGACTAACCAACATTAAAACCATAACCTTCTTTACTAGTTTGGTAAGCACAAAAGACTACCAAACCACCAACTATTGAACATGACAGCTAATGAAGAATGACTCCAAGTCTCTCCTTACCTCTATAAATAAAATTTACGTTCCCACCTCATGAGATGGGCTGATAAACACAATGTTCCATATATAGTTAGCACTTTTTTTTTTGGCTTCCTTCTTGTATTCTTGACTATACTGGGACAAGAAAGCACGTGCCGAAAAAGAGATAGCTAAAGCTTCAGTAGTGTGCCACTAGAATGTAAGCCTCAAGGAAGCAAACTGGTAGATTTGGAATGGCAAAGATGGAAGATGAACACTTTGAAAACAGATTACGCCTCATATTTCAATTGAGGGGGTTGGAAGCAAGTTAGACGACAAATGGAAAAAATGGATAAGCCATTTGGGATATTAAAATTAAAGGCTTTGTTGTATTATGTTTTGTATGGAACCTTGCATAATTATTATGGAAGAAACCAAATGATCCCTATGAAAGAAGAAACAATAGGGAATAGATAGAATGCAGGAAATGAATTTGAACCTTAAGGTAGGAAGCCCAATCGCGGGCATTTGAACAAGAGGGACAGTATTGTCAACCAATTGGTGGCTATGAAGATAATTCTAAAGCAATGATGTATTACAATTACAATATGCCCTAAAGTTAAGGCCCATAAAAAAAATGCAGGTAGAAGCTTGTTTGAGGGGCGTTTGACCACGTTGAATATTTTAATCAGATCTCATTTCATGTAGAACAATAAATAGTAAATAGTAAGACAGCCATTATGGTAAAGGATGATGGTATTTTTCCATAGGTGTCCTTATAGTATTCTGGTGCGGTAAGAAGGTGAGGAAAGATCCACAATATGATTCAAAGATAAAATGCACAAAGCATGTATCAAAATTCAATAGAAAAAGAGAAAAGAAAAGAAAAGAAAAGAAAAAAAGATAACCACAATACTTGTTATGAGATAATGAATTTTTCGACCATGATATCAGAGAATGAAAGAGTGAAAGCACCTGAAAAGCCCATGCATTTGGTTCCCTCTTCTAGTATCCACTGCCTTACTGACCTTCAGATGTCCAGATTCTAATCTGGCAACCTTCACCTCACGTGGGTATGTCCTGGAAAGCTCTCCCAAAGGACCCTTAACTTTCAAATCTTGACCTTCAAGTGTGATTGTCACATTAGATGGCACTTCAATTGGACTTTTCCCTATTCTCGATTCTTTACACTCCACTGTCTTCCTTAAAAACCCAATTTGAGTGAAAGAAACATTGGTTGTGTGGATTACACTTCTCTTGCCAACAAATTCAGATTTCAAATTGCTGTAACATGATAGCAAGAAAGTCACTCACATTTCGCATTGCTCCACCACTTAAGTGGTAATTTTCAGTCAAAAAGGAAAAGGTAGAAACAACAGTAACAACACAATGCAATCCAATTTCATAATGCCAACAAGTCCAATTAATCTACTTACGCAAGTTTTCCAAAGAAAATCCAGCTTAGATTCATCGTATTAGTCAATGCTAACTCATTGATGAAGCTAATTTAGATAAAAACACACACCAAAAAAAATGTTCACATGAGTTTTGATAAAACAGCACGAGTCATTAAACAATTTTTGGAATTTCCAAAAGCATTTAAACAATTAAACAATTTTTTGCGGGGGTAGCCCCAATTAAAATTAAAATGACAGAAAACCGATTTAGGTGATTTGAACATACAATGAAGACCTTTAGATGCCCCAATTAGGAGGTGTGACCTATTAACAATCCCTAGTAATGATAGTGGTAGATGAAGACCTAAAATAACATGGATAGAAATAATTAAGAAAGTTATAACTATTTGTAATTTAAATATTGACTTAGCCCTTGATAGTGCGGAGTGGAGGAAGCAAATTCATGTAGCCAACACCATATAGTTGGGAAAAGGCTTAGTTGAGTTGAATTGAGATTTGAGAGGAAGTTAACAAAGTTCACATTAGACAATTGAAGTTGTAAGCTGCATTGGATGACAAGAACTGATGATGAAAGTTTCGGTTTTAGTTTCTTCAATCTAAAACTAGGTGTAGCTAGAAAAAATGTAAATGAATATATATGCAAATAGATTAAGTAAATTCTCACCATGAAACACACATATATTGTGCGAATTTGCAGCAAAAGAAATTTAACTAGAATGGAAGGAAACAAAAAGTTTGCAGCCAAAGCAAAATACTGATTTTATAACACTCAACTAGACTTAGAAAGAAAGTCCAACCAACTCAATCCAGGTCTAGTAGTCTTACATTCTTCCTATAAATTTTTTTTTCCTTCCAATTTTACAATGCTCAAACTTAAGGACCCAAATGATTCAAAACATACATTTATTTGCCATTTACAGAATGTTCAGCTGAAATACTTCATGCAATTAAACATTCCAAAATCTCCTAAAAAATACCCTGTTTTCAAAAAAAAAAAAAATTACAACATTATATGTTTGTCCCAATTTACCTGGTCATTCAATTTCAAGCATATTGTAAGCCAAAAATCGGATAATCTACATATTCCAGCTACTTCTATCTCAACTATCAACTTCAAAACTTCATCAACCATATTGGGCTCAATCATATATGTTGAAACAGAGGGAAGACAAAAGCAAAGTTTTGATTTTTTTTTTATTTTTTTTAAGAAATATTATCTGAAGGAAACCCAACTACCCATAAAAGAAATGCCGCCAACATTCACTTCAAAGTTTGAATTTTTCAACTCATTTCGTTCAGAAAAAAGTAATTTTGCTTAATTGCTCAACATAAACCATTATTTCAGGGAAACCAAACTGTTCAACGATTGAATACATAAGAACAAGAAGAAGAAGCAAAACCCAAGTTGAGATTGTTCAGAAAAAGATAGAAGATAGAGGGACCCACCAAGGCTGGAAAGGACATGCTAGCGAAGAAGCCATGGCTGCAACTTAGCGTCACCAGCTTTCTCTCTTCTTCTTCTCCTCTCTTCAGAGTGCTTTGTTATCCACAATAGGCAACGGGGGCGTTCTTTGCTATGACGAATTTGCCCCTTTCGCGTATTAGAAATTTTGAGGGTAAGGAGTCCAAGTGATAACTTGTTTCCAGGAACACCGAATAATTGTTCTTCTTCAGCTGATAAGCCCCTGCCCACCAAGGCACTGGGAGAAAACCTAGACGAGGTTGGGTCAGTTTAAGCTAGCGAGTCCTAATGTCGTCCCGTATAAAAGTTTAAGGTTTCTATTCTTAAAGGTGTCCTCATTTGAAAAGGTTTATCATTTTGTTCTTACTTTAAAATGAAAACTAGTCCCGAAGAATAAGGGATCCTTTATAAGAAACTAAAAAAAATAAATAATAATTATATATATATAATAGGAGAGAGACAATAGGGGACGAGGACATTAAACGATCTAACTGCATAACAATGCGGATCATACCACATTTAGACCCAAAGAGGCAATGAGCCTACACCTAAAAAAATCCTAATTATATTGCAGTAAAGTAATATTACTGAGGCAGAAACACTTAATTTTTTTTTTTAAATTGTGGTAAAAATAATTTAAATAGTAAGCCTTTTTTTCTTTTTTGTTTATGTTTCTTAATAACTGGCAAGAGATACAGAAGTTTGTAATGAGATTGTTTATGTATTCACCTTTATTTAAGAGATTAAATGCATGAAACAAATTAGAAGGGAAGGAGGGAATATTCAAGTGAGTTAATGGGCCATCTTTTCTTCATTCTTAAAAGAGCTTGCAAACAAAAATGTGTTTGCTACAGAGTAGTTTAAGGTTTAAACCAAACCAGGCTTTGAAGCATAAAAAATTTGTTAAAAATAGTCCTCTTTGGATCAGTTCATAACCCAAGAGTGAATAGAGGTAACACACAAGAAGATAACAGAAACATAGAAGAATTCCCAGCACAGATAAGAGAATATAGCATAGTAGGCAAACAAGCTGATTATTAATGGAGTCAATGTAGTTATCAATCTTATTAAATCCAAAATCCTGGAAAACAAAACTTCATCAAAACCTAGAGTTAAGTACATTACAAAAATCTAAACTGAATAAATGCTTATTTGTAAGCCTAGCTCTCCCTCGATTGGCCTTCGTTAGGTTTTGGAATTCTCTTAAACTCGTAATTGTTTATGTCGACTTTTTCCTGTAAAGCCTGCAAAAGAGAAAAGGACAATTAGATGATCTTATATATATATATATATCAAAAGATCATTTTTAGTTTCAATATGTATCGGCGTCATTTGAGATTTGAAAGCAAAAGTAACACCTTGAGCTCCTCTTCCAACGAAATCTTTTTTGGCTTGTACACAGGTCCTGTTCTTGACAGTTCTTTTGTAGTCTCAATGATTTCCCATTCAAGCTCATCTTTCACTTTAGCCACATCTTTACTGCACTACAAAAGTTTCACAAACATTAAACCAAAGACGCCAGAGAAGAACTACTAAACACAACTTGCAAATACACAGCATAGTCGATGATCTAAATCACGATGTGAGATCACAAGGATCAATTAATGGAAAAGAACTTACTCAAGTAACTGTGTATTATTAAGGTTATTTGTTTAGGGTAGCTAATAAATTGTGTTTCTTTTCTTTTGTAATTATTCTTTTAGAATTATGAAACCCTAGTTTTCTTTGTTTCTTCTTTGTATGATTCACATGTATCAGAGTGTTGGTTTTGTAAGAGGTCTTCTTAAGCTCAAGTCTCGTTGTTTGCATTTACATGCTCCCCATTTACAGTATTGGTATTTGTCTTTTCTTTTCTTTGTTTTACCTCTTCACGTGTAGGATGGGACTGCACGTGAGAGGGAACATTAATAGTAGCACCACTTGCAAGAATAGGTCATATGAAATGTGTTTTTATAGTGAACACTCATCAACTTCTCAGAATAATTTCTACAATACTAAACAAATCTTCAAGTGAAAAAAAAACCCACATAGAACATGAAACATTCAATAGACATCTAAATGAAATATAGATGTCGCCCAACATCTCATTCAATCTCCCTTTAGTTTCAAATGCAAAAGTAAATCATTTGGTTCAATCTGATGTGCACTTCACTTGAGCACAAAAAGATCTTGAATAAAAAAATTTATGCTATAAGTTAGTGTTACTGACCTTCCTTGCAAGAGATGAGCAAGACCAATAGCCCCAAACACAGTGAGTGAAATGAATGGAATCCCATATCTAACAAATGGGTATTTTCTGCCCCATCTTTTGAATTCTGAAGCTGAATACCCAATCTTGGCAGTAGTATCTGTTAAATTCATCTTCTTAGGATGATCAATTCCAGTTTTAGTGGTTGTTACTGCAAAACTGAGTAAATCTGTATTCTGTTCAGATCATAACATAGCCTGTGGATGATCCTAGAGTCAATCAAACAAGTTCACATAGAGTCAAGCCAAAAATGAGAAATATTCAATTACATTTGCATTTAATGCATTCACTTGCTTCTTCAAAATAATATTTGATTATGACCATCTTGTTGAGTAGAACAAGGAGGAAAGGATGTTCATATCCAACTCCAATATCCAGTAGGAAGGAGAATGATACCTTTCTTGAGACCATATAACGAACTAAGAAATAACAGACCACCAACTGAGACCTGATCAATCTTATAAAAGGTTAAAGAGCCAAGGACTACCACTCAAGTGGTCTAAAAGGTTATGATTTTTACCCAGTTGACATTGGATCATATATGCATATGTATAATATAATATAACTTTATTAATTTTATAGTGATAGATATTTTATAATATCTACACACAAATGCATAAACATTACTCCATATTCAAAGATGACATTGGAACAAATCTAAGAGAGTCTCCATTTCCAACTATCCATATAACAATCAAGACATCACACAACGTGACAAAGTTGATGCAAAGTTATAAACATTGCAATAGAAAGAGCATTCTGAAATCAAGTAGCACTATTGCAGCAGCATCTTTTTTTTTTTTTTTTGGGAAAAAAGAGGATTAAGTTAATACAGGCTGAAAAAAGATATCAAGTTGTTCTCACAAAAAAAAAAACAAACATTGCACTACAACGAGTTGGTCAAAACCACAACTGCAACACAGATTTTTTTTTTTTTTAAATCGAGATGCAGCCAAAAAAAATCATGTCTAAAAAACTTACCGAGTTGTTGAAACAAGAAAAGAAAAGCAAAAAACTGGAAAAAAAAAATAGAAAAAGTGAGTTGCAGAAACAGAAATAAAAAGCTAAAATTGAGTTGCAGCAACAATTACAGAATGGAGGAAACAATCAAGATGCATGAAAAAGGGGAAAAAAATACAAGATCCCTCAGCAAAGCATAAATATATCTTCAAATTGCAGAAAGTTGAAACACAAAAAATGAAGCTTAAAAATGTATTGAATTGCAGCAACGTGTATATATATAACCAAGTCGAGGGAGAAGCTTTGATTACTCACCAAATAATGGGAGAAAAAAAGGGGTTGGAAGGAGAACAAACCTCCAAACCTAAAGATGGAGTTACACAGTTGTCAATGATGATAAGTGTTGAAGCAAATTTTGGCCCGCCTCACGTGTCATAAGATATTGTCCCTCCTACGGCCCTCCAAGTTTGGCCGGCCCCTAAATTCGGCCATCGGGCTTGTGGGCACCCACGTAAACCGTGCCATAAAGGCAAGTCTCGAGGGGTTTTGTTTTTCTCCTTAGGAAAAGGCCTCTTGCTAGTATGAGGGGGTGGGGCTTCTCATGTGTCATAGCTTGGAAGAACACATAGTCGATGTGGGACTAATCTCTAGAGTTTAACCCACCAATAGTAGGCTCCCAACTGTTGAAGCCAATTTTGGCCCACCCCACACGTCCCAAGATATTGTCCCTCCTACGGGCCCCTAAGTTTGGCCCGCCCCTAAGTTGGGTCATCAGGCCTGTGGGCGCCCACGTAAAGCGTGCCACAAAGGCAAGTCTCGGGGGATTTTATTTTTCTCCTTAGGAAAAAGTCTCTTGCTAGTGTGAGGGGGTGGAGCTTCTTATGTGTCTTAGCTTTGAAAAACACATAGTCGATGTGGGACTAATCTCTGGAGTTTAACCCACCAACAATAAGCAAAGCTAGGAAGTTGAAGTTGTAGCTTCAAATCACTTTCCTTTTTAGTGGAGGATAGATTGCCCAACTAAGATGTTGATTTCCTCTCAAGAATCGCATGTGCTCATCCTGTACTTTGACGTCGATGGCCAGCGAGAATGTTCTACAGGGGAGGATGGCTTCATTCTTCAATTGTGTAAGAATAAGATGAGCGTAGAGATGGGAAATTTAATTTGAAGTCGAGAAATGCTGA
Source organism: Paratinospora sagittata (assembly GCA_035771175.1). Taxonomy (NCBI): domain Eukaryota; kingdom Viridiplantae; phylum Streptophyta; class Magnoliopsida; order Ranunculales; family Menispermaceae; genus Paratinospora; species Paratinospora sagittata. Next base: position 28,553,930 of record CM069612.1, on the reverse strand, counting down.
AGGTACACTAGGCTCGAACACATTTTTCAATGCAGGAGCCTAGAGTCCCTTAGATGTTAGGGACCACGCTTGTATTGCACGACATCCCTGGCATCCAAGAGATGTTGGGCTTCCGCGTTGAGAAAAGCGTCCAAGCCCAGTGTGTTTGTAGCACAACCCTTGAAGTGGTTGTTGTTGTTTTTTTTTTTTTAATTATTTTTTTGTTTTTTTTATTATTATTTTTTCCGATGTTGGACAGGTGAATGAAGGTCAACAATCCTCAGGGGTTTTGACCCAATGTTTGCGCCTCAAATCACTGAATTATTGAATCAAAGTGAATTGCCACTGAAATGATTAGGTGTGATAACGGGGCAATTCACTTGATTATCGATTCAAGGGTGCAATCCAAATTAATTTTGGGCTAATCTAATTCGAACTGCAAACTGTATGATGCAGCAATTCCAATCGCGATTTTGAGAACAATCTTCCCAACTATACAAAGTCGGCTACATGAATTCACTCTTTCCATTTTGTTCTATCAAGGGCTTGAAAATATCAATATGTTAATTAATGAAATATGTCAATTAATGAAACATCCCCTAAAACCGTGATAGTTACTAGATATATATATACTAGTTTGGCTACGTGCTTCGCACGTATTAAACATGTCATTAAGGTTTATTTTAAGTTCTTTAATAGCGTTCATAATTTAGTTAGTTATTTCGAAGCTAATTAGACAAAACAATAGTTTTAAGTATAACACAGAGAAAATGATATAATGAGTGGAATTGATTGATAAAATAGTAAGAATAAAGTCAATGTTTACAAAATTTCTTTGCAGTATGTCAAGAAGGTCAAAACTTTGAGAGCCTTGTGAATGAATATCCATTCTTGGAAATTAATGTCACCTTTGATCCTTACCTACGAAGAAAAATATAAAAATAAGTAAAATAATGCGTGCAATAAGAATATAACACATCTAACATGAACAACTTCCTCAAATGAAATCTAATGGATATTAAAGGCTAAAAAGAATTCTAGTTACAGCTAAACATATTTATTATATTATACCAATATGAAAGCAAATTAATAAATGTAATAAATTGTCATAAACACATTTAATTCAGGAAGAAAAAGAAAATAACAAGATGTAAGAATACAAAAGCAATTAGTACTATATGCAGGTTGTAGCATAGGTAGGGAATATGTTAACGACAAATAGAAGACTTTAGTATAAGAGCAGTCACTTGTTGATCAATTACAATTTTTTGGTATGTGGTTGGACTATATATGTTCTGGGTGCTAACTTTTCTACAACAGCAACTTTTCAAGTCCATCCTTTTGTTCCAGGGTGGATATCTTTGATAAACAACTTATATATTGTTTTGACATCTTCAACCTTAACCACAAAAGCAAAGAGAGAGAGAGAGAGAGTTGTTTGAAGAAGAACCATGAGGCTTCTAAAACAGCTTATATTACATTATAAATGAAACCCACGATTATTTCAGCTCACATTGAAAATGAAAAACAACACGGCAAAATGGAAGTAATTACACTATTACAGTTTCCTAATCAAATCCACCTCTTCACTGGCCATTCTATTATAATCTGTCAAGCTAATTCTCAGACAATCAACAAAAACCCACAGAGCACTTTAAGATGCCATAATCAAGCTCTACAAGTCCAGTGTCCTTCCAAAAAAACAAAGGGTACAAATCTCTACCCACAAATGCACAAGGAACAACAGAGACAAAGACAGAAAATTCCCAAAAGATTCACAATCAATTCTAAATGCTTCAGCAATGAATTTAATATGTAAATCTTTACATATTACGAGCAAATACAACATGGGCATGTAACTAAGACAAGGGTTAGAGAGGAAAAACGCTGAAAAGGGCGAGAAACCATACCTTTTCTATTAAATAGTTGCAGGTAAGTATGGCGGAGAAGAAGCAGCAACTCAACGCAAGAGGAGGATTTCTGGGTCTCTGTCACAGAGAAAGAAGGGCTTTGTAATAGAGGTATAAATTTTTATTTATTTTTATTTTTTCGAAAGAAAAAAAAAATGGTTAATATATATAGGAAATGCTAATATTGGCAAAATATTACTGTATATCTACGGAATCATTCACAACATTTTTTGATATGAGTAAAACATTCATATTTAATGAATATACATCTATATTGTACATATAATTACAAAATTACAGTTACATTAGCAATACTGGTGAAAAAATTAATATATATATTTTTTATATTACCGAAATATTTATATTTACTTTGACTCTAAAAGAGGTAAAATAATAGAACTGAGACATGGAAATTATTGTAGCTGGTCCTTCACTAAAAATATTTACTTCAAATTTTAAAACCTTTTAAAGTTTTAGTTACACTTCCTCAACCATGTACCAATAACCATTGGTAAGAAAGAGAATGGAAATTAGAGGTTGCATTTCATTTTTGATTTAAAAATAATATATAATAAAATTTAGAAAATAGTTTCTATAGTTTTAAGGAATAGTCCATTTCTAGGTAAATATTTGAAAAATTGGTTTTACATTCAATTAAACAATTGAATTTTTGTATTCACAGAAAATATATATATTTAAATGACAAATCAAATGGAGTTTGATTGTGTTTGGTTAATGATTCAAAAACAATGATTCGATCTGAAAATAAAAAACTCAAAAATGACTTTTTATTGTTTTTTGAAAACAACTTGTTTCTGTTATAAAATGTAAAAAACTGTTTTTCAGATTTACTCAAACCAAACATATTTTTTTATGTTTTCAGATTTTGAATATAGAAAACTGTATCCAAACCACCAGTCAAACGGGCTCTAAAAAGTTTGATTTAACTCAATTAAGTTAGCATACGGCGAAAACCATGAAAATCAACGAGTTCAACATAATTATATGTAGTTACAATGTTAATTTATATGGGTATCCTTATTAGTTTTATTATCCACAACTAAAATCAAAGAGAAAGAGAGGGAGAGAATTAATAGAAAATTAATCTCAAATCAAGGTCTTTAATTAACCTTTGTATATTGCTCTCCTTCTCTTCCAAAATATTGATGAAAAGCAGGTTTATGTTATACAAAATGTTCCTGGCAGTAGAAATAGAACTTTTCCAAAAACAAGAACATATTAAAACCATCAATATGAAAATTCCATATAAAAGGGTGGCTTAAAGGATATAAATTAATGAACTCATCCATTTCCATTTTTCTTCTCAGGTAAAATCCATCCATCTCTGCTGTATGTCTATGCACATACATGAAAAATTACAAATATATGATAAAAGGAATGCATGGCAAGATCCAAGGAGCTGTCCCATGACAGTGTCCCTCTTATACTACCTCACATACACTTATGGATCAATAAATGGGAAATCATGAAGAAAGCAAAAGAATATTTAAGGCATCAAATACATATTAGATCATGTGTTTACTACATTGATGCCATGCCCTCCTTTTTCCTCTCTAGCTAGCCGAACCATCAGAGGAGACATGATTCTCTGCTTGTACAATATTACTAGTGCTAGCTATGTGTACAATGACATAAAAATCTATATTTTTAATATTTTAGCAGGTTAATTAATTTCCTCCAATGCCTAATAATATTGGGAGTGTTCTTGGTTGATGTCAGGAACAACTGTTTTGATTCCCATATGCTTTGCAATGAACTGCCTATACCAGGTTGCTGATAACTTCGGTGTTCGCTTCAAAGTTGCAAAATCCACATGGTAAATTCCAAACCTCTTTGTGTATCCAAATATCCACTCGAAGTTGTCAAGCAAGGCCCAGACAAAGTATCCCCTCACGTCTGCTCCTTTCCTGCTCATTCCAGCAAATAATTAACATAAAAAATAAATAAAAATAAATAGGAGTTAGTTGGCTCTAAACAAATTTTCATTTGCATTTGTCCAATCTTGAAAAACAATGGATTCATGGACTCCGTATCATATCAATAACAATTAACGAAAAAAAATATTACTTTGTATTAGGAGAATAATTGGCATTCATCATATAAAATAGGGGAAGAAACTATTGGTTTTATGTTTCACTGTTGGTTTATGTTCAAGATCCTGCAATAAGGCTTAACAAAAGATTTGAAAATATTGGAGGGCAGCCATAATTTGTCAAAAGTTTGCACTTTAAGAAGGGTTCACTCCATAAGGTTGTCCAAATTATTAGTTCCTTTTTCGTGGTTTTATTCCATATTTGAGCCTTAATCCCTTGTTACCAGGACTTTTTTTTTTTCTTACCTTACTGCGCTCTCAAGGGCGTCCAAGTAGCTACTAAGGTAATTCACTCTCTTGGTGTCATGCAGGAAATCTTCAATGGTGGCATTGGGACTGTTATCCTCACCATACCCTGCAATATAAGAAAAATATACATTTTGGTGAGACCAAAATAGGTGTTGAAGGACTTTGAAGTTCAAATATTAGCTTCTTTTTGCTTACCATTTTCCACTATGAACATGGGTGTATTGTTATATCTCTCCTTGAGATAAAGAACCATTTTCTCCATTCCTTGTGGGCAAACATAGTACCACTCCATGTCAGTCTGCATTGTCAAAAAGTTTTTAAGTTTGTTGAAACTGCAAGAGTGAGTATTGATGGCTAAAAGTTTAAAAATACTTACAGGTTCTCCTATTGGAACACCATTCTTTTTGCCGGTTTGTAAGGCGTAACCTTCTGTCTTGGAACTTCCCATTCCAGATTCACATGTAGAGTGCATGCAATCTTTTACATAAAGACTTGTATAGTGGTTGAGACCAATAAAGTCCAAACCACTTTGCAATCTTTTCAAGTCATTTACTGAAAATACAGGTAATTTTGGTCCAAGAATATCTTCGATCTCTGAAGGATATCTTCCAAATACAATTGGGTCCAAGAACCTGCAGCAAACACCCGAGCGAATTGACAGGAAAATGCTTCAACGTTTTTGTGACATTAACTTGTTTGACAATCGCACACATGAAGATATGTACCAGTTCACTAGGAAAGAATGAGCTCTCTGGGCAGCCAACTTGTCTTCTGTGGAATTGCTGATAGGTTCAAACAATATTGCATTCATCACAATTCCTATCATTCCTCCTTGTTCTTTCTGAAATTTTGATAAATACAGACAATTTTCAGAGTGGATTATTGTTGCAGATTCAATATGCACACAAATATGAAGTAAGAAAGTATTCAATATGCGTTGGCATGATTAAATCTCATGCAACATTTTATCCTTAAAATATAAAGGGGAATTCTATGGAAGCAAGAAGAGTAACATATTGTTCAAATAACAAGAAAGTTGCAAGGAAGCACTTTTAAGAGGTTATATAAATATAAGGATGTTCATTGAGTACCTGATATTTAGTTCTGTAAGTATCTACAGCAGCGGCATGGGAGAGGATGAAGTTGTGTGCAGCAATGAAGGGTTTGATTTCTGAGTTACCATTTATACAATTGCCAAATGACCCTGAGCAACGATTTGGAGGGTAAATCCCTGACCGGTAACCATGCATGGCTACAATGTTTGGCTCATTAAAGGTGGCCCAGTACTTGACCCGATCTCCAAATGCTTCAAAACATATATCAGCATAGTATCGAAAATCCTCCCTGAAAACAACAAAAATGCAAACAAATATGCAGTGAGAGGCAACGTAGAGAGCAAGGGCTATTAGAAAAAAAGAAACAAACATAATAACATATATGCCTTTTCATCTCCTTTATTCTTTTAAATGGAGAAAATGCATCTAGTTATGCTCCATACTGCATTTTGATGAATATTGGTGTGATGCTTACTGTATTTGTGGATTCAGCCATGATCCATATCGGTCTTCAAGTTCCTGGGGAAAATCATAGTGAGACAATGTTACAAATGGTTGGATTCCTGCAAAAAAAATTAAAGAAAGAAAGAAATTTATTTTAGTATGATTATTTAAATTCCCCTTCTTAGTAAGCATTTGGGCCATAGATGTGTAAATGCACCTTTTTGAAGCAGACCATCAATGAGAGTGTTGTAATGGTCAATGCCAGCAAGATTTACTTCTCCAAATCTCCCATCTGTTGGCAGAATCCAAATTATTTTCAAGTGGGAGAAGAATCAAATGAGATTCTAAACATCGAATTCATGTTCATGTCACTGAAGAAGAGACAATGAGTAAATGGAATAAATGGAAGCTTTCACTTACAAGGTAAAATTCTCGTCCATGAGATCGAAAACCGGTAGCTGTTGACTCCAAGAGAATGCATTAGCTCTATATCTTCCTGCATTCAACAATGCTCACATCATATTACGAACTAAAATCGACATGAAAAGAGTGAGAATCTGTAATTTCTTTGTCTAGAGGTGCTCAAATGAAGAGTTTATCCAATATTGCCAGATTTTACCTTATTTCAATAAAAAAAAAATAACAGCATTAACATTAAATAATTACTTTGCAGAGACAGATTTTAAATTAATAATAAGCTAAGGCAACCTTCATTAAATTACTAAAAGCTAATTAACATTGATATTATACTAACCTTTAGAGATCAACATCTCTTCATTAAATTTCTAAATGCTAATTAACATTGATATTATATTAACATTTAAAAATCAAGAACTTCTGAACAAGTTGTATATAGGGAAGATTTCATCTCATGGTGCTAACTTCTAATAGGAACCAAATGCAATTGCCTCGACTCCTTGCTAATAAGACCAGAACTTAATCACTTTTCTCACTTTAACTACTTATTTTGACCATTTAATCTTTTAAGCTGATCAAGAAAATCAAAGTAGTCCTCCAGTTCTAACTATTAAATCTAAGATCAACAACTCCATTAACCAAACCATTCTTACCGGATACCGATGGTAATGATCGTCGGCAACATCACCGTTACTGCCATCTAAAATCGTTCCTGAAACAACAACAACAACAACAAAGACACACACAAAAAAAATTGCCATCTTCTCAGCCCCAAATCATTTAAGCTAGCTAGAGTTGCAGAAAAGAAAGAGTTTCTAGCTCTTATACTCACCTGATCTGTGAGAGAAAACATCCCAGTTATTCAGGCCTTTTCCATCATCCAAGAAGGCTCCTTCCACCTAATCATCATCAAGAAGAAGAAGATGAAATTGGTAATTCAGTTTGTTTCACTGAATTAGTAGTAAGAATTGCAGTGAAACTTGGAAGTTTGGTCATGAAGAACCAACCTGATAAGCAGAGGTAGCAGCTCCAAAGAGGAAGTCTCTTGGGAATGGAGACGAAGCTTTTGCTTGATCATGAAGTTGTGAAAGAAGTTGAAGGATAAAGAAAGCATGAAGAGTTGTTTGTTGAAATCTCATCTTGAATCCACAGAAAAACCACCAGACACTGGTTCTTGGAGATGGTGAAATCTCTATTATAAATGAAGAATACTGCATGATCACATGCTCCTGGAAGATTGTTATTATGTTGTGAATTGACACGTGACATTGCTTGTAAAATAATATAAAAGTAGATTATTATTTATTTATTTATTTGGTAGTCGTTATCCATTATGCTCAGTGTCTCAGTGCTTTGATTTATTTTTTAATAATATGCGTTAGAATATAATGTAAAATTCTGAAACGTATGCTACGTTCAATCCACTGGAACACGCACTATCAAATCGCTGCGTTCGTTTTTCGGTGCTCTCGCGCTTCTGCCAACGTCACACACGTGCAGCTCGTGGTTTTGACTGAAAATATATGTCAACAAACAAAAATATAAAATGTTTTATAATGATTATAAATTAAACAATAGAGAGAGATGTGATGGTTGTTGATCTTTTCAAACTTAAATAAATTTTTCAACTTTAATTTTGAAAATAAATGGGGAGAGAATGATTGATAAAATGTGATTTTATTTTGGGATTCCAAGATTCAACCCAAGTTAATTTAATTAAGGGTTAGATTAATTAGTGAAAAAATTATTATTTTCTTAAGAAAAAAAATATTAACAGGCCCTAAGTTTTTTTTTTTCAATATATGAAATTAGCTATCTAATAAGTGGCTAAGTTATTTAAATTAAAAGTTATTATAATTTTTTAAATTATTATCATTAATATTATTGTTTATATATAGGTTGCTATTTCTAATTTGAACATTTAAAGATTTTCGTTTCATGTGTTAAAGCTATCCATTTAAATTGATTTTCTTTTATTTTATCTTCGTATAGAGGCAAATTATTTTGGATATGTTATTATATACACATAAAAAAGGCATACTTAGTTCATAAGCCTCTTATTATATTTTTTAGGTTGAATTTTTACATACAATTTAAAAACAGTTTTCACAAAAATAGAATATAATCTCATAATCAAATATTTTTAGTTGATTTATAGCTTTTAAAACTATGTTTGATATCATAATAAAATATTATTTTCAAAATTAAAAAATAAGAAAAACTTATTCGATTTGTTTAAGACTTTACATAAATTAAGTAGAAAAAAAAAAACTTATGTGGATCCACTCAAAAAATAACATTTATTCATTTTCTAAAATAAGTCATTTTCTTAATTTTTTCTGAAAATAGTTTTTGAATCATATTAAACCGGACATTTTTTATTTTTTATTTTTTAAATACTGAAAATTAAATTTAAATTACATACCAAACACAATTTTAGTTTCTTTTTATTATTTCTCTCGCAGCTAGAATTATAATAAAACTGATTTGATGTTTTGAAGTTAGAAAGAAAAATAGAATCATTTAACTCCAATCAAATTTAAAAATCCCAATATATTTTATCTGATATGCTTTAAATTAATCAAATCATATATATTTTTGATGTTAATTATAAATGTATCCATTAAAAATATTATTGTAACTACTATTTTATAAATTTTTAACAACAAATAAATAATATTTTTAATAAATATATTTAAATTTTTTATTTATTTTTTATCTTTTTTCGGGTTTGGTTCAACTTCCACCTCTATCTACCCGAATACTCCAAGATTAACCAAAAATTAATAAGAAAAATCTTTACAGATAAGATGGAATATTATTTCTTACAGGAACTTTCCCTAGTGTTTTAACACTAAAAATAAATAACTAATATATAAAATTTTAGGCTATCTCCCAAGATTTTCTCATTAATTACAAAATCCAAATTACAATTTACATCCAAAAACAGATCCCAACCCTACCCCTTCTCCATCCATCAATGCCACGTAGAGTAATAGCCTAAAATTTTAATCCACATGTTAGCCTACCCTTAAAGGAGTTAGACTCTTAAAAACACTTCGGACAGCACATGATCATCCTCTCCATAAAATGACTACGTTCAGACCTTGAGGGGGACCAAGCTCGAAACCAAAAATAAATAAAAAACAAAACCGAAACCAAAAACACTAAAAAGTTAAAAACCATTCAGAAATCTGTGGCATCAAAACAATGGCGACAGCTAATTGCAGAATCCCTACTACTTCTCGTCTCCAAAAACCCTACCGTTCCGTCTTCAGTTCTCGCCGGAATCTATCCGAATATTCCGTCGAGTTCAGGCCAACGTCTCCCGCCATGAAACCTGCTTCTGCTTCGATTTCTTGCTCCGTTGGCGTGAACTCCGGCGTCCAAGTGGAGGAGAAAGCGGCCCAATCGACGGTCTTGCAGCGACCCGACTCGCTCGGAAGGTTCGGGAAGTTTGGGGGAAAATACGTCCCCGAAACGCTAATGTACGCTCTCTCCGAGCTCGAATTGGCGTTTCGGTCCCTCGCCGATGACGCGGATTTCCAGGTATTTCGCAAGTTTTAGTTCTATCTAATTCGAGGGCATCTTCTTGATTCCAATTTTGTTTTTCTTATTTTGGGTCTTGTTTTGATTGAAAATGGGGATTATTTGAAAAAGATTGAGTTTTTATAAGAAAGATTGGACTTTTATAGAAATGAGGAGCGAAGTTTTTTTTTATTTTTATGGATTGTTTGTTGTTATATTTGTGATGTAGAGAGAGTTGGATGGGATTTTGAAGGATTATGTTGGTCGGGAGAGTCCGCTTTACTTTGCGGAGAGGTTAACGGAGTACTATAAGAGTGTTAATGGCGAGGGGCCTGATATATATTTGAAAAGAGAAGATCTTAATCATACTGGAGCGCATAAAATTAACAATGCGGTTGCTCAGGCATTGCTCGCGAAGCGATTGGGGAAGAAGCGGATTATAGCCGAGACAGGAGCTGGGCAGCATGGAGTTGCCACTGCTACTGTTTGTGCTAGATTTGGTTTGGAGTGCATTATTTATATGGGTGCCCAAGATATGGAGAGGCAAGCACTTAATGTTTTCAGAATGCGGCTTCTTGGAGCTGAGGTTTGTTGCTTTTGTTTGTTTTACTTGTAGAGCCTTTTAATTATAACTTTCATATGGATTTTAATGTTTTCAGTATAGCTTGAACTGAATCATTCAACTAAGGGAAACTCTTTAAGGCCAATGCCAACCAATGATTTTTCATGTTTATTTTCATAGAACTCTGATTTGCAATACTTTCAATATAAGTGGTGAAGCTAACTTGTGAAATGAAAGAATCAATTCCTTGAATTATGTGGAGTTATTAAAGTGGTATTTGACATATATTAGTTCCATGCACTTCTAATTCAAGAACTCTGGGTATGAGCATTTTTGTCATATTGCTAGAGCAAGTTGACGTGCCCTGTAAATTAAGTCTATGATTCTTTTGTCATTTTTCATCATTATTGTTAATACTAGTCCGCGATAGAACATTAGTATGATTTCAAAAAAAAATTACTTAGCAATCAAGGTGAAAATACCCTGCTCCCCAAGATTCGGAATGGAATAGCTAAAGCTGCAATTGTGATCCACTATTTTCCTTAACTAGATATATTTGTTCCATCACTAATTTTCATTATTTGTGATTTGAATTTGTTCCTATGAAGGTAAGAGCAGTTCATTCCGGTACAGCAACACTGAAGGATGCCACATCAGAGGCTATTCGGGACTGGGTGACTAATGTGGAGTCAACCCATTATATTTTGGGGTCTGTTGCGGGGCCACACCCATATCCTATGATGGTCAGAGAATTCCATGCAGTGATAGGCAAAGAAACAAGAAAGCAGGCTATGGAAAAATGGGGCGGAAAGCCAGATGTGTTAGTTGCCTGTGTTGGTGGAGGGTCAAATGCAATGGGTCTCTTTCATGAATTTGTAGATGATGCAAATGTAAGGTTAATTGGTGTGGAGGCTGCAGGCTTTGGCTTGGATAGTGGTAAGCATGCTGCTACTTTGACCAAAGGGGAGGTAGGTGTTTTGCATGGGGCTATGAGCTACTTGTTGCAGGATGACGATGGTCAAATAATTGAGCCTCATTCTATTAGTGCTGGGTAAGTAACATAGGTTGTGCCTTCCTTTTGTAACTAATTGATACGATATCCCTCATTTCTACACGTCCCCTAATCCACCAAAAAGCAAAAAAAAAAAACCTTACCTTTTCACCCGACTGTCTAATTGCATGGATAAAACTTTAATTGTTTTCTTCATTGCATGTATAGGTTGGATTACCCTGGTGTTGGACCAGAACATAGCTATCTGAAAGATCTAGGGCGTGCTGAATACTATAGTATCACAGATGAGGAGGCACTGGAAGGTATTGAGCGCATAAACTTGGTTTATACGATTTTTATTGGTTTATAGAGTTTTTATGGCACATGTAGTATTGCTTTCAAATGAATATATGAACCTCCCGAGTCTTGCCCAGTTCCTACACTTATATGATTGTAGTGTATGTGGTTGATCAGGTAGACATTTATGTTGGTAGTTAGTAGTTAGTAGTTGGTGCAATGAAGTGAATAATAAACAGAAGCATTTCCCATATTCTATGATTTGATTAATACATTCAAGGTGTAAGTTTAGGGAAGGCACAATAAGTTACCTTAAGGGCCTAATTGAGTTGATCAAATACTTGTGTCAGGGAAAAGTTGTGATATCTCTAATCTTGAATCTCTCATTGATTTTATTTTTCATTATCGTTTGTAATTCTTTGAGATGAAACCGATTTCGTTCAGAGATGAAAAAACTTTTGAGGAATGTTTGTCAATGGTGGTTTTGGTTGAAAGAGATATAGAAAGTAAAATTTGTTGATACTTGATATCTCTAATGGCACCACGGAATTGAGTTTCTTCGAGAAGTGACAAAGTCATAAGAAATTTTTTAGGAGAGGGTTTTAGTTGAGACCTCGAGGGAAATTTATAAACCCTAAAGCTTGGTAAGGAAGATAAAACAATTGGTTAAATCATTGTTTAATACCTATAATACCACCGTTGAAGTCAAATTATTTGGAGATGGTAAAATTTTAGGAATTTTTAAAGTGGGGCATTGGATTGAAAGAGAAGTATATGAAGTTAGAAAACCAAAAACTTTATGGGCAAGATAAAACAGCTGCTTAAATCAGTCTTGATACCTATAATACCAACCAAAGAAAGTTTAAGAGGAAAAATAAATGACAATAAATTAAAATGAGAAATTTTAGGGTTGCTGTTTTGTAGGACAGAGTACTCCATATCGGATCATAAGGAGTCACTTGAGCTATGACTTTGAGTTGTAAGACTCTGGTTGATGTATGGATTTATGATTCTCGGATGATTATCTGATTTAGGATTTTTAGCCATTTTGAGTCATTGACTGGAATTATTGGTAGGATTGAAGATTTGAATCAATGCAATTAAATGACTATGCGTATCTTTGCGTTAGCAAATGTTTCACTTTTCTTGCTACTACAATTTTTCTTTTTGGCCTAAATCTGAAAGAGATAATTGGGAATTGCTAATGCATTTGAAAAGTCTTGGATTCTTTCACCATAAATATTTCTCAACCTTGATTTAAACTCTGCTCTTTTTTCTGAAGCAAATTTAGATCTCAAAAATTGAAAAAATTAAGTTGACATATAAATCTCCATTGGGCCTAAAAAAAAGTTCATGCATAGTTTTATTTAAGCCAAGTTTCAGAGGATGGACTAGTCTTTATGGACTAGTCTTTATTCCTTCATGCTTCTCCTGTCCAGTGGAGCTACCACTTTTCTGTTGGATTGCGATTCTACATCCAAATTATGTTATTAGCCATTTTCTTTTTCAAGTGTCTGTATGGATCTATCTAAAATTGAATTTGACTCATAGCCTCTTTCACTGTTTCCTGTTCTTGGCCCTCAGTTCATCCGGTATTGTATGGCACTAGAAGAAATTGAAACCTATCTAGTTCAAGTTCTGGAATAATGGAGTTTAAGGGTTTTTTATTTTTATCCATAGTATTTGTTACATTGGATCATCATACACATACAAATCATTTCAGATCAATGAATTAAAGATAAGGGATGTCCAACTAGTAATGCAGGAAACAAATGCCTAGTCCAAGGCCCAATGGGGCCACAAAAAGCCTCCAATAGTAGCCAACTTCTCAACTCATATGAGGGGAGGTAGATGCCTAACTGGGTAGGTCATTGTCATGGAATTCAAGGTTAGCCAACAATAGTCATTGCATCATAAATGACCACTAGGTCCTCTACTAGTTTACTAGTACTGCTTAATTGACTAATCGGGGTTTATAATGTCATACATCCCATGGATGATGGCCAATAGGTTTCTATCTTAAAATATGAAAATAGATATACGTTTTCACAAATTTCATGTGACTACAACCAATTTTGGAATCACCTACTTGGGATGGTTGGTGATCGAAATTGGCATTGGTAAATTAGTAGAATATAATGAACTTTGACAGCATTTTCCCAGTTGGCTTGTGTCTGAGTATGATGTACATGTTGGAGAAAGCTATTATGCTATCCTGTAGGTTAGATGACCAGATGTCTGTGTCCAGATTAATAACATGTACTGGAATGAAACTCTAATGGGTATTCTAGCTGACAATTTCACAGTTATGTTTTGGTCCTAAAGTATGTTGTTCAAAATTCATCCATTTTCAGTCATAGTTGGTAATTAGTGATCTTTGGTTGAACCGAGTGTGAGGAGATAATATCATAATGGTGTTCCTTTTTCATTCTTTTCTTTTTGTCTGTCGAGCAAAATAATTTTTTGCTTATAAATGGGTTCTTCTTTCCCCCTTATTCATTTACCTTGTGCATATGCAGCTTTTAAGAGAGTATCGCGATTGGAGGGCATAATTCCAGCTCTGGAGACATCTCATGCTTTGGCTTATTTGGAGAAGCTGTGCCCTACTTTACCAAATGGAACCAAAGTTGTGGTTAATTTCAGTGGTAGAGGAGACAAGGATGTTCAGACTGCCATTAAACATTTGCAGCTTTGAAGGTTGAACTTTTCTCCAACATTCTGTGTTCCCCTTTGGCGGTGGATGGGCCGCTACTCTGGTTGTAGAAACCTTTATCCTTTGAAACAATTTATTTGTATGCCCAAGAGTTGTGGTTTTTGTCATGTGAGAACATTCCTTCAATTATACATTTATTCTGAATAAAATGTTTTGAAATTATATGAACTTTTTGAAACAAATATGTATGTTAGAATCACAGGTCTGCCTGTTTTCCTGAATTCAGATCATGTTGTAGAGAGCAAGGCAATGGGCATCAGTTCAGTTACACTTTTTTGTCAGGTTTAGTCTATCAGCCCTTTCATTTGAGACCATTTTAGTGTAGATTTGTATTCAACCTTGGCATTGTCACATAAAACTCATTTTCTCAAGAAAACGCTTCTCATCTATACGTAAATTTCAGACTCTTTTTTCATGGTTTATTAGTACGATGATCAACTGAGCACGGTTACAAACACTCAAAGACGTTATTGGCCAACAAGTATTGGGGGTTGACTCGAACTCGAAATCTTTAGGTAAGTGCACTTGTACCTAATCATTGAACTAACCCACCATTAGAAAAATAAAATAAAATTTAGACACGGGGCAAAGTTAATTTAATACTAATTTCATTAAAATATAAAATATACACAAATTTTATGTTATATTATATACGGAACATTTAGTCTGCTAGCTTTGCATCGTCAGTCCACTCTGTCAAGCACGGCAGACTTTCACCAGTATTCTAACTTGGTGTCATCGTTATATAAGAAGATAGGTAAATATTACTGTTTTCAACTAATAAATATTTTATTATACATCCGCCAGACATTTTCAAAGTCTCAATATAACTTAAAAGAGGGTATAAAATAAGAATATTACGCGAATCTCCTAGGAACTTTAGAAGAGACATTTCATTATTCTTAGACAAATTCATGCTAATCAAGTAATGTTTGCCTGTTTGGACATAATAATTATATTGCAAAAAATCTACCGTTAAAGTGGCACGCTCTGAACCACATATGAAGAATATTAGCCAAGTGGGGCGTGATATCTAATAATCTGAGGTCCGCATGAGCTATAAGCCACTGGAGTTATCTCGTAGGGACTTTCGACTTCCATGATTGATTATTATTGCAAAAAGAGTGTCAAGAGATGCCTGAAAAGTTCATTCTTTCTTATATATTTTTTTGGTTTTCTATGGGGTGAAATTCAACTTCATTCGAATATTACAGGGACATTAGACGGCTTTTTTCAAGTGGACGCGATTAAAATGGGTATGAATTTCAATCCTAAAATCTCTACCCATCAACTACCTTTAGCACGGACCATCTGTGATGTACCACGTTAAGTCAAAAGTTCATTCTTTCTAGCTCTTGCTGTCTGCCCAAATGGTTAAACCAATTTTGCTTGCCAGATTCAGATTCTACACTTTCAACTCCCTCAATGTAGTAAGTATTTAAAGTACTCCTTAATGCTTATACAATTTAAACATTTTCAGGCACCAGAATGTGCAACTTCCCAACCCCACAAATGTTGTTATAATTCGCAAACAGCACTAATTCTTGTCATCCTCGTGACCGGCGTTCAATTCCTTGAACTGACGAGGTTTTTAAAATTAAGGAACAATTTTCAATATTGTGGGAACAAGAGCCTTTTTGTAACGGGTGTTAGCCGACCTGTTTTTGTTAACGAAGATGTACGCCAGCTAGAAACGGAGATCAAGATATTATTACCTTGACATTAAAAAAAAAAATGTTATAATTCACAACTATTTTGCCGCAATACAAGAATACAAGAATAACTCTGCCCTGTTTTCTCTGTAGTTCAGATATGTTTATCTGTATCTCATAAACAATTAGAAGCAGTTTTTGTTAAATTCAATTCAGGAAACAAGTTAATTCTATGAAGAAAATCGTAAAATAATTTTCTAAAATTTTTGCTTGCATTCCATGTTTTGAGTTCACTTGAACAGAACTCAGACTGACCTGTGTAACAAGTTCAGAAAATTAATCCACAAAGTATATCAGAAAATTAACAAACAGAAACTCATTAAGGATATCATTGTTGTTATTTCCTCTCTAGGAAAATTATTCACTCAATAATCACACAATTATTTTTTCCAAATATTTATGCCGCCCACCTAAGTGATAATGGAAAAGAGAACTGCCATCTACCTACCTAACCACAACTATACTACAATATTATTGTATCTTAATCATTCCTTATTATTATCTACACAATGGTAACTGCCGCCGCCTCAACTGCCAAAAGTGGTGCTCCTTGTGGCCACAAAGCAGCAGGCATCTACACCACCATCTCAGCCTTATGTTACTCTTTGCCATCATCCTCTTTCAATCACCAAAAAAGCATATGATAAACTTAACTACTATGAGAATAGCTCCTTCACTGCTTAGCCTGCACAAAGGAAATCACAGAATGAATGATGTGCCCATACACTTCATCACAGTTCAAAATTGTTCAATCTCAATTATTAGTCATATTTCTGATCTTGAAAGTATGTTGGACTTGGGGCTTGGTAATAAAGCTGCTAGGTTTGGATGGATGTCCTGAGGCACACAACATTTATGTAGGTGATATGATGTGCCACAACATGGATATTACTTGCCATGTTTAGATTTTTGTCCTCTCAAAAACCCCGCATAGACATGGGTCTAGAAGAGTTTGCAATCAGGTTTATTCATGCACTAGAATAACCCAGGTTGAGCTGCTAGAAATCTGGATATAATATTATCTGAGCAAATAAAACTCCAGCTATTTGCAAAATCACAAGCTGATCTAGCAGGAAACATAGCACCGCCACTTGAGAATATTTCCCATGCTCAATCCATCTAAACAAACAGGCTAACTGCGTGATATGCTCGCAATTCCATGCAGCAGTTCATTATTATTGTCAAAAGTCCGAACCTCGGTCTATGATTCATGCCAACATGATCAATGACCCTCAAGTCCAGTACAAGCCCATGACATATAAGTATTTTCATAACTACAATACATAGAATTTATTTGTTTATGCTAATCCAATCATTCCAAACCCCAAACTGTTGTGTATATATCCTCCTAAAGATTTATATAGAAGGCCCTCTTTGCCCAATTGGTAGGCCTTTCTCTATTATCTTTGACATAAAAGCACACAATGCCACTGGTATTTAATCATCTAACATTTTTTTCTGGAATACTGTTCTACATATTTTCTCTAAAAAAAACAAAATCAAGGGAATCCTTGTCCTTCTGAAGAAAAGCAGGAAAAAACAGGTTAAAGTCAGAGTTTAAGCGCTTACCTGGGAGTAGAGGAAGGTTCCAAGAATTGCGATTGCAGCTCCAAGAGCATTGACGGGTTGGACAGGCGTGTGGAATATTATAATGGACGAGACAATGACCGATATCCTCTTCATTGTATTTCCAATGCTAAACGTCAGTGGGGAGATTTCATTCAGTGACATGTAAGATACCTGGTTGTAGAGGTGGTAGAACACACTCTGGGCCGCCACCCACCTACAATGTATCATTTAGAGCCACATGCAAAATACTAGTCAAAATCTTGACCACCACAATAAAACTACGACTATATAATTTTAAACATGGAGAAAATAAATTTCTTTCATAATGGCCAAAAAAGAAGCAAATAACCACGCGCATCATTTTTTTCTGAATTGGTGCATAAAGACTAAAGAGTATAAGAAAACAACCAATAAGAATCAACATGCATTTGGATAACCAAAGGCTTCACCTAATTATGCAATTCCACCTGCTAGATATTTCATCAATGGTTAGGTAGCAAACTATCAATCCCAACCAAGCAAGTAGTAGATGGTAGGTTGGTGAGAAGGCTAGAATTTGACATCACTCCTTAAACTGTACCACCACAGAAAACAAACCTTATGATGCACAAATACAATCTGATTGGCTTCCTCAATCTCTTTTTCCATTTCATCTCACCTACATACATAGAGGATATCTACCTACCAACGTACATGTCCAGAAACAAAGATATGTTCTTGTATTAATAAAACTATTTTAGCAGTTTTCCCCTCATCATAGTGGGAAATGCTATATGCCTTTACAAAAGGGCTGATTTCGCCAATAATCCCCATGAATTGGACATGTCTAAAGTATCCTTAGCTTAGTCATATGAGATAAAAATGGTCCATAGATTATTTAATTACTTTCATCACAAGCCAACATAATTTCATTGCATGCAAAATCAAGATGTTCGTGGCGTACTGAGATAACAAATAGATGAAGCAATTCATATCAATGGTCAATAACACCGGCCAAGACTTAACTAGTTATTTACCATGCAAAACAGGTAACTACTACACACAAAGAAAGTACAACACATACAAACAAAACACAAAAATTAGAGCTGTTATCGACGCCCATACCATATGAAATTGGGTCCTATCTGAGAAAGAGCATTTTCCCAGCCAGCTGCCCACATCTGGGGCCCCTCAACAGCAACAGCAAAGGGCGTGAGAATCAACAGAGACAACATAGACAAACAAGCGTAGTAGTTCATTCCACCAACCGACTTCCCCTTCATTCCTCTCTTAGAGAATATGTTCCGAAATACAAACGCCAAATTCGATATCATCGCACCCATAAACCCTAACATCACGACAAAAAAAAAACCAAATTTAAGTCACGGAAAAACCATCTCAAGAAAAGAGAAGTAACCAAATAACCTAAATCATTATGAAAATACATATCAAAAAGATAAGAGAACGATGCAATCAATGAAAGCCAAAAACAGAAATTTAGCATCTAATTCAGGAAGGCCCATATTTTTTTTCTTACCAATCATGTTGAAGTTGAGTTCGGTAACGGCAGCAAGGGCGCAACCACCAATGATAGGAAGAAGAGATAGGTATACTGGCACCGGAAACGTCTCACCCAACAGAAACCTCGAAACGAGAACACTAAACGCGGGCTCACCACTCTTGATGATATGCGTGAACGAAACCGCAACCTTCGACATACTTACAGTCGCCGCAACATGCCCTATCGTGTGCGCTACAGCCACCTAAAAACACACAAACAAACCCATTAGAAAAACCAACAAAACCAGCACTTAACAGCATCTAAAACCCGCAATTTCTCACCGGGAAAAGGGCTTTCCAGAAGTCGAAATCAGTTTTCGGTGCCTCAGCAATCCTAGTAGCCCAGGAGATCAACATCATCAACGATCCAGTAGCGAGCGAAAGAGTGGACGTGAGCCATGGATAGGGAAAAGCATTCAGAACCTTCTTGTTGTAGATATTGAAAACAACATTCAAAGCCCACCAGGTCGCGAAGTAGATCCCTATTTTGACCTTCTGAGCCGCGGCCGACCGCACCTGCTCGTCCGGAAGTTCGATTTTCGCGTCGATCGGCTGCGATCGATCGGCCTCATAGGCTTTACACTCAATCACAGGCTTTCTACGCCCTAAACCCTCAGCAGATCCAAAGGTTTCAACAGAAGATATGTATATTGGCTTCCCAACAGAAACAACAGAGTTATTAGAGCCTCTCAGAGCCGCCATGGACGGAAGCATCGAGATTCGATGCTTCATCCCCGACGACTTTTGCCGTATAGCATCGGAGACGGTGACAGCCGTCACAGGTTGTTTCACTGAGCAGATCATATTGACAAGAGATCTCGACAGGTGTACTGTTACAGCAAACTAGAATTACCACTACAAACAAGGAGATCGGATCGCAGCCGCTGAAACGGTGAACAACTCAATAATGAGTCCACAGAAGCTTGATCCAATACTCAAACTAAGAAGATCAAGAGAAACTCTTGAAAGAATCTCTTGATCTCCAACTAAAACCAACAATATCCAACAGTTTCTTCAAAGAATATCGCTGTAAAACAAAGCGATCGATGTGCTTCGTTTTTCAATCGAATTAATAACACACCACCTGGAGATCTCAGAATCGAACGCGTTTGTTCTGATCAGCAGACGGAAATCTCAAGAAACAGCGCGAGATCGTACCGTGTTAAACAAACAAAACAAACAAACAAAATATCTTAGTTTTGAAAAACCTAGAGAATCAATCGACGATGCAAATGCGTAAATAATATTAAAGAAATCGAGAATACGATTTTGTTTCCTGTTTAGTTAGAGAATGAGACGATCTCGCCGCATTGGAAACTTAAAAGTTAGGAAAGGTGAGAAAGTTTATTTATAATCGAACTGAGCGGCATAAGAAAAGGTGATGCCCTATAATGCCCTTGTGGTTTTTCAAAAAGCCTTTTAAGTCCTAAACAGTAAACATTTTTAGTTGGTAACAGAGTTTAATTATGGGACAGTTTGCTAGTTTATTTATTTTGTGATCGTTGGTGTAACAATCAGTGGGGTCATCCGCTAACATCCCATCGTTCAAATTGCTGAACAGTAGATCTGAGGGCTGAACGTGGGGTGCTGGTTATTCTTGAGGTTGTGTTTGATTTGTGATTCAGATACAATTTTTTGTATTTAAAATTTTAAAATATAAAGAAAGCATCGGCACCGTTGGATTAGTTGCATTAAAAATAGTTTTTGAGAAATTTATTAAAAAAATAAAGACAAAAAGATTACTTTATGAATTTTCGTTTTTTTTTTATTTGTTACTATTTTTTTACCCTTAAAGGTGTCTTCCTTCCTTTTAGATTAAGACTAATCCTTTTTATTTTTAAAATTATATTTTTTTGTGTTTTAATCAAGAATGGAGCTCTATGTAATCATTCAAGGGACTCAAAAGTCATAAATATGTTGGATGAGTCCCAAGCCACTATCCATTCTTATCTTGAAGTTTCATTAATTTATAATTTAATGCAGAGTATATTTGTTTCACCAGTTAAACTTATAACTATTAAATAAAATGGTGAAGTGGTTAGAATAGTACTCAAGATCTATGCTAATATGAATTCGAGCCTCGTTGCTAGGTGGGGTAGACGCGACCTTTGTCTTATAAAAAATTTCTTGCGTTGTGAATTACATATTGGGATACCTACACATTATCTTTTATTAGGGTTTATCCCTAAAAAATAATCGATAAATATAAGTTAGTCCAGATACCCGCTAATTACTAAAAAACCAGTTAAACTTATAAGCTAATAATTTTAAGCTTTTGATGAATAAGAATAGTGATTTGAACATATATTATAACATCATTCTTCTTCTTCTCTAAGAACATATTTCTCATTAATACGTATAAAATTCATCTATTATGATAAATATGTTGAATATCTAAATAGTAATTATATGTACCATATATATATCTCAAGCAGAATAATATCTAAGTGGTATATATATTCAAATAATATATGTATTTAAATTATATAAATATATATGTATACATATCTCACATGAATTATATAAGAGCATAGTTACTCATCATATGAGTTGTTGATTTTTTGATGTAAATCTCTTCCTATAAATATGAGAGAGTTCGTGAAGAGAAGTTGTAAATAAATTGAGAAAAAATAAAAAAATAGAGAAAAAATAAAAAAATAAATTGTGAAAATATTTTAAAAAAATGATAAAAAATAAAAAATAAAATCTAATATTTTTTTAAATATTTTAATTTAATTTACAACAATTATTGCAATTTTCAGCTCAATTCAATACTGGCCGTTAAATTTTTGGAAGCGTCAAAAATAAAATTCGTCATTTTATGCCAGCGAGCATAATTTTCAATAGTTTCAACTTTTTCAAATCACAATCCACTTGCAATCTTAAAAAAAAATAAAAAATGAAAAGCTGGTAGGTTTTTAACGTTTTTTGATTGAAATATGGCTTTTCCGAGAATAATAATGTCTTCTCATAAACCAATGTTTCCGAGCCACTTGGGCAGAGCCTTTTGCGCCGGTCTTGTGAATCAAACGGCCTTTCATCTATGTCACGGGTCAAGCTCGCTCGCCTACTTCACCTCTCGTAATCACGAATTCAGGAGGGAAGGTTTGACGTAAATACGATACGCCCATGGTTGAATTTTAAAAGAAAAACAGCTACATATATTTTTCAGAAATTTCTTAAATATTTTAGTCAATATATACATATATATAATTTGAAACATTTTTTTTTAAATCTCTTAAATTTTAAGTTAAGATAATTGACGATGGGTTTAATTTTAAATATTAATCTTAAATTAATTTTATATTCTTTTAAATTAAAATGTATAAAAAGTTTTACTTTTTCACATTAATAACAAGTCTTTTTAAAAAAAAAAATTAATAAAATTTGTTTTTATCATACGTTTTAATAAATAAATAAATAAATAAAAACGAAAAAAAAAAAAAAAAAAAAAGAGACATGGGCACGGCGGTTGTATCAGTAGGTAGTAGAAAAGCAGAAGACAACTTTCTTGGTCTTGGCCATTTGATGCCAGGCACCATTCCTATTTCCAAAGAGGAAACACGTGGTAAGTTGGGCAGACCTAACCTGTCTCTAGAATGAATTATGTTTGTTGAATTTTCAGATTTGGAATTTTGGTGTAGGTGGCGTCTGTGATGGGGGGTAGGTCAGTAGGCGAAGAATGAAGAAATGTTCATGTGGGTTCATGCGTAATTAAATGGAAGGAAAAAAATATATATGAAAAATGGTAAACGCACCCATACACATACACACATTCATATATATTAAAACAGATAGGCTTTGAGTAAGGAGAAATGAGCTTTACCAAAACATTTTAAAAATCTCTAAAAACTGTGTTTCAATCACAAATGGTTGGATGCCAAACAACACTCAATGTCGGTTAAACACATAGGCTTTGAGCAACGAGAAATGAGCTTTATCAAAATATTTTAAAAATCTCTAAAAACTGTATTTCAATCGTAAACGCTTGGATGTCAAACGACACTCAAAGCTTGTTTTGTCAAAATTATTTACAGCAACATGGTTTTACTACTCTCCCAAACAAGGCCATGGACTAATAGACACTAAACATTTACATGTGCATGCGATGGGAAACTGATACAATCAATGCTAAAATTATTCGTGTTTTACACTCTGTACTCAATCAAGGTTATAACTTTTAAATCAAGTAACTTTTAAAGTGGAATCAAAGTATTATTAATCTGAAAGTCATATGTTCAAATCTCTTCGCAAGGTAACCACTTGTTTATCTTATATATGTATCAACTGTGTCTTTCTTACCCATTATAAATATTTATCTCATTTTTTAATCATGTTTTTCTTTTTATTATAAATATAATTTGTGTGTTTATCATACACATGCGAAAGAGTGTCAACATTTGTATTTGTAATTGATATACTTAGTTGAGCCTCTATTCAGTAGTTATAACTTTTAAGTTGAATAGTTTCTAACAAAATTACTATTAGATTTGTTTAGATGCATGTACTACCATTGCCATTGATAGTCAAAACTCCTAAAGCTATTACATATAGATCTCTAATTCCCCACGAGAAGGGAGAATACCAACCACTTGAGATAAGTTAATGCTATAACCTATCATAAATGTTATCATAGGTTAGTACAAGAATATAAGCCATTACTTTCTTAAATAAATAAACGTAAATACAGATTATTGGTGCAAGATTTAACTAACACCAGAAGATAATAAGGTAAAAGGGAAGATGGTGATGTGGAACCTGTCAGAGTGTTGGAAAGATCGTCGAAGGTTGCTAATCTGAGAAAAAAATAATAAGAAAGAATAGGCTATCGTGAGGAACATCGGTGTGGTGCTGGCCTGTAACACCCTGTGCTTTTAATCAATATATTTGGTTGACTTATACGTACACTGAATAGTATAATATACGTATAAGTATATTTAAAGTTATGTGTACATGTGTCAAATGAACTTGAACATGTCAAAAATGAGTTCGGAATGTGATTTTAAATAGAAATCAATTTACGACACGTGTATGTCTCATGTGGCTTGAGTGTAAAGAAGAAGAAAAACGAATAAAAAGATATAAAATAAAATAAAAAAGGAACAGTACTCGAATAAAAGACAAATTAAGTTTACTGTTCATAAGCGGGTACTGTTCACGGAACAGTAAATAAATAAATTAAACGAAGTTGCAGAATGAAAGACGAAAGAGGAACGTCCAGAAGAACGAAAGAAAAAGAAGAAAGAAAAAGAAAAAAGAAAAAGGAAACGACGGATTTGCGGCCAAATTCGACGTGTCGGTAAGCTATTTTTGCTATTTTTCGTCGTAAAATTGATATCTAAGCTAGATGTAACCTTTCTAGCGGAGTAATTTTTGCTGTGGGAGTCATTTTACGGCATTTTCAACAATTGGGGTTTTGACCCAACGTGAATGAAAATCCGCTAAGAAGGTTGGAAAACACTCCCTAGACTGTAGGGACCCCGAATATGTGGTTAGATTTCATTTATGTGTTCATTTGGAACTTTTATGGCTGTTGGAAGTTAGAGTGTAGATTGGAGACCATTCCCAATGAAACTTCAGTTTAAGGCTATAGAATGGTAGAATGAACTGTTGCGAGTGCATCGATGCTAATTTCATGATTTTTGGGATCGTTTAACAATTTTAGTACATATTTACACTTTTGAATGAATAGTGACGACATAAACAGTGATGTAAATAGTACTATGATCACATCCAGTGAATAAAATGGACTTAGAATCCAATAAAACTCCGGTTTGAGATCATAGAATCGTAGAGAACTGAATTCCGGACGTTTCGATGTTAAGAACATGATATTTGGATATGCTTTGATATTTTTAGTAAGATATGATAAATGGTGATTCTCATTATAATCTATGGTTAATTTCAGTGTTTAAATTGAGAGCTTAAGTGTATGGATAAATGCTCTTGAGGATATATTGGCTTAGAAACCCCGTGGAACCACTGTGAGTATAGTTTTCTTGATTTGGTTCTTGTATGACGTTGTAGGCATATAAAATGTTTGATTGTATGCATGTTATATTTATATATAATGCTTAGCAATTGGAGCTTATAATAATGTCATTTCGTTAGGAATTAGACCCGGATGAGGTTTTGCGAGTCCTTATTGTCAGTAGGTCTGTCCTAACAAGGGTTGCGATCCTTGAAATGACTGTAAATTGGGTAATGAGAGGGAGATGGTAAAATATTTATGAATGAGCATCAACTATATATTGTGTGCACGTATATTATTTTGATGAATGGTGCATATGTACTTTTGAAATGTTTTAAATCGATTTGATATGTTATGTTTCATAAAATGCATGCGATTGTCATGTCAAGAACTATATTCACTGAGCTGTTGTTTGCTCACCCAATTTCCTCCAATATTTCAAGTACTGAGTCGAAGGAAAAAGGAAAAATCCGTGAGTGATAATCACGTGAGCCTTCGTCTGGTATGTGTAAGTATGCTTGGAGGAAATAAATTATATTTCTGTTATTTTGCTATGTATATTTATCACACATTATATATATGTATTATCATCTAGATGGGATGTGTGAGCATATATACAGCTTAATATATTGGATGATGAAATGAAAATTTGATGTATGAATGAATGGAATGATTATAGATATCTATATTGGATTTGATTTGTGATTTATCAGGAAAAACAAAAGTGAAATGTCCATTTTATGGGGAAGTGTAGTCAAAAGATTTAGGAATTGTGGGGAATTTTGTGAATGTCCGTTGAGGCTGACAGTGTATTATATACTGTAGATGAGATGTACGGTGTATAATACACTGTGTCGGTCATGCCGTCAGCCTACGTCAGGGGTGTCGTGGCATGGCCAAAGACCCTCTGATGTCTAAGTTAGTTCAGAGCTTCATAGAGTTTATATTACTAAACTGGGTCGAGAATTGCCTACCTCCCCCTTAAAGATTATGATGTATTTATAAAGAAAACTGGAGGTCTTTGGCCTTGTAGTAGAGTTATAGTACGATCATGAATGAGTATTGTACTGAGAGAACACATATGATTCCTAGTAGGACTGGTGGAGTTGGATAATCCTTATCACAGTCGGATCAGTAGAGAATCCTGAGTTCATCATTGTGAATCTCACACTGTCGTTATCTGATGATTTGGCGAGTCTTTCTCCCTGATTGGCAGTACCGACCAAGTCTTGCGTCACTGTTGTACATCAGAGAAGAGGTCGACATCTCGAACTCTATGTCTCTTCATACCTGACCAGGTTGACGTAGTATCTACCGTGTCTCTAGCTCGACATGCCAAGAATATGATCCAACACAAATAATTGTTAGAGGGTATATTTGATAACTCCACCTGCCATCTATTTCAACTTTAAAGTGAAGCTATACTTTTAATATAGTGTTTCATTGTAACTTAATGATTAAAAATATTGTAGATAGAGGTGATAAGTATACTTATTAAAATATTGAAAATTTTATTAAATCTATTTCCTTTTCCCAACTTTAAAGTTTTTATTTATTTATTTTTATTATCAGAACCCCAACTTTAAAGTTACATGATAGTATCTGTTCGACCATATACCGAGCATAAGACAGGTCAGCTACACATATGTCGCTAAGTAGGATGTAATGTAGACGATGTGGACATACCGACCTGTTCTGGACAAAGAATACATAGCTACTCAACAAAGCATACAATAACATGGTCGGCCCTACCGATCAACTTAATGTATTATTCACCGTAATAACCAGGTGGTCATTAGAGGACTCCAGGTCGACAGCTTTGGATAACAGGTCTGCGACTATAGGGCGACAACACCAGGTCGGTAGGAAATGATGTCCACTACCGACCAATATCTATTGATCTCCTTTACATACCATATCTTCGTTAACAAGCAGATAGAATGAGAGATAACAAATCGACATACCGATATGTAAAGATCTACGACTTTGAAACGGATTACGACGGAACGCTGGATCAGATAGGAACAAGGCGTGATCCACTACGGTAAGTTCGGGATCTACTCTTGATTCGACTCTGATAAGGCCTAAAACTCTACTAGTTCGATTAGGAGGCTGATAAGTCGTCCTAATCTCATAAGGATCATACCAGGCCTTCCTAATTCTACTAGGAATCAAATATGCTCTCACAGCACAAGTTTGATTCTTGATTCTACAACAACACAACTACAAGACCAAAGACCTCAAGCCCTCTCTATAAAAAGACCACAACCCTTAAGGGGGAGGTAAGCAATTTTTAACTTAGTTCAGTACTATTAACTCTACGGAGCTCTGAACTAACTTAGGCATTAGAGGGTCTTTGGCTGACACCACGCCGATATTCTTTACGATAGCCTGTATTATCTTGTTTTCCCTTCCTCAGATAACCAACCTCTGGCTATTTCTCTAGTATTCTGACGTGTCACGACCCACAATACGTGTCACGACCCACAATACGTGACGTCATGACCGACACAGAATCCTCGAGTATACCTCCATCGGTACACCTGACGTCCCGTCAGCCTAATACAACACTAAACCCAATAAAACACAATCTTAATCTAACATTCATCTAAACATAATCAACAATGAGTAAACATATTACATATCCAAATTTACCAAAAATAAAATTTCTGAAGTCCACAAAATATACAAAATCTAACACATCCCATCTATGTGTTAAATATATATATACTAGGTGTTATCATGCACATAATATCAAAATACAAAAGAAAATATACAACACCTACATCAACAAAAACCAAGGTATGCTCCGCAGTCAAGCCTTCCCTTTTGAAATATATATCAAAATGTATATATATATAGTTTTCATAAAGCAACTATATATATATATATTTGAAATTTAGACTATATAAAAATCATATATAGTTATTTTTAATCTTAACTATATATATAGAAGTCATATATATAGTTTTAGATATATCAAAATGTTTTTTTTTTTTATATCGAATAAATAATTTTCGAAAAAAAAAATTTTCGAATTTTTTTTTTTTTTTTCGAATAAATAATTTTCGAATTTTTTTTTTTTTTTTTTACGTACCTCATATACACTAATGTATATAGATACATATATTCAATAATAACTACACATATAGTTTCTAATAAATTATGACTATATGTATATTTAAATCAACTATAGTTTCTTTTCCTAATTTGGTGGACTTGGGCGGGCCGTGGACCGTACGCTCTGATACCATTAAATGTCACACCCCGCCCGGACTGCGCCTTAATCGGCGGTACACTCTCGGACGGGGCGCGCATTTGGAACAATCATAATGGTAATAACAGAGTGCGCAACGGAAATACAGTACACAGTACAAATCTGATTTCATATAATTCAGAATACTTTTGTACATAAAATGGTTAAGGGAACATACTCCCAAAATCCCCAATGAATCATACAAAGGGTACAAAATGTGGGCCCCATAACCTGCACCCAGTCCACCCTAATTTCCTGTGAAAGATTTGATAATATTGGAGTGAGCTTAACGCGCTCAGTGGGTAAATAGTGCATGAGTATAACAATTAATAAAGCATACTTCAATATCAAATATCTTAAATACACATGTAAGCATCATAATCAATCAATATGTATGTATGCATGACACCGTCACGTATTAATGGTTTGATGAGCGTACATCGCCTGAGTTCACGTACAGGTGTCCTTCCCCCGGCGTAGCCAGGTTCTCACTGTACGTCCCTCCTCAGGAACGATGCTCTGGATTCACGTACTGATGTCCCTCCCCGGCGTAGCCGAGTTCTCATGTACGTCCCTCTCCAGAGAAATAATATGAATAGTGAGCAATGCTTCTAACTATTCTATGAGTCATAAACCATATACGTCCCTAGGTGGTGATATGTATGATGCCAATGCATGAACTAGTTTAGTCTACTAGTCTGGTCTTTTCTTGACATTTATACTGACTTTGTCAACGTCTAGTGATCCTTATCAGGGTCGGTATCACGACGTGCAAAGTTAGGACATTCAGGTCATAAACATTATTGACATAACGCAGTGTAAATGAATAGTAGACATAATAATAATTGAATGTAAACTTTAATAAAAGTTATGAAACACGCAAACCTATGTTTCGTTCCCCACCTTCAGATCTGGTGCTTTTCTCCGGACAGAATTTTGTTGCACCGCACCGAGAGTCTCGATTAGAGAGTCTCAAAAACTAAAAACTTAGAAAGCGTGGAAAGGAGAAGAAAAATCACAAGAGAAGGTGATTTGGTGTGAGAAATGAGAAATGAGGAGGTTTCTTATATAGAGATTTTTGCGCCTGAACGTTCTGGCAGGCGCCTGAACGTTCTGGCGGGCGCCTGAACGTTCTGGCATGGCGCCTGAACGTTCTGGCAGGCGCCTGAACGTTCTGGCATGACGCCTGAACGTTCTGGCATGCCGCCTGAACGTTCGGGCGTTGCCCAAATAGTAAAAATTTCAAATAGTGATTGTTTTTTTTTTTTTTTTTTTTTTGTGAAATACAGGGTATTACACTCTACCCCCCTTAAAGGGATTTCGCCCTCGAAATCAAGTCAAGTAGTGATGGGGGTTGCCGGCTTGAGAAGTATCCGCAGGCTGTGAATGAGGCCACTGCATGTGTGCAAAACTCTATCCATTGATATTATTTTCAGACATCTGGTAGTTATTGAAGTGGAACAATGTATCAAGATAGGTGTAAACAATGTTTCATCCTGATATTGATAAGTGAAAATAATACAACGTATCACTTCATCAGTTGGTACTAGAAAACAATTGAGGGTATTTTTGTTTAATTGTTGATTCTAGTTCCCATGTTGCTTCCTCTACGCCGTGGTGATCGCAGAGCACTTTCACAAGTGGTATGCTACGGCGCCGTAGTTCTTGAGTTTTTCTATCTAAAATCTGGATTGCTTTCTCCTGGTACGTATTTCCTTCCTCAACTCGAACCTCGACTAAAGGGATGATATGCGAAGGATCAGGAAGATACTTGCGAAGCATAGATACGTGAAAAACGTCATGAACCTTAGGCATGGATGATGGAAGGGACAGACGATAAGCAAGTTTGCCAATACGTTCAATGATCGAAAATGGACCGATATATCGCGGGGAGAGCTTGCCTTTGATCCCAAAGCGTTTGACACCTCTTGAGGGCTGGACTTTCAGAAAAACAAAGTCTCCCTTATCAAATTCTAGAGGTTGTCGCCGCTTGTCAGCATAG
The DNA here is from genome assembly GCA_035771175.1 of Paratinospora sagittata. Classification (NCBI taxonomy): domain Eukaryota; kingdom Viridiplantae; phylum Streptophyta; class Magnoliopsida; order Ranunculales; family Menispermaceae; genus Paratinospora; species Paratinospora sagittata. Next base: position 28,523,623 of record CM069612.1, on the reverse strand, counting down.
CTCTTCTGTCGACTTTGTGCAACACGAAGCCGTTCCTTTACGAGTGCGATCTTTTCAGAAGTCTCTTGCACTAGTTCAGGGCCTAACTGCGGTCGATCTGTCATATCTAACCAGCATATCAGAGATCTGCAAGGCCGACCATAGAGAGCCTCGTATAGTGCCATGCCGATACTAGTTTGGTAGCTGTTGTTGTATGCAAACTCAGCTAGATGCAAATACTTTGCCCATCCGTCATGAAAGTCTAAAATGCAGCATCGTAACATGTCTTCTAAGATTTGGATAAGCCGCTCTGACTGCCCATCAGTCTGAGGGTGGAAGGCTGTGCTCATAGTGATCTTAGAACCCATTCTATTTTGGAAACTTTGCCAAAAGTTGGATGTGAATCGAGGGTCTCGATCATAAACGATCGTGAGTGGTATGCCATGAAGTCGTACGATATCTCTTTCATAGAGTTCTGCAAGTTTGGCGGGATTATCCGTGAACTTTATTGGCAAGAAGTGTGCAGACTTGGTAAGTCGGTCAATGATAACCCAGATAGCATCTTGCCCTTTATTATTTCGAGGTAATGCTGTAACAAAATCCATTGCGATGTTCTCCCATTTCCATTCTCCAATAGGTAACGGCTGGAGAAGGCCAGAGGAAAGTCTTCGTTCTGCCTTAACTTTCTGGCAAACAAGACATCGGGCAACGAAGTCTGCAATTGCCTTCTTCATTCCAGAAAACCAGAATTGTCGCTTGACATCCTGGTACATCTTGTCACCCCCAGGATGCATAGCGTATCTCGAACAGTGCATCTCAGTAAGCACGTCTTTCCGAACCTCGGGATCGTTCGGAAGACAAAGACGTTTTTTATAGAAAACGGCTCCGTCGTCAGAGACTGACCAATGAGGAAGGTCTTGCTCGCTGAGTAGAAGTTCTCGTTTCTCCATTAACGTAGGGTCATTGGCTTGAGTAGCTGAAATCTTGCGAATAAGGTCAGAGGTAGCTGACAATTGAGAGAGTCGTGGTCTTGGTCCCTCTATGTTCAGTTGTAGGTTAAAGTTCTCCAACTCTGTAGCCAACTTTTCCATTTCGTAGTTAAGAGTGCAAGCAACATAAGATTTTCTACTCAGGGCATCAGCCACAACATTGGCCTTTCCGGGATGGTACTGGAGTTGAAAGTCATAATCTTTCAAGAATTCCAACCATCGTCTTTGGCGGAGGTTAAGGTCTCGCTGAGTGTATATGTACTTAAGACTCTTGTGATCCGAGAAGACCTCAAACCGTTCACCGTATAGGTAATGACGCCATAACTTGAGTGCAAATACGACAGCGGCAAGTTCCAAGTCATGCGTTGGGTAATTACCCTCATGAATCTTCAGTTGTCGGGACGCATATGCAACCACTTGGCCTTCTTGCATTAGCACGACACCTAAGCCTTGGAGAGAGGCGTCGGTGTATAATGAAAATCCAATTGCATGTCTTGGAGGGATAAGTACAGGTGCTGTCGTGAGGCGTTTCTTCAATTCTTGAAATGATGCTTCACAGGCGGAATTTCAGATAAAACGCACGTCTTTTCGAGTGAGCTTGGTCATAGGTTCAGCAATCTTTGAGAAATCCTTGATGAAGCGTCTGTAATAGCCAGCCAAACCAAGAAAACTCCTAATCTGAGTAACAGTGGTAGGCTGCTTCCAGTTTAAGACTGCTTCAACCTTAGAAGGATCTACCTCAATGCCATTGCCGGAAACCACATGGCCTAGGAATTGAACTCTCTTGGCCCAAAATTCGCATTTACTCAACTTTGCATACAGTTGGTGGCTTCTCAAGGTCTGGAGGACTATCTTCAAATGTATTTTATGGTCTTCCTCGGTGGAGGAATATATCAAGATGTCATCCACAAAAACGACCACAAATTGATCTAAGTATAACCGGAATATGCGATTCATCAAATCCATGAAAGCTGCAGGGGCGTTTGTTAGACCAAACGGCATAACTAAGAATTCGTAATGACCGTACCGAGTTCTGAACGCCGTCTTGGTGATGTCCGATTCTCGGATCCGGAGTTGGTGATAACCGGACCGTAAATCAATCTTAGAGAAGTATTTGGCATCTCTAAGTTGGTCGAACAAGTCATCGATCCTGGGTAACGGATATCTGTTCTTGATGGTGACGTTATTCAACTTGCGATAGTCGATGCAAAGTCGTAACGAACCATCCTTTTTGCGAACAAACAGAACTGGAGCGCCCCAGGGTGATGAACTCTTTCGGATGAAGCCATTACTCTCTAATTCCTTAAGTTGTTTGTCTAAGTCGACCAGTTCAACATTTGACATTCGGTAGGGTGGAATTGAGATAGGCCCTGTCCCAGGTATGAGGTTGATTTCAAAATCGAATTCCCTAACTGGAGGTAGACCAGGAAGGTCATTAAGAAAAACTGTTGGGAATTCAGATACGACTGGAACATCGCGTACTTCGGGAGGGTACAGAACTGGTGATTCATAGTCGTTACCAAGAGACAACGCTTGAAGTTGTGACTTGAGAAGGGCAACTGTTGATTTGTGTATCCATTGGCTTGTTCCCTGAATCTTGACAAACTCTCCTGTAGGCAAAGTTAACTGAACTTGCTTGTTCATACAGTCGATCTTTGCATTCAGTGGTGCCAGCCAGTCCATGCCGAGGATGATGTCGAAGTCTTCAAAATCCATCACAAAAAGATCGGCATATATATTTATGTTCGGACATTTAAGAGTTATGCCTTGTCTTCTAGACATTATTTTCGAGTTTTCTGTTGATATTTATGCCATCATGAAATTTTCTTCATTAGTGATTTGATGCATATATGTCTTATTCACCTATGAATGTATAGACATATCTCATCATAAATATATATATAGTTTTCATAAAGCAACTATATATATATATATATATATATATTTGAAATTTAGACTATATAAAAATCATATATAGTTATTTTTAATCTTAACTATATATATAGAAGTCATATATATAGTTTTAGATATATCAAAATGTTTTTTTTTTTTTTGTGAAATACAGGGTATTACACCTTTACCATTTCCATCAGATCCTGAAAGAAAAGGGTGAGGTGTGAGCTACAACAAACTCAGTGAATGTCGTTTACAAGTAGCAATATTCGTGCATTTATAAAAATCATGGCAAGACCATAAAAACATTTGAAGTATAATGGTTATGAATTAAGATTACATACATGCCAATATAATGCATCATGTCATAAACAAGACAATGCATATCATTTATAATCATGCACATGCAATCCTAACACCTCATGAGCAAGGACGATCAAAGGCCTGGTGCGCGACACACAGCTCTCGATTCGACACACAATACTCGTATTCTAATAGGATTTATGGGGTCGTGCAACACGTAGGATTAACCTAAGCTAACCTACCTATACATAAGCCATAAAACCATCTGCCAGGTCCACAACTGGGGATCACCAGTAGACTTACGAGACTTTCTAAGGTAAATCTCAACTAGGAGACCCAACCAAATTGCTAACCCTATGAATTAGGCTCAAATGCATTTCATGGAACATTAAAAACATGCATAACACTTATATGTATCAATTTAAATCAATTTAAGTAATACAATGCCACATATAAAGAAATCCAAAAGTAAAAGAACACTCACACTTGCTTAGCCAATCCAATTCCAATTCTAATCACTACAAGAAACACAAGGATGCCTCAAATCACCCCAAGCACCAAAGTCTCCAATTGATTATATGGGTTACTAGATCAATCACCAAATCCTGAAAAATAACATGGTTTACACAAATTGAAAATCAGCCATAAAGTGTGCCAAAAACCCACGTTTAAACCCAAATCAAAAGTCAATTAGATTCTAAATTGGTTATACACATGAGCCAAATTCCATATTGCTCAATTCAACCAATTAATATCAATATATCCCAAAATTAACCCAATTGAATGTGATAGGTTGATCCCCATGATCCAACCACTATAATACATGACATTCAATCACAATTATGGTCAATTAGACTATTTTTCAAGTCAATTTCATTAATTGACCAAGTTTAAGTCAAAATCCTCAATTTGGGCAAAATCCCCAAATCATATGCAAATCCCCAAATCACATGGGAATTGCCAAATTACATAGCCTAGGTCAAAAATTCTCTACACTAGGGTTTCCACTAAACAAAATCAGTAATTTGGAGTGTCATACATCCACAATTACCCATGCATTCATCATAATTTACAGACAATTTGAATACTAAACCCTAGGTCTAAAATTCTAGTTTAGGTCAAATCCATGAAACCCACCATTTTCTTATTAGAAATTGGGAGTTTTATCATTTATGGACTCCCCATACCATCTAGATTAACATATCTCAAAATCAAAGCTTAAGTCCAACATTGGTTTTCCACCACTCCCTTAAATTTCGGGATTTGTAGATGGAAAACACCCCTTAAGTGTTGATTGAGGTTAGGAAAGGTCATTAACATGAAAAACAAGCATAAAATGGTCCATACATACAAACCCTAGGTCAAAGACCCTAAAATTTTGGGATTCATGGAAACCCTAGGTCAAAAATCAGTTTGCATGCATGAAGGAAAGTAATAGAAGGAAGAAAAATGAGGAAGAATGGAGAAGAAATGATTAACTTGGGTGTTACACTAGTGGCCTTTGATGATCTAGGCAACTTTACGTCATCGACTCCATCTGTTGAGGTACTTTGAGCTTGGGTATCGACATAGGTGCAATTAGGGGCGTAACTAAGAAATTTATTTAGGGTAAGATAAAATTTTTTGTTAGACAAACCTCAAACGGTACAATTTTTTTTTATTAATTGAGATATATAAATCACTAATATCCAAATAATATGCATGTATAGTTACTCATGTAGTTACAACTTTTACAATTTAACTGCAAAAATTTATAACTACACGTGCAACTACATATGTGTATTTATTAGATCATTTATTGGATACTTTAAGATATGTAAGACATGTGTAGTAATTTTGAATCCAACTAAACATTATAACAAAAATAAAGGTCCAACTAAACTTTTTAAAAATTATTTGACAGCCTTATTTTTAACTTTGTAAATCAATGCTTGAGTGACAAATTTAGAAGAGTGTGTTTTCATGTATTTATATGTGTTAGATATTAATTTTAGTAAATTAATATTTAATATACTTGATTTTTAATAAAATATTAATTATAATTTTAGAAGGACGGACGCCCTTCCTATATATATTCAAAAAGAAAAGAAAAAAGAGGGATGTTCAATCTTTATTTTGAGACCCATAAGTCTCAGTGCTCGAGCACCTAGAACCTTTTTTAGAATATTTTATCTTGTCTTCAGCCGAGGTTAGCAGTAACGGGGCTCTGCCTCCAAAAATGGGAGTAAAAGCCAGGGTTCCGGTTATATTAGTGGCCATACGTAATAGGCAACTCTAGTCTAGAGTCCCACCTGCGAAGGTATTTAAGCTTCGGCTTCTATATAAATGCAATAAAAATATTTTTTATTATTTTATATGTGAGTAGTATACATAGTTGCAATGTGCCCTGCATTAATAGGAGTGAACTCGTCTTCATGTCCGTTTGGTCTACCCCAAAAAAAAAAAAAAAAAAAAAAGTGGACCCGTCGTACTCAACGCTGGAGATCGCCATCGTTCGGGTTGATATTAAAACATATTACGGGTCGGTTGGGTTGGTTCGGGTCATTTGTTGGAGCTGCGCACCCGCGTTCGAGTAACAGATACCCGAATTGTACCACCACACATTGAACGATCGACTCGATCATACAAACACTCTCCATCTCTCTGTCTTTTCGGCGAATCATCACTGAAACGAAGAAACAAAAGAAATTGAAGAGCTTCGGTTCAATAATCCGAAATGGAGAAGCAACCTGCGGCCGTCGATCGAGACCGAGATTGGGAATTTCATCTCCGATCGTTGTCTCTGAGCGCTCGAGATTCGTCTTCTGCAAATGGCTCTGCTTACGATCCATCTCTCCTTCAATCCGTATGTCTCTGTTTTTCATCTCTCTATGGAAATCTTTTTCAGTTCATTTTGTTTTCTCTCAGTGAGATAGTAGATATGTTTTAGTGATTTTGGTTCTTTGGTATATATTTTGACTTGTTAGGTGAAAAAGTTGCATGAGGTATGTAAGGCTGAGAAATCCGAGGATTTGGTGGCTAGGGTGTATCCACAGATGAACAAGCTCTTTCAGCGTTCTGTGGCATCGCTTTCTCAGTCGCAGAACTCTACTGGTCTTCTCTTGCTGGTGATTATTTGTTTTCTTAGTCTCTCTGCTGAAATTCCTTTGGCTCAATTGAAATTTTTTGACTCAATTGTGGTTTTACGGTAGTGTTTGACATTATTTGTGCTTTATTACGAAGAAAGTTAGCAAATTTATTACTAGGAGGAGAAAATAGAGACATTTAACTGTAATAATAGTTAGAATTTGTGTTTCACAGTATTGGTTTTCAGTCGCCTTAGTATTACAAGTTGAATATGGTATTTTAAATAGCTAAATTTATTCTATAAATGCCTGTTTTACATGCTTTGTTATCTTTTTGGGTTTTCTTGTATTTGAGAAGTGACATTATTTATTTAAAGGGCTAATCCATGGCTATTGTTTCAATTAGGCAATTCTTCAGTTCTTCCTTGATTTTGGAGAGGTGGTTCTACATGATGCTGATCCTAGTTTGAGGACTTATTTCCGTTCATGCTTAAGTCGGTAATTATTTTCCCATATTGGAGGAGTTCTTTAACTTTTATCTGCCCAATCTATTAGCATATTAGGCTCCAAATGCAAGCAACTTGATTGAAAATGGTACTTTTGATAAGATTTGGATGGTCCCTTTTTAAAGATAGGTCATCATTCCAATGAGACGTTTTTGCATAAAATTCTTGCACAATGCTTCATCATTGATTTAGAATAAAACTTGACACTAAGTGACAAAGGACTGAGGAGAAGCCATCATATGTAAACCAGAAGTCACCCAAAAACCGTCCTATGAGGAGAAATCATCATTTGTAGCAGGGACGAGTCCGCCTTCACTCTATTAGCTTGGAATTTTCACTCTCATCACAATTTACTTGATTACGTCACCTTTCAATCTTTCTTCTGCCATTTAATTTATCAACCTCTCATCCATTTATTTACCTCTTACCCATTCTTGTGGAAGCTGAAGATTCCATCCAAGCTCAAGATCTTCGGATGGCCTGTTGTTCTCAATGGAGTCAATTTCTTGAAGTCTGCCATAGGAGGAGATTGTTTATTTCCGTTTCTTCAAACTAGTATGAATTATGTAGGAACAAAGGGGAGTTTGTTGATTGCATTTTAAATTTTTGGAAGCAAAGTAGAAACATCCATAGGAAAACGTCTTTTTGGGAGTTGGAACCAATCGATGTCTAGTGATTGTATTCTGTCCTTGGCTTTTTATGGAGTGTATGGTTGAAGAGAAACCGTAGGATTTTTGAAAATCTTTATAGTGATCTCACTTTGAGGTGAGGCCCCAAAAAAGCTTTGAGACTTGAGCCTCAATGTCAAATTGTAAGGCTTATGCCTCACATTGTTGAGGTGTACACCTCAAGGCTTAAGCCTTGAGGCAAAGTGAGGTTTAGGCTTCACTTTTTCATATTAAAATTATGTTTTATTTTCTTTTTAAAATAAAATATATAATTACAATTTTTGAACAATTTGTAGTCAATTATTTTGGTTTTTAAAGATTAATTTACTTTTATTAGGGAAGAATAACCTTTTTTCTTTGAAAGGATTTTTTTTTCTCTTCCATTTAAGGCCTCTATGCTGTTGAGAAAGCCTCCTACTAGTAGTATACATTTAAGTTTATTAACAATAAAACTAACACTAACCTAACAATTTAAAAGCTTTTGAATAATATACATTTAGTTTTATTAACTAAACAATGGTGAGAACTGGCATTTATTAACAATAATACCTAATATTTTCATTTAGTATTCTGCTCCCAATACTTTTAAACTTGAGTTTTGGAATGCTTCAGATGTGATATGTGCCATTTCATTCTTAATTTATACTATTATAATCATGGGATGATAACTTCCCAATCTTCATTAGATAGTGTTAAAAAACTTTTTTTTTTTTTCAATTTTAAAGTATAGTTTTAGTGATGTAAAGGGTAATATAGTAATTTAAGTAATCAACTTCTTTCCACTACTTTCTCACATTTAAAATTTTTGTTCTTAAATTAATATTTTTCCAAATTTACCCTTCTCAGTTTTAAACTTTTACCATTCTCTTCCCTTATTCTCATTTCAAAATAACAAAAAACAATTTTATCATTCTATATTTATTAAAGGAGACGGGGAGCCTTGGTGCAACGGTAAAAGTTGCTGCCATGTGACCATGTGGTCACGGGTTCGAGTTGTGGAAACAGTCTCTTGCAAAGCATGGTAAGGTTGTGTTTAATAGATCCTAATATGGTCCACCCTTCTTTGGGACCCTGCATAGGACGGAGCTTTGTGAACCGGGTTGCTTTTTTTTTATTATTAATTATAATGACAATACCAATAAAATCTTATCTAAGATTTTTTTAATAAATAGTAAAAGATCACATGCAGTGCATGCACACATACACTACTGATGTTAATGACCTTTAAGACCACAATTAAGATATTGAGACAATTCAGTCAAGTTCTTAACACATATGTAATACTAGTTCATATTTTGCTTCTTTTAGATATTTCTTCATTTATTATTAATATTTAACTCTTTTAGAATTTTAGTGAACTATATCTTAATTTTTGTGTATATTAAAAAATGTGAGGCTTATGTCTCTTATTACCTTGAGGCATAGCCTTTTCTAAGCCTTGGATAGAATGTGGCAAAGTTGATCCATGATAGATCTAATAAGGAATTAGACCATTCTATTCTAATTTTGTTCTCTTTGGCTTGTTTCATCTAGAGGATCTCTTGTTGTCTGCCTTTTTTTTCTCGTTTTAGTTGATTAATCAAATTCTCTTCTTATACAAAAAGGAAAACTTTTTGAGATTTATGCATTTGTTTCGTGAAGTGTTGTTCAAATTGGATGAATAACCCTATTTAGAGGGAAAATTTTGTAACTAAAGGCGTAAGCTATTGACCACTTTCTTATTGTAATCTAATTAAAGGGTAAACTTTGATGAAACAGGAGGGTTGCTCCAATGCTCTATTATAACCTGGAGGTTATGGTTTTGAATCTAGAAAACATCTTTTCAAAGCAAGGATCAAAATGTGTAGGTTGAGACGTTGACCTCACCCTAATACTTGTAATGGTCGGAGCATCATGCCCTTAAAATCTGCTACAGGTAAAGTCATAAAATAGGGGATTTAGTTTAGGGGACCATATCATGAACGTCTAGTTGTTATCTATTAAATCCCCACAAGATGCATTCTTCGGTGGAGAATATAAAAAAGCCCCTCCTTTTCCTTTCTTTGCGTCCCATCTACACTTTTGTCCCCTTGCTGCACCACTGCCACACGCCTGCCCCATATACTCACATGCATTTCACTTTTCATAATTGTAACTCTTTTTTTTTTTTTTTAAGTTTTCATGGTAATATTTTTTCCCAAATATTGAAAGTACAACAACAATTTGATTACATGTCTACTCTTATTAAAAAAATGGAGTACCAAATGGGTAAAAGTCAATTTTGACCATAGATATAACATTTTGTTGTATATTATTCTTTTCTCTTCTTTTCAGATTTCATGTTAGTTAATCATGACAAGAATTTGACTTCTTGTCTTGGTGCTAGATATTTAGTTTTTCCTTGAGTTATGAAAAATTGTAATTTGTTTCGCAACTAAGCCACAAAAAAATATAATAAAAATGAAAAGCTGTATTTTGGCTTTCGGGTTTGTGTTATGAAATGTTGTATTTTGTTTTTTTGGATCTTGTTGATCATGTTTATATCGTAATGGGTGAGGGTCCAAGGGTATGAAACTGATCTATCTATTATGCGGATTGCAGAGAGTTTGCAGATCCCGTTGTTGCAGATGCAACCCTTGATTTTCTTAATACAAACAGAATGAAACTTCTAAGTTCTTTTCCAACATTACTTCCTGAGGTATGATTTGAATCTGAAAAACACTACTTCCACCTATAGGTGTATCTGATTCATTCATTGATTGTATAACTAAAGAAGTTCAAAGAAAATATAAAATGACAAAATATATTGGAGATGAATGCAAGCCCCTGTAATATGCAATATTCCATCTAATGAAGTGAAAAGGTTTCTCACGTTTTCATTGTGAGTGAAGCTAGAGGAACACGTTCTGAAACATCTTTTGAAACACCAATGGTTGTAGTTGTGCCTTGTTGATCTTCCTGGAATTGTGTTATAGTACATGATTCAAGGAAGACCACTGATGTTCAAACATGGGCATCTCAAAAGGTGTCACTTAAACATTTCCTTTCATAATTTTAATATATTCTCTGCAAGACATTTGAAAATACTGCTTTCAAGAAATTCTTTCATATCAAACAGAGTGTTTTTCCATGCTACTTTGAATTAAAAGACTAGGGAAATTGGTGTTTTTATTTTATTTGATGTAATGCAGGCTGTAACTACTTTGCTTGCAAATTGCTCTTTGCCGAAGTATTACTATCTAAATTTTATTTTTATACTTTGTCCAATTCATGAATATCTTAAAATTTGTTGAATATTTCCATTTTCCCATTTAAACAGCAATCTGTAATTGTAATATACTTTTACTTCTATGGGTTTTTTTTTTTTTTTTGCAATTCTTAAATATCTTAAAATTTCTTGAACATTTCCCATTACATAACACTTCGATGATGTCATGTAATAATATCTGATATTCAATCAGTGTAATCAATGGATCATTGCACTGTTCTAAGGTGACCCTTCTTTTGAAACATGCAAGCATGCATCTTAAGTTTAACTAAATTGAAATGTTGCCTTTTTTCAATTAAGTGTAAATTTGGTAGACCAGTGGAAGGGCCAAATGGTCATGCAATTATGAGATGTCCTGAATTCTATGGGAGACCAATGGGTGAAAAGAGTGCTTGGCTAAAAATATTTTTCTAAAGAATCTAAACTATAACTTGTGTTGCTAATATTTTATCATATTTTTTGTGAATATAAGTCAATTAGTTTTGTATTTGTGATTTAACTACAATTTGAAGTTCCTAGGGAAACTTTCTGTCATGTAACTTGTTTCTTGGCTGCACGTGTAGAAAGTTGAAGTTATTTGCAACAAATTGTGTGGGACTTTTTTAATTGATGTATGGAATATGATTATTTTACTTTAAAGTGAACCTTAAATTATCTTTGATCAAAATGACCAAATTCTATGCGAAGTCAAAATTCCTCAGCCAAGTTGTAAGTTGTAACACTGAAGATAGATAGTATTGGTGGGAAATTATTTCACCTAAATGGCTGTTGTATCTTTAGGGCACTTTCATATAATATAATGTTGATCATCTTTTTGAATTGGTTACACATGTGATATCTCCTTTCTTAAATCTTCATCATGCATTTGCAGTTTTTTCCATTGCTGCTGAAGCTGATTGCATGGAATGGAGAGAAGTAAGTTGAACTTCAATACTGTTTAAATGATGTAACTATTTCTGTATATGGCCATAGATATACCTTTTATAATGTGTAACTATTTATTTATTTATTTTTTCTTTTGACTAACAAGAGAGACATCAATTGATGTCTTCTGAAAACTGTTTCTCTCATATTTTTTAGGCGCTTATTAAAATTTGGCCTTGTTTGTTTCTCTATGCTACCTGATAGACATGTTTCATTGGCATCGTGCCACTGTTTGGTTGTCAAATGTTGGTCTTTTTATCCCCTGCTATATTTTCTATCTTTTGTTTTGAAGATCAATATTGTACTGACAATGCGACCAATATAAATTTCCTAAATGCTGCACTTAGCATTTCTAACAGTTACAGAGGCTAAGTAGGTTAGTGATGATTGTATATCTCAATTTCTTTCTTGATGAATTTATTGTTATTGATGATGTTTTAGGGGCATCACAATTACTAAACATCATCGTTCAAATTAATGCTGCAGCCCTTTCGAGATATTTGCTATTCACTAACTTTTGAGAAACTGTTCTTAAACCAAAATTGCATCAATATCTAAACAATGTTAAATGCTACATTCCTTCGCCTTTAGACTTCATCGTGATTCCTTATTGTACACCTGTGTTACTTAGACTCTTTACTTTAGCCCAATTTACCTATATCAACGTGATAGGATCGTAGGACATCAAAATTGGTATAGGATGTGGGTCCGATACTACAAATTTTCAAATGCTGCTTGGTATATTCTCCAAAGAAAGATAATAACTAATAGGTGAGTGAGGAGACAACAAAAAAAGAAAAAAAAGATTGAAAAGAAGGAAAAAAAAAAGGAAAGAAGAACAAAGAAAATATAGGCTTAGTAATGAACATAGCTTTGTCCAAGTTCCTGAATCATATTTTGGGCACTTCTTAGCAGAGTTCTAATATCCTCTAATTTGAGAATGAATAAGTTCGACCTCTAAATATTCACCTGTATCTAACGAACATACCTAAGTCTGGTAATGTAGCTTTTCGCTAACTTGGAATGAAAGTCAGTGTAGGAAGACTGTCAAGCTTCAAGGGCGATGTACTCTTTATGTTGATGGAATTGAGAATCTATTCCATTTTCTTAATATTTCCTATTCTCACTGCTTTAGAATGTTGTAGTGTCGTAAATTGACTTTTTTTTTGATTTGATAGTCTATCGTAATGAATGCTGGATTTCAATTTGATTTGATAATCTATCTAAACATTGATTATGTATTTTTCTATATAGACTAGAGAGATCCTTTCGAAAGATTTTCCCTGGAATGATGTCCACTGGATCATTTTTGCCTTTGTTCCCATCACTTGTGGATTTGCCAAGTGAGTTTTTTTAAGCAATTTGCTTTTGCTTTTACGATATATATATATATATATATATATATATATATATATATATATATTTTGTGTAGGACATCTTGTAATTTACGTCATTGATTTTGTGACTCATTACTTAATTAGCCTACATGTTAATTTAAATTATTTGGATCATCGATTAGCATTGATTGATTTACAGAATAGATGAGACATAATTTTATTATATGGAAACATTATTACTTGGTTATTTAATGTTTTATGTAATTCTGTTTTGTTTTATTAGTTAATAACATAACCATCATTATCGTATTCGACTCATTACGTAAACTATTGTTTGACATTTTAAAGTTTGTTTTATTTCTAACCATTGAGATTATGTGTTCAATGTTATTAGTAATTTTGATTGGTTAAATTTGATTATTTCATAATAGTATTGTTTCAACTTATTGAATTGCATAGCAAATGAAAATATGATAAAATTTGTTAATTAAATTATTATTTTAAGATTATAATTAATTTCTAAAACATAAATTAAAATTGATCTATGATTGTATACCATGACTTGAAATCTAATAAAATCTTCATTTGCTAAAATTTGACATTAATTTATATTTTCATTTAAAAATGATTGGATGAGTATTATGATCTCATTGTATTAGTAACTCTTCAAAAAATTCTCTAAAAATGAAAATTTTAAAATCTTTTAATTAATTGAATTTCGTAAACATGTATTTTAGAAAATGTCGATATATAGAAGAATCCATTATGCTACTGCACTTTACTCATTGTGATGTCATAAACAATGATTCCAAACAATATTATTATAATTTTTATGTGTTATCCATGTATAACTATGTTTGTTTTAACAATCTCTAACTATTTGGGAATAATCTTAACGTCTAAACAAAAACTCTCTAACTTTCTTCAGTTGGATAGTTTTTATAAAGTATCTCCTTGTCAAATTGGACTTCTATGAATTAATTCCAAATTTTTATACACTAAAGTTTATGGGAGAAGCTGAATTTTTGATCCTTGAATGAACTTGGGCTTTTAACTAAATTGTGGTTTTGGATTTGGTGTTTTCAAGCGTTGCTACATTTATTTGGGAAGTGGTTACGTTTGGTTTCAAGGTGTCATGTTTTCAGTCATTGGTTCTTTTGTTTTTGACATATTCATTTCATCCCCAACCAGTACTAGTAGTGGCGTTGGAAAAAGTGGAACGAAGCTCTGGATCTCTTATTGGAAGTAGCATAGCTACAATCCAGAAGAGTACGGCTCCTGAGGTTATCAAAATCTTTTGAAACTTGCACCAGTATGGATGAAAAATCTATGCTTCCTGTTTGGTTGAGAATCTTCTTTTTTTGGCTGTAGATGCTGTTCCAACTGATGGATGAAGCATATACTGGTTCGACCATAGGAGACAGAGGGGGTGACTCAGAGGCTGAGGATAGCGATACTATAGATGTCTCTGATTCTGTATTTCTCGATCTTCTCAAGGATGAGAATGATGGGCTTGCTGTATGGTTCCAATCATGTTCATATGCTTATTCTTTCTTCTTTTATTTAGCATTTTCTTTTCTTGTTCTTTTCATTAAGATTTCTGACAATCTTGTGAAATGAATCAGACTGCTTCATATAAACATATTTTTTGTTGTTTTTAACAAAGCTATTACTTACTTGGTGCTGATTAATTTTAAGTTCACCATTCAATCACAAAAAAATTGTGAGTTCACCATTATATCTCGATAAAAGGTTTCTTCACTTTCTTGTTCCTCATCCAAAGAAAGATTCTTAGCCTAATGGAATCCCATAATGCATCTGGAGCCCAAGAGACAACTTCAAAAATCCTGTTGTTGCACTGATCCACAAGGTAACACGAACAAAAAGGTTCCACATTAACTTCCTTTCAGTCCCACCAGTGGTCGAAAAGTTATATGTTACAGTTTGTCACATCTTAGAGGTCTCTCCAATGTTGCTTTGATCTCCTTTAGTAATAATGCACATACCTTAGTATTTATCAAACGAAGAAAAAAACACTCCCACACCTTAGTTGAATAGCATAATGAAGGAACACATGATCTATAGATTCTAAGTCCATCTTGCATAACACACATTGATTAGGGCACAAGGATGTGGGTGGCCTTTTGTGCTAAAGCACATCCAAGATGCTGACCTTCCTTATTGCTACAGGCTAACTAAAAACCTGTACCTTGGAGGGGTCATGAGAAGATCGAATAAATGGGCAACATTAAAGGGGTAGCTGTTGGGATGCCAATGAGGTGTTGTAGAAAATAATTGCAAGTGTAGTGTCCCCGTAGGATCAACCCTTTATAATCTAGCATCACTTCTACCAGCATAGGTCCGCACTTCCTCCAGGCTAGGTAGTTATCTACACTGCTGAAAAGCTTCCTTCTTATGTGGTTTATGAAAGAATTGGAAGTTACATGGGATTGGGTTGTCATCAAACCTACTTTCACGAGAAATGCTTGTGGATATGTGGGCATGATGTCTAGATGATAAAATAGTATAAGTGAAGGTCTTTGCTAGATTTTGGTCCTCAGGCTATGATCTTCCCAAAATTTCATTATGGTCTCTCATCCACCTTGAGGAATGTCAACACCAAGAACTCTGGATAGATTTAGCTACTAAACTTTAAGGGCTTCTATGTGTCATCCTAACCCCTCTCCCCACATACCAATTGTTGGACATCTCATATTTGCTATTGATGACCCTAGCTCACAGTGAATGTGGTTCCAAAGGAAATCCCTGCAGCGACTTGGCCCCAAGGGCTTTATTCTTGATCCTAATGTTGGCAATTACGAGGCCCCCCTTCTCTTTAAGTTGGCATACCACATCCCATGCAACTAGGTGATCATGGAACTCCCCATTTGCCTTATCCCATGGAAAATCCCTCATCGTCTTCCTAGGAGACTACCACCTTTGCTATGTATTTTGATTAGGGAAAGGGAATTAATTGGGATGGAGGATAACACCGATTGGATAAAGGTTAACCTACCTCCCCTAAACAGAAAACCCCTTTTCCGCTATCCAGTCTCCTTAAGATTTTTGTGATTATTCGACCCAGATTGTTGTCATCAAATGATTGACCCCAAGAAGAAGTTCCAATTGTTTTAGAGGCCACGATCCTATTGTGCATTCCACCATATCAATCCATTTGTGAAGTTTTGTAGTCTCCGTAAGTATACGTAGTTCGTTACTTTTGGCTTTGAACACTCCACTCTCTTTATCATATGCACCAAATGTTCCTTTTTTCCTCGTACAAGGAAGTGGGTGTCATCTACTTGTTGCAAATGTGATATGGTGATACCTCCACGGCTCCACCTCGCCTCTTCCTACCTCAAAGCTTCTAATCATGTTCACTACCCTAGTTCTATCCACCAATTTGCTAATAATGTGTACACTACTAGTGTGAAGAGGAAAGGGGAGGGAGGATCCCCTTGCTAAGTCCTCTAGAACCCCTTATTTTACTTCTTGGCTGCCCATTTATAACTAGTGAGTAAGATACTTAAGAAAATAGTAGTTGCAATACAAATTTTGACTTAGTCCTTGATAGATTGGAATAGATGAATTGAATTCATGTAACCAAGCCCATGTAGTTGGAAAAAGACTTTGTTAAGTTGAGTACTATTAGAAACCACTAACCCAAAAAACTGTAGCTAAACAATGAATATAAAGCTACTGTTAACACTTCATGTGCAGCCCCATCTTGCACGTGGAAAGCTAGAAGAAAGAGAAGAAGAGACTCAACTCAATTCAACTAAGCCTTTTCCCAACTACATGGGGCCGGCTACACGAATCTGCTTCTTCCACTCCACTCTTTTGAGGGCTAAGTCGGCATTCATATTAAGAGAAGTTAAATCATTTTTAATTATCTTTGCTCATGTTATTTTAGGTTTACATCTACCTCTATTGTTGCCATCTAGTACTAAAAAGTCACTCTTCCTAACTGGTGCATCTAAAGGCCTACGTTGTATGTGTCCAAACCATCTTTGTTGGTTTTTTATCATTTATGTATAGTTGATCCGACGAAGTTTTATGCTGGCTGTCAGCTATTTAACGCAATCCTCCTCCTGTACTTGGGCTTGGGACCGGCCGTGGTGAGCCAACAACAAGACTTGAGCCCAAGACTTTTTACAAAACCAGGGCTCTGATACCATGTTAGAAACCACTAAACCCCAAAGCTATAGCTTATAGGCGGAGGCCCAACAATGCATATCAAGCTACTATTAACAAGTACAATACCGAACTGATGTGTCTAGTTATCCACCTCTTCCATTGCCTTCCGAATCCCTTTCTCTCCAACACAAAGTCTAGAAAGCTCCATTTCGTGAGATCATTGGCTTTTTTCCAAATTAATTTGAATAATTACGCCTTCTGTTTGCTTCTAAGAACCATCTCCATAATTTGTTTGCCTTGTGAAAAAGCCCCTTGGCTTGGAGATATGGACTCCAAACATTTTGAAAACAATGTTTCTTTTTTTATTAGGTTGAGCAGTATTCTTTTTCTTTTTTGTGAGCTTTTGGAATGAATGAATGTTTTTAGGATTTTGTCTATGTACATGTCAAAAAAGAAGAAAACAAAGTAGGAAGAGAGGCTGGGATAACAATTCTATAGCCTTGAGGTTATTTTTTGCAAATTATTTAAGATTCCTTGAAACTTTTATAAATTGTATGCACCAGCTACTGCTTACCTCGTGAACCACCAACCAGGGCAATTTAAAAGTTGATTACTTATTTGATATCTGGGCAATGCCTACTGCAACTTGTGATTGGTTCCAATGCCTGCATAGTGCATAGCCAAATCAAAAGGAAACTGGCTACATAGAGCATTCAGAGCAACTGGTTGATCAAAAGATGTAATCTAGAATTTAATCTTATAATTTCTCACAGTTCACTCCTTAAGATGAAGTTAAAACTGTCTAAAGTTGTCAAAACCTAGGCTAATCATTTGTTCTTCGAATCATGGATCTTCTTTTTCAAACTTCAAAAATGGGATCATGTCCGCCAGTCAAGACTTTGATTGAGTTACAACTTTTGGCCCATTGATTATACATGTTGAAAAAGTGTTTGTTATAGTGGAACAGGAATTTTGTGTGGAGTATTTTGTTTATTTGTTTCTTAAGTAACAGGAAGCTGATGCTTTGGAATTTGCCTACTCATTTCAGGAGCGCCACTGGACTTCTCCTGGGATGGCTGCTGCTTTACAAGCTGTGATTAACACCCATCAGTCTGAGAGGTTAAGACAAGCACTTCATATGACACCACGATTTCTTGACATATATTTTTCCATTGCTTTACGCGAAGTCAATAACTGTATGCTCTTTCTCCTTTTGTTTCTATAATTCTGATGAATTCATGCTGTTAATAACATATTCTATTCAATAGTCTTCTAACTTGGTTGATATTCTCAACTTTTGTCAATTGTTGTTGCAGCACTGATTTGTGCTCTAATTCCACTACTTATGTCAAGAAATGCCACACTATTTCCTGATAGGATATTTGCTTATGAGGTGCGTGAATCACTTTTTAAGAAATCGAAGTTTAAGTATTTCACAAATATTTTATAGAAGTTTTCCTCAGCATTGTTTAAATAAATTCCCAAAGGAATACAAAATCTTCACCACCTGAAGTTGAATATTGATAAAAAGGAGAGAAATCGAAAGCACCTCATTTTTTGTTTGTTTTCCATGTAAAATAATTAACATTTCTTATATTGTCGGATTGATTTCTTTAAATTTATGATTCCCTGCAGCAAACTAGTTTTTGACTGAAAAGTAACACAAAGTTGGTCCTTTTTAGTTTTTATAATCCTAAAAAGACTCAGATAAACCTGAAAAGGGTTCCAGGAGATTTGCTGCATCCCATGGAAAGTTACTATTAACCAGTGAATGAGAATTTTCGTTTACTATCTGGTATACGTAAAAGATGAAGTTTCTTTTCTGTTGATTCCCCTTTATATCAAAAGGTTTTCTTATAATGCTGCAGATTATAATTTTGATGAGGTCTTCATAGTTGCTAATAGCCTAATACACAAGAGTATCTCTTTGAATTTCTTTTGTAGGCATAGATTTTTCTAATTTTAATCTCTTTATTTCAATATACCCTAGAAGCGAGTGCTGTTGAATTCTATTTGTTGCTTTATGCTCTATGGTCTCTGCAAGATTCAATATAATCTAGTATTGATAACACAAAGAATGTATTTGTAGGTCCGAAGGAGGCTTCTAGAGTTCATGCTAGCAGCATTTCAACGATCTCCAGATTTTATAGCACTTCTAAAGGTACCAACTCACCGTGCACAACTACACCACCACCAAGGCACCAAAATCACCACTATCGTCCCCATTAGCTTATTCCCTTTTTCACCATCACTTATTTGTCAGTGTTTATCTTTTCTTTTTTTAATTCAATTTTATTATGCAGGAATTATAGGATGATAAGAGAACTGTATTTTTATTTCTTTAAATTGATGATGATGTATCCAATTCAAGAATACTATGAAGTCTAGGCTGATTTAATTCGGTAATTTAATTCCATAGGGAGAATTCAATTCTGTGAATGCAGACATGGCTAAATTGTTCAACAATGTGCTTCTTTAGAATTGCTTTGCTGTTGAATGAGAAGGGGTGGTGTCACACCCTGGGTTGCACAGCGTGCCCCCTACCCAGGTGCGGGCGCACCCCCTCGGGGCGAACGCCTAGCCATTATGGATCCATAATATTGTCCCATCTCGGCCAGCCACGCCACACAAGGACGCCGGTCACCGAGATCATTTATCCATATTATTCACACTCCCATGAATAATATAGGGCCTCCCCCAAGTTCGAACTCGCAACCTCCTCCTCATAAGGTTAGATTTCGCAACTTGAGTACCCATTGAGCCAATCGAACTTGGGGGAGGCCCTATATTATTCATGGGAGTGTGAATAATATGGATAAATGATCTCGGTGACCGGTGTCCTTGTGTGGCGTGGCTGGCCGAGATGGGACAATATTATGTGGTACTATGGCTAGGCGTTCGCCCCGAGGGGGTGCGCCCGCACCTGGGTAGGGGGCACGCTGTGCAACCTAAGGTGTGACAGGTGGCCTACTCTAACTATATTTAAAAAAATATGATGAGACAAGTTTAGGGTGCCTAGCTTTACCTTGTTCGGAGTTCAGACTGAGTGATGGCCTGAACTTGTAGGTTTTCATTTGGTCATGAACTCAATCATGACCTAATCTCATGCATATACTGCCTTTTAGATTGAGTTGGTTGATCTTAGCTGCTCAGGCTTATCTATTTTGTAAACCTTATGAGACTTGACTTTGGGTCAAGACGAGGCCATATTTGCCATACCTGGGCCACATAACATAGTTACAATCTATCTTTTTTGTTGAAGAATGACTAATAAAATTAGAGTTTCTTGCTCATGCTTTTGTAGTTTAACACCACAAAAAACATTGGAGACAGATTGAAGTGCAAGATGTTCATAAAATGAGTGGAGAAGCCACATATTCAACTCAACTAAAATCATGCTCTTAAAAGGAGCATGGACCTCCAGGGGTCAATAAGAGTGGACAAGCTACATATGCCATCTATCTGACATCTTGTTGCCAAAGTTACAAAATTTTTGGTCAATTTAACTTGTCTACTTCCTTCTGTGGTATGACTCCATGATGACCTAGTAGATAGGCAGCCAGTATTAACTTTAGTTTCCATGGCACTATGATTTGTTTTCTTGCTTTCTTGTGGATAGTTGGCCTGCAACCTTGATCTGAAGGACATGCCAGGACCATCATTATTGTCCAATTGAATCATTTGTTATACCTTCTGGGCGATATTGTCCTTGTGTTGTGTCTCTTACATTTGGTGGTTATTTGAAGATGCCAATTGTTATTATAAATACTTGTGCCTGATTTTATGGTTGTCAAGGTTACACATTATCTACCTGAATTTTTTTGCAGAAGCCTATAATTGACAGACTTGGAGAAGCTTATGATGGCCCTGCAAAGGTGAGTTATACTTCTCTTTCTAGCCATTGGGGTCCTTTGAAGTTTCAAGTTGAATCCTTGTAAAATAACATTTATGCCTGTAATTTTTCTTTATAGACAGAATTGGCACTACATTTGTGTTGGGCCATTGGGGAGCATGGAGGTGGAGGTGGGTCCCACAAGGACGCTGCTAGAGAGCTTTTTGAAAGCTTAGAACTATTGTTGTATGAGAACCTTTCGTCCAGGTTGGTATTACCATGGTCGATGTTGTTTGGTATCCATAGATTTGGCTTAATAAATTACAGTAGTTGACATACTTGGATGTTCTCTTGTTATTTATGTGGCAAGTCGGTTAGGTCTGAGCCAGGAGTCAACTATTACCTCTAATGGTCCAGCATTTAGGAAATCGTCACAGGCGAGGCTTCTATGCTTTGTCATTACGGCTATTGCAAAGCTTGCTACATTCCATCGTGAATTACTTCCAAGAGCACGTGTATCTTTGGCTAAGGTTTGCTGAGAAAATCTATACCATTCAGATTTAATGTATTTGATGTCAGGGTATTGTTGTGCATAATGACTAAAGTTGGACTTGTGTCACAGGTAGCTCGATCACGAAACTCAGATATGAGGGTTTGGAGGCGTGCTCACGATTATTTGGGATTAATGAATGAACCTGCAATTTCTATGTCTGTTTTAGGACCTTCAAGTGGTCATGAGGGAAGTCCAGGGACTGCCAACTGGAGCATGGGTGGCTCAAAGATGATTGCTCATATTCCCTTTTATATTCTAAGTGATCAAGAAGGTAATATATTTTTACAAAGGTTTTTTTCTTTTCTTTTCTTTTTTTTCCCCCTTTTTGGGTGGGGAGGGAGGAAGGGGGTGACTTAATATGATTCTGAAATATCGCCCTAAAAAAGATATCTATATCCATATGTCCAAATACATGTTTTTATTTTATTTTATTAAAGGAGTTCACATTGAAATCTTACCTTCCCTTTTAATTATTGATTAATTGACTGGGGATGTGTACAGGGAGATCACTATACGTATGTTGTTTGTGTATGACACACTTTCAAGTAATGAATCAGGGAGGGTATAATTTGAGCTGTGGGCTTTAAAGATGATAGTAAAAAATTGAAAGTCGAGTTGAAGTAAAATATGTGATTACTATTTTACTCGAAAAAAATGTAGTATTTAAGATTGATAGCTATTAGACACCTTAGTCATCCATTTTTGTACCTTGTTGACACTTTGGACATAGAATTACTTTTAATAGAATGTTACTGGTAGAATTAAAACAAGGTGGATAAAGGTGATAGGTATTTCCTTTCTATATGATAGATGAAGACCATTAGGCTCTGGACCTATCGCCTTTATCCACCTCTCTTTGATGCTTCTTTAATGTGTACATGCACCTATATTACTGGGAGGTTCTGAACTCTCGATTCTAGCTTAAATTACCTGTGACACACTACAACATTTGATACAATGATAAAATGTGTTTGGCACCTCGTATTCGTATTAGGACACTATAATCTGCAGATTGTACAAGGAAATAGTGGATATAAGAAAAAGAAGAAAATGACTAATAGGAGGTGACAGTAAACTAAAGTGAGGGGAGAAAAAGAAAATAGAAATGTAAATAAGAAGAAAGAACAGGAGTAAAATTATAATAGTAATACAATGATGAAGGTAGCTTTTGAAGAAAAACACAGGAGGAACGGAGGAAAAGAAGAGGAAGAAGAAGAGAAAGAGAAGAAAAAGAAAAATAGAAAGGGACAGAGGAAAGAGGAAGAAAAATGTAGGGCTGAGAAATAACATAGCTAGTGTGCAAGTGCCTGGATCCAAATTTTTGGTCACTATTTAGTCATCTCTGTATCTTGTAACTAATGAACGATCTGATCTCTAGGCATGAACCAACACTTGACACATATGCCTGAGTGTAGGTAACATAGGTACAAATGGGTGTGCGTGCAGCACACACCCCGATGCTTAGATGAAGTGTTTTAATGGATAGGCAGAAAGATTGCTGAAATGTTGAACTTAAGCATTGGAAATGATCCATTCATGAGAGCTTAGGTATAGTACTGACTAGTAAGAACATGAAAAATTAACGGTTAAGAGCTTAGTTATGTATAACATATTCCAAAATGGATATATTTATAAAAGAAAGAGATTTATGTTGCCAAACCCATGTAGTTAGGAAAAGGCTTTATTGAGTTATATTGTATTAGTAAGGAAGAGATGATACATGGATGTCAAGCAAAGGCAAGGGGAAGGTCAAATTTGCCTAACTAGTGGGTGAAAACATGGGAGCTTGCATAGTGAAAATGTGCCCATTAGTGGAATTTCATGATAAGATATGTGCCCAATCTTAGTACTTGGGATCTGGTTTTGTTGTGGTTTTGTTGTTATTGTACATAATTCTAACAGCATGAATGGTTCTTTGAACTTTTACTGTAAGGGTTTGTGATGTAGTGCGATCTCAAGGCAAAGAGTAGGACGCGAAAGCAACAAAAAAAACTAAAAATTTCTATTATTTCTATTCAATAAAATGAAATTAATAACAATGATCATGGAATGAATATTTTTCTACACCTATTCCCTATTTATAACGCAAACAAGCCTCTAATTGTAATTATAATAATACAACTACACCCAAACATATAATTGTAATTGTAATACAACTACATCCCTATTTAATTGGACTCAACAACTATTAATACAAAACAATTCCTAAAGCAACTAAACAACTTTTTAATTTCCAATTAATATGTAATTGCACTCAATTACTAACAACTTACAGAATAAAGCCACTGTCTAATATAATCTATATATATTGTTTCTACTCAAAAAAACCAAAAAAAGCCACTTTCTGATTTCCTAACAAAACAAAAATCCCTAAATATTATTTAATAAATAATAACTCAAATCCCATCATCAGTTTGTTCTTGAAAATCCACTTGTATCAATTAATAATTGGTTTTTGTTATTGTTGTTGTCGTTGTTGTTGTACTCAATGTTCAGTTGTTGAGTGGTTTTTTGAACTCCTATTGTAGATAGAAAATCCACTTGTGTATATGTCCTGCTGCTTTGTAGTACTTGCCATCTATCAGTGAGTTAGCTTTACTTTTGATTCTTTTCATGGTTGTAGTTAGTGGTTTCTCTTCTCTTGCAGGTCCACCTTTTCATGATTTCTCATTTTCGGATATCATTCCTAGAAGAGAAAACCAACCCATCTGACAGGAAGAAGGTATCCTGAATCCAAAAATGAATTTTCAAGGGTTGGCTGCTTTTTTAGCAGATTGTGGAATTGGAACCAAATGAAGATCTTCACTCCCACAGTCTACTTTTCTGCATGGTAGATTTGAACTCATTTCTCTCCAGGAAGTTTTGATTTAAATCTGATATCTTCTACGGAAAGAAAGAATTGGAAAGGCAAGATGTCAAAGGCAATCTCTTGCAGTTGAAACTATCTTTGTTTAAATTGATAGGTGCAGAAATATTATAATTGAATTGGTGTGAGACCTACTTCTCAAATGATGATAGTCAGTTTCTCTTGGTAGTTTTAAGTTTTTGCTTAATTTTGAAGGGGAGGAGATCAGGGAATTTTGTATTCAAATGTGGTTGTACTATAAGTATGCTGGTAATGTTCATATATGCATAATTTGCTGGCATTCAAGATGAACTTAATTTTGATATATGTTTGTGGTCATATGATAAAATTCTTGTAACTATGAACATGTATTGGCATTCTACATAGCATGTAGAGTTGCAAAATATAGCATGTACTTCACATTGTAAATACACTGGGTGTGTGTTTATGAAATATCTTAATAATTTTTGCCTATATATGTGGCTTATGTGCCCTGTATTGGTCATATTGGCTCACTTGTTGTGCCTGTATTGTATGGTACCCATTATAAATTGGAAACCTTTTGATTATTGTGAACTACTTGAATACACCTAAAAGACAGCCATTTTCTTTATATAAATGATATGTATTGAAAACTTCATATATTGAAGCCAACCCGGTGCTGGTGTGACCTCCAGCTACGCTGTACTCTTGAAGAGGACATATAATAACTGAAGATAAGGAAAAGAAAGAGGACATGGACCAAGACCACCTGTGAAAACCCTACCCCCTTATAAATTGGAAACCTTTTGATTGTTGATGGAAGTCAATTCCCGAACCATTCATTTCAGAAGATGCTAACAAGCCCAGTTAACAGCTTCTATTCTGCCACAAAAGCAACAACAAGAAGAAGAACAATGCAAGTAAAGCAAATAAGGTGCGTTCTTGACTTCTCATGTATTTTCACAACCAACGTCCAGTTTCTATCTTTTCCTCTTCTTCTGGCTTCTTTTATTCTTCCTGCAATATATAGAATAAAACAAGAGAAAAGTGATCAGTAGCTTTAATTTTTGGAGAAGAAAAATAAAAATAAAAATCAGATCAGAGTCAATTATCTTGTCAAGAGTTTTCAATAAACAAAAAGTAGCACTAAAGGGTTTTTAATAAATATTTTTTCCTTGTTAGAAATTTGCTATAAACCAAGCCATAACTCTCCCAAATCGAACTTATGTTATTTTTTTTTTCGCTTCCTTAGTCTCAAATCTTACCTAGCTAACAATTTCCGTTAATGGTTCATGATTGGCTGCATGTAAGTGCAGCCCTGATCCGATTCACTGTGCTATTGATAATGTTGCTTACTGTTGTCACAGATCTTATATCAACTTTTGCCGTTGGAACTGAGCTAACCAAGATCTGGAATGAAACAGTCAAAAGAGAACCACCACAACCCATATTGGCGATACCACCTTCAGGAGTAGCAGTAGTAGTAGTAGTAGTAGTAATATTTGGTCCATCAGGGAGAACAGCAAATCCAGAGGGCAGGAGGCTCACAAAATCTGGGTCTTCTTCACCATTAAGAACTGTATTCATTGAAACCACATCAATAGGAGAATAAACTACCAAACACCCACTATCATCAATGCAACATTCTTGTAATATCAGCATGTTTCCTTGGCTATTATTTGGACCCTGCAATTTCACACCACATCAAATTAGTTCCATTGCAATTAAGATGCTCTTTATTTTCTTGCATATATTGTAAACAATAAACATAATTGTCCTTAATTTCCTTAAAAAAAAAACAAAGATTGGTGGTACATGAAAATATATAATTTATAACTCACATTAATGCGCAGGAGGGAGACATTGTTGCTAGGATCCTGGCCATTTGCGATGTGTGCGATTTCCTGAACGAAACCACCATTGGAAAGAATATCCCACTGTCATTGTGGGAATCACGAGAAATACATGAGATTACATTTGAAAAGAAAAGAACTTATATTAATAACAAAGTGGGAGAACCTTCATTTTCATAAAAATCATAATTTAAGGAATGAAATTCAAGATGAAAATGCATAAAATGACATAAACCATGTCACTTCATTACCTATGGATAAGGGTGCATCAACATATGATTCAAGTCAATTCAATGGTGAAAAAGCAGCACAGAAGTTTTGTTGTTGCAATAGTTTTAGTGATTTTTAGAGTTTGGATCCCGTGAGTTTGAATTTTTATAGCAGAGGTCTCAAGGTTTTGAAATTTAGATTTTGGATCCTTTGCAACTCATTGGCTATCTTTTGATCAAATCATTGTGACTCGATTGACGTGCATAATTGTTTTGTCCCTCTTCCTAATAGCAACTCACATGACCCTCAGTAATTGCTATTTCTTACTGATCGGTAAATTTAAAAATTTATCGATTGGTCAAAAACTTCAAATAGCCATAACTTTTTTATTTTAACTCAGATTTGAATGATTCAAGATCCGTTGGAAAGAGAAAGAAAATATCTTTCCAACGCATCTTGAATCACTCAAATCGAAGTTAAAATGAGAAAGTTATGGCTATTTGAAGTTTTTTACCAATCGGTAACCGATAGGTAAAAAAGTTTACTAATTAGTAAAAAACTTTAAATAGCCATAACTTTCTCATTTTATCTCCGATTTTAGTGATTCAAGATGCGTTGGAAAGAAGAAGAAAATATTTTTTCAACAAATTTTGAATCTCTTAAATCGGAGTTAAAAATGAGAAGTTATGATTATTTGAAGTTTACGTTCCGATCGTTCAACACTGGTATATAAACTTCAAATGACAATAACTTCTGAGTTTTAACACCGATTTAAGAGATTCAAAATGAGTTGGAAATAAGAAGAAATTTTTTTTCTAAAGCATCTTGAATCACTCACTATTTGAAGTTTTTTACCGATCACAATCGGAACATAAATTTCAAATGACCATAACTTCTCAGTTTTAACTCCGATTTAAGCTATTAAAAATGCGTTGAAAAGAGGAAGAAATTATCTTTCCAACGCATCTTTAATTACTAAAATCAAAGTTAAAATGGGAAAGTTATGGGTATTTAAAGTTTTTTACTGATTAGTAAACTTTCTTACCTATCGGTACCGATCGGTAAGAAACTTCAAATAGCCATAAATTTCTCATTTTAACTTCGATTTAAGTGATTCAAGATGTGTTGGAAAGACAGTTTCTTCCTCTTTCCAACGGATCTTGCATTACTCAAATCGGAGTTAAAATGAGAAAGTTGTGACATATCAATTGATAAATTTTCAAATTTACCGATCAGTAAGAAATAACAATTACTGAGGGTCACTCGAGTTGCTATTAGGAAGAGGGGCAAAACAGTCGGGCACACCAACTGAGTCACAATGATTTGATTGAAAGATGACCAATGAGTTGCAGAAGACCCAAAATCTAAATTTCAAAACCTTGTGACCTCTGCTATAAAAACCCAAACTTCCAAGACCCAAACTCTAAAAATCCCTAGTTTTAATTAGAAACTAAGGCCATTGCTTCCTGTGGCTAATAGGGTGCCAATTGGCTCTTATTGTATATATCTTGATAGAGATGAGGAAAGATGATCTTATCCTCCTTTGAGATTCCATGTGATCTTTTTTGCATTGTCAAGGAAGAAAAATGCTAGAGGTAAACTAATTAAAACTCAAAATATATAGAAACTCAAACCTCCGTTCGTTCACGTGGAGCTACATGTGTATTTTGCACTTCTCCTATGATCAATTGGATGTAGAGGTTTGAGTACTTTCTATCCTGAGTTTCAATTAGTATACCCTAGAATCATTATTGAGGAAGATCATAAAGTTTTTGTTGCCATAAGAGTTGAGTGGTGATCTACTCACGTCTTGCTGTTAATGGATAGAATAGTGCTTGAAAAACACACTTTAAAACACATTATTTTATAGCCGTCAGATCAAATTTGGTTTTCAAGAAGTGTATTGTTCCCTACTCGTCTTTCCAAAGTGCGTTCCCTTGGCACTTGCCCAATGAAAATTCTTTATTCATAAAAGAGGGTGATGAAGTGACACAGATTTCTACCGTTGTTTCCATCCTAGTCATGTAGCAGGGCTCATTTCAAATAGATCGCTTATGGGGCTGCAAATAAATATTTGAAGAATTGTACATGGTGGAAAGAGATGATAGTGAAAGAAAGGATTCAATATTATGGAAACTAAAATCTAATGACAATCAATTCCTACCAAATCAGCTCAAAACCTTATAAGGAAAAGAATCAACTAAATTCCTAGATTGATGTAATTTGATTTGATGGTAATTACATCCCCCGTCATAGATGTCTAGGTGTAGAGACTTTATACGGACAAACTAATTGATTTGCCTTTTAATGTGTTTAAACTAATTGAAATTTGAAAATTATCAATGTGTAGAATCCTCCTTATTTAAAGTTGAAAGTGGATGGTTTTTATGTTGCAACTGGAGTAAGGAGGAGGGATGATGGCATCTTGAGCAATAAAATGCCAGTCCAATTCTCTATCTTGCGAGTCAATGCACGTGAAAATGGTCCTTTTATCGTGGACCTCTTGCCTTTTAGAGGGGATCTCTAGGATTTCAAACTTCTAGTAAGTTGTGCGAAGAACATGGTTACATCTTAGGTATGTTTGGACTGAAATAATAGTCTTACTTCAGATATAAACAAGTACGTCACATAGAATGAGTTAGATCTCACGCTCATTTGTACCAAGGCCTTTTAGTGTAAAAACATCCACATGTAGCCATGTGGTTAAGTTGGCCCAATATCTGTATTAGTTGAGATCTATGCTTGCCAAATGTTACTCCTTCATGGAGAGAATAAGATTTGATTGCAATTCAATCAATTAGAAGTAGCAATTAGAAGTTAAGCTATCGCATGTTCTTTATTGAGCTGATAGGATGTTAACTAGATTAGCTTTCAATCTATGTTGGTAAATATGGGGAGAAACTTATCTCCTCTTTGAAGTTCAATTTGATTTTTTTAGAACCATTGAAAAAGATTGTAAGGATTTTAATGTTTTAAGATGTTGAGTTGTTTAGGTTTTATTGTCATAAGAAACTGACTTCTCTAGGTCTTTTTGTGGTAAGAAGCTGAGTTGTTCCCCTCCTTTTGGGTTCCCTTCTGGGGATTTTTTATTCATAAAAAGACCAATAAATAAGCCTATCAAAGCAAAGATTAAGAGAGTTACCTTAGTTGAACGTCAAATATAAAGCAACCTAGTGCTATGGAAAGAAAGGTGTGTGGTTAGTACCTCATTTCTAGAGTTCTCATCGCGAAGAAAATCAAAAGTTCTCTTAGGTGGGGTTGGAAGCCAGAAGGACGTGACTGCACTTAGAACAACACCAGAAGGCCTTCCTGGATCGTTTATGTTCTTCCTGCTCATGATCCTTACATCTTCATTACCGCTTCCGCATGATGTAGTCCATGAATGAGCAGTAGAAGCACTAACATTAAAACCAAAATTCATTACCATTCTCTCAGATAGCTTCAGCATGGCTTTTCTTCCTTCTAGACTTGGTACAACTGTTCAGCAAGAAATTATATCAATATTACTGTAGTTACAAAAACTAATATTGCTAGGGATTCCTAGCTATAAGATGGAAAAAAAAAGTTTCATCTTATTCTTTGGAAGTAGGCAAAGTTCAAAGAGGAAGTAGAGAGCCAACATGGAGTTGGTGCAGTTGGTAAAAATGTGGCTTTGAAACCTAAAGATTTCAAGTTCAACTCTTGCCACTGGCTCACCCTTGGGGTAAAGGAAATTAATGGGTCAGGAACTAGCCTGATACTTTTCCAAGAGTACGGTCTAGTGATGGAGCTGGTTATACAATAAACTATCAACACTCTATCTCCTCTCAAAAAAAAAAAAAAAAAAAAGGAGAGAAAATAAGTAAACTTGAACTAATTACTTGTTCGGTTGTTCCTTTAACTTGACGGAGAATGCTAATCTAATTGTAAAATAATAATGCAACTATATGTTTATGTCCATTGGATCATTTATTACACACTTCCGTAAACCACATGCATCCAATAAACATTAACATGTAGTTGTAATATAGTTGCATTATTTTGCAGTTAGATTAACACTTCCTTAACTTGATTCAAAAAGCTTGGTTAGAATATGGGTTTATATAGTGCTCCGCATCCCTAAAGTATCTAGTTAATGACATTCAACATAGCATACATGTATTAAATCATAAGTAAATACAAATACATGAATCACATGTATCTACTAAATATCTATTAAATAACCAAAATTTAATTTTTGATTTACTTACCACCAATAACGTCTCCGGGAAGAAGTTGGGTGGTCATTGCGCTTGCAAGCCGCTCAGACTGCCGATTTAAGGTAGCAATCCAACGCTTGGCACCGAATGCAAGACCACACTTAATCGTTTCCTTGTATATATTGTAAACGGAAGTTTCATCCACTTCTACATGTTCGACCCATGTAACCTAAGAAGTTCATAATAAATAATCAAAAGTTACAATGTTTGTTAATTGGTTGAATTTATAATCAAATTGAGAAATCTCATGTCATATATTCACCTTGGAGAACCCATCAGGCATTTCTTGGATCAAACAGCCTGATGGAAATCGTCTGAATCTACTGGAGCTAGGGTTTAAATGGTGGTCTAGGGAAATATCAGCCACTACCCAAGTGCCATTGTCTTGCTGCTTACAGTACCTCACGAAGAGGCTCTCACGAGTTGAAACAAGAGGTGAAGGTACTTGAAACTCTGCAGTCATCTGTAATGAAAAATGTTGTCGAAATTAAGGGCAGTTTTAATTGGATTATTAAAACACACATTTATGGAATTAATTAAAAATCTTTATAATGAAGAAATGCAAATTACCACTTGAAGGGCTCCGTTATAGCTGCCTGCTATGCCCGTTGATAAAACTTCCACCGTTGTGGCTCTGGAGACGATAGGGCAGAAGACTTTCGACCATTGATTCTGGTTAACAAAAGAAAGAAAAAAGCTATATATATAGTATATGGATACGGTGGATAATTAATTTTTTATGATAAGCATCAAAGAAGAGGAATTAAGAAATTAGGCTGTCCTTTGGTTTGCGATTTGTAAACAGGGATGCAATCCAAAAAATAAAAAATTCAGAAAACAATTTTTTATCGTTTTCTGAAAACATGTTGTCTTTTAATAGTGGGGCTAATTATTATCAAATAATTGATTATTATCAAATAATTGACAAGATGGATAAGAAATATCTTGTTTATCTCGCGAGTCATAAACTAAATACTTTTCGAGAGATCTCCTTCAAATCACTGGTATGGTATCCAAATTGTGAGCATTGGCATGTAGGTTCCAGATCCAAGTGGTGGTATCTGGACCCTTTAAAAAAAAAAAAAAAAAATTCAAATTTGACTTAGGACTAAACACATTTTTTACGTTTCCAAATTTTCCGATACTGAAAATTGTAGCCTTACCACATCCATGAGGATCTCAACGAGATGGAAATGATTGATGGGAACAAGAGCATTTTCTCGAGAAGCTTCAGTTCTTAAACCCTCGTCCGTTATTCTTGCAACTCCCTTCGGGAATGCTAGAAAATATTCTTCTAGATTTAGAATCTCAGTGACAATATTGTCCGGAGCTGGGATCCACAAAGGTGATTCAATTTGGGCAATCCTGAGCAATTCTTCCATGGCTGAAACTGCAAGCTCTATGATCACAGGTTTATCTACATCAGAAATCCCGGAGAATGATCGGAAAAGATCACCTGCGGCGGCTCCATACATCTCCATTTCCCCTGCTTGCATCCCAATGCTTCCAACTCCAAGATCGAGACAAGGCATAGGCATTTGATGATGATGAGGAGAATATCCTGAGATAACAGGCTTCCCAACGTACTTGACAGCTAGGGCAGACATGCGATTGATCTGTAATGACGAGAAAAAAAGAAGAAGATTAGTGTCTAAATCTTTGATGAAAAGCTCTTTTAATTTCTAGATCGCTGTTGTTTTCTTACTTCATCCCTAAGCCTAGCGTTTTCGAGCCTCAAATTATGTTCATCGAATGATATCTCTCCAAGCGATACTTGGCCTCCGCATGCTGGACATGAAGCGGTGCCAAGGGCTTCTTTGTACCTAATGTTCTCTGCACGAAGCTTTTCGTTATCATTTCTCAGAATTGAGTTCTCACTGCGCTCATGTTGGTTCTGTAAGAAATCAAGCAAAATATATCAGTAGATATATGTACATATAATTCTCGGAACGCAGTTTCACGAAGTAGGGGGTTACTTAGAAAATTTTCAATGATATATGTTAAAATTTTGTAGTGAGACGTTCACTTGTAATGATATATGTTGATCTGTAGTTAGAATTTTGTAGCTAATTCCCTTATTATTATTTTTTTATGGTAGCCATGTACCTTCACTTGGGTACGCTTATTTTGGAACCAAAATTTAACTTGTAAAGGCTCTAGCTCTAACTCCCTGGCCAGCTCCTTCCTTTGCTTGTCGTCTGGATGAGGACACTCTCTGAAAAAACTGAACAGGGATATGGAAAAAACATTAAGAAAGAATATATACACACACATATATAAGAAAAAACTAAATGGGGGTCCCTCTTTTTTTTCTTTGTTGGGGGATCAGGGTTTACGCTTCCATTTCTTGGATTTGATGCTGGGTATGGCGATTGTAGCGCTTCTTTCGTTTCCGGGTTTCTTGATTGATTTCTGCGGAGCCAAGAGTGCCATTGTTTTCGCTGCCGGATTTGTTGCTATCAACCTCATCGTCTCGGATCCTGGCCAGACCGCTATCAGGAGTGTTTTGGCTCACCACATCCAGCAAGCTGTTCTGATCATCCTGCATGTTTGCCTGGAACAAATACTCAGATTTAAGATTTGAATATACGATACTTGGATCTTCCATAGATTCACCATGATACTCTATTAAGCAAAATGAAAGGCTTTCCCTCTTCTTTTCTTTTTCTTATTCTTCTTTATTTTTTTTTTAAGGGTTTAAGCTGAGGTTAAAGATATAAATGAGCTTAAAAACCAGGAAAAATTGACTTTTTCTCAGTCATTGACTCTCTTCTCTTTACTTCGCTGGTAGAAAATCAAAACGGTGAAATTTTATATAGGTTAATGTACTAAAAGCATCAAAACCCACGTCTCTCTATCTCCCTATCTGCAATAGGCTCAAGACTCATACGCGGTTCTCGAATTCCGAGAAGGATTTCGTTTTGGAACAGCTTAATCTCCGTTGTTTAAGCTTTAATCTCAGCTAGCATAGAGAGAGAGTTTCACACACTGATGAGCCCTTCAGGTCTTTAATGGACAAAGTAAAGAGAAAATAAATGCCTGGAAGATGACCCAATAGACAACCAGTAATGAGACAGGTAATTGAGAATAGAAACTATGACGAAAAAGAGGAAGAAGAATCGAATAGAGAGTCCGAAGCGCTCACCGAAAGCCTGGAAGATGACCCAGCTCCAGCTGTGAACTCAGCAACAACAACTCCATTATTGATTCCCTTCATCTGATTAAACATCAAACTCGTCGGATTCATCTCTCTGAAAGCAAGAAAGATCGTTTATCTTCTCCTGAAAACCCTAAAAAACCAGCAAGACCTAGCAAGAAGGAGCTCGAATATTAATCTGTATTTTCATATAAATAGAAGTGGTGATGTTCATTGGATTCTGATGAATTGTCTGAGCAAAGGCAATCTTCTTTCTTACAAGTTGCCTTAGGGCAGATAAGACCGTTTCAAATGAACGGACGTGTCCTTAGTCCTATCTGTTTCTTACGTGCAGTAACACAAAGAAAGAGTGTGAGAGTGTAGCTTCGAATATGTATGAGAAGAACCTCTAGAGCGAAACGCTCACGAAAATCTCGGAGAATCCAACCTCTCCAGGCTTCGACCGCCCCCATGCACTCGGTTCGCTGATCTTCTCTTGTTGCCAAACGAGGGAAAGTTTTGAACTGAATCAGTTCTAGAGGGAAAGAAAAAAAGTGAAAGAATCCAGTGTACCCAACATGGATTTGGAGGAATAATGGTTGCGTTTTTTAGGGTCACTTTCCTTGTATAATGCTTTCCAAAAATGATACGAAAACTTCTGCGAAAACGCGCTTTGGGTAAGATTATCAGAAGCTGTTTCTTGTGGTAACTGATGAACATCCAAGTCTTAAGAATCTATATATTCGTAATTAGGTCAAATATTGAAACTGGTTTTTTAGGGTTAAGGAGTGTGATCTTCCAGTAGGTTTTGGTTGGTTCAGGTTATCATCATCAGTCACTATATTATAAGACTGAGAAATATGCAAAGAGACGCCATGAACGGAAGAAAAAGCTAGAGGAAGATAAGGAAGAAAGAAGGGAAAAAGAAAAGAGAGAGCACTATGTCGAGGAAGATGAGAAAGCTAGAGGAGCAGTGGGAGGAGATGTGGCAGCGAGGAGTAATTGCAGAGTGTATGGAGATGGTGCAATTGCATTTATGGTGAGAGGTGTAAATGTTAAAGACAGCATCTCATTTCCTATTATTTTCCACAAACCATTGAAGCTACCAACCCACAATTTTTTGTCCATTAATTGATTTAGTGCCATTTTTTTTTTTCGTTATTGTTGTCCTCCTATGTATTATGTGTGTATGTATATAAATTTGTGCAATATATTGCTGTTTTATTCTCTAATATATTTCATGTTTTAAGAATTTCTTATCACGTTAGGATCTAGATCTTCTATCAAGGAAGGATGAAATGGGTACTGGTTTTATAGTTAGTGAATAAAAAAACAACATTACAAAGCACAAAGGAAGAATTGCCTTCAATTGTAAATAAAAAACTGAAGTAGATAATTTTTTATCATTTATAAATAGTATGTGCTTGTATATATATAAATCATTTGTAATTTTTCTTATTTATTTTTAACATGTCAACAAGCAATTAAAAAAAAAGAAAAAACAATACATTAGTAACAATCTTCAAAAATGATATCCATGATTTACAAATATAAGCATTTTATAGGAGGTTTCTACCAATATATATAGATTTGAGCCTCATTTATAGCCCAAAAGTTTTGATAAAGATTTTGAGTATCAATAGGAAGAGAATCATAAGCCTTTAGCATACTACATACTAGTTCTATGTCATCAATATAACTTACAAATAAGTTTTTTGTTTTTATCAATAAATAAATCAGACAATCTCCAGCTAAAGAAAGGAATTATTCTGCCAACCAATCCAATTTGTGGTGAGCTTCTCTTTGTTGGTTCCTACAAACGCCATCTCTTCTATCAAGAGACAATGGAGAGAGTTTTTAAAATTAAAAGTAGAATCCTCTGGCGAGTATCAAACCTTTATTTGATACAATTCATCGGAAATAGGAAATCACATAAAACACAATCCTATGCTCCTCGCAATTTTACTCTCGTCGGTAATGCTTTAGGCCCTACTTCAGGAATTGTATTCAGAGTTCCTGCTCCGACAAAACCAAGGAACCTGATCGGACAATATGCCATATTTATAAATCTAGTTTTAATTACTCCATTTGTGAAAGTACATGTATGTTTTGCATGATATTAATTTCATGAAGTCATAAACGGCGAATCTTATAGAGGTTTCAACTTTCGATAGTTGGCCCTCATTTATAGCTAGGTTGAAACCAAATATTGATTTGGAGTAGGATGAGTATCTATTTTGTATTTATTGAAGTATTTTTTACAAGAATTCTATAAATATTCATGTACATATACATGTGTTGTAGCGAGATTTTTCAACTGTTAAAAGAGTTTTGACATTTGTCTCTCATGTCTAGCAAAAAGCTAGTGAGGAGAGTTGGAGAGTGTAGATCTCATTGCAGTTTTCAACACTTCAAATTTATAATAAACATATTTGACAAAAATAAAAATAAAAATAAAAATTATAATAAATTTTTTTTTTTTTACGAAAATGTTTCACATTAAACTCAATAGATGAAGTTTTAACATTAATTTGGTCATCATTTTAGGATCCAAAAGCTAAAACATCAATCAAGGTGAGGAGTTTATGTTGAAGACATCTAAGCCACATGCATTTATTAATATTGGTTTAAATGTATTGTTTATCTACGAAATAGGTATGTTTAATTTATAAGAGATTTCAGATAATGAATTATTTGAGTCTCATTTTTAGGCTAAAAGTATTGATAAAGGTCTCTATGAATACATTTGTTTTTATATAAGGATTTACTAATTGGTCAATTGATCGTTGAGAGCTTTAACTAATATTTGGTGCTCATTTATAAGCCAAAATGTTATGATGAAAAGTTGGAGTATGTTGGTTATCTTTCTTCTTATTGATCAATACATTTCACTGATTGACAAAAATAAATAAAAGACAAAAACTTGACTGTTATTAGAATTTTTACATTTGATTCGATCTCATTCTTCTAGGCCAAAAACTTTGATATTTGCATGTCCTATTTATAATTATTAAAGTAATTGCTTTATGAATAAAATGAATATGTTTTATACAAGATTTCAAGAATTGATCAACAACTATAAATGTTTTTGAAGTGTGGTATATGTGAACATTGCATCACATGTATACCCATCATCATTTAAGTAGTTTCAATACTTCAATCTGCACAATACACTCGTTATACGAGGTTTATGATATAATGGTCATAATACAATTTGTCATGCAATTAATGTAATAAATATATAATATCTGCCAAAGAACCTTTTTTTTTTTTGGGTGTCAATGGGATACAATGAATTGAAACTCAGAAGATATACTAATATGAGGAGAGGTACCATGAAGAATCTACTCTTTTTATTATACAATCGAATTGATATGAATAATTTAATTAAGTAGGTAAGACCGTTTCAATATTTCAATATTTAAGTAATGTTTTATAAAAAAAATTGCATTAGAAAGGCAATTAAAATTACAAAAATTTACCTTAACAATTTGCTTAGAACACTTTATACAGTTATTTTAATACGTGTTTATATATAATTAAAATATTGCATTGGAACATGTTGAATATAATTAAACTTCAAAAATCACTTTTTTTAAATCTTACTATCCTAGGCCAAAGGAAGATGCATGGCTTTATGAGTTAAGAAAAATTGGACCCTTCATATATAGAAAAGATTAATACTAGGTTTATGAAGGTTTAGACAAAGTGGGGGTCAAGAACCCCAACAGAGGGCACAAGGGTTAATATAGATCTACAAAAGCTCACACTATAAACCATGGGGTAATAATTCATTACTGAAGGCACAAGACAACTACCTTAAGAAGAATCAAACGGTAAAACTCATGAATTTGAGAGCAAATACATTTACCACCAAGCCAAATTGTGATTGAAACTTTAAAAAAAATATTGAATATTACAAAATGAATCAATAGGTTAAACAAAAATTGAGGAGACCAGCTTGAAGTTTGAAACAGTTAATACAATTTTAATTAAAATATGGTTAAACATTCTATTCCTTTTTCTTTACTTATTATTAATGCTATTTTACCACAAGTACCTATAGTATGGTTTTTTTTTTTAAATCTTTAAAAAATGAGAGAAAATAGTACTTATTTGGTTGTGGGCTTGAGAATAGTGTGAAGCACATTAGTTTTAATATTGGATCTCAAGGAGAGTGTTTCATTAATATGAGATGTATCGTCATTCATATCCATTTTTTGCACTCATTTTCAACTCATAACTCATTAAGATCATACATTAGTTTATGATTTGAAGGCATCCAATCATTAATTCTGGTACTATATGAATTTCCTTTGAACTAAGTCATTTTCTAACTAAATGAAGTTGGGCTCCATAAATCCACTTTTATGTTGATCATCAATATATTTACATAATGTTACCATCCTTAATTCGGGTAGGAGATCGATTATGTGTAAAGATATGTAAATATATATACTCAACATAATTAGATTTATATACGCTATATATATATATATATATTATTAGGATTCTTGAATCAAGAAGCCATGTAAGAGAGAAGACTATTTTCTTTCATACTTCGTTAAAAAATGCTCTGTTACATGTATTCATACACAAGTGAAAGAACTATCTAGA
This sequence comes from Paratinospora sagittata, assembly GCA_035771175.1. Taxonomy (NCBI): domain Eukaryota; kingdom Viridiplantae; phylum Streptophyta; class Magnoliopsida; order Ranunculales; family Menispermaceae; genus Paratinospora; species Paratinospora sagittata. Next base: position 28,485,309 of record CM069612.1, on the reverse strand, counting down.
ACCAGTCATAACAAACCGGTATAACTGACTTTTTAACATAATTCTTAACTACTAAACTGACTTAGAAATATCTCTCAGTTAACACTATGCAACCATATACAATGCTCTAACAACCCCCTCAAACGAAGAGTGAAAATTCAACCTTTGTTTGAATGAAATAATTAAGCAGGTGAAACATAAGAAACAACACAAGAACCAGGAGGGACAACAGTAAGTTTGTCTCCCAGCTTTTGGAAAAAGGAGACTGATAAGGACTTTGTCAAGATATCCACCACTTGGTCAATGGCTGGAATGTGGTTAATTGTCAACTATTTTGAAAACACCTTCTCCCTCACAAAATATAAATCAAGTTCTATATGTTTAGAGCGGGCATGTAAAACAGAGTTATCAGACAACGCCACGACACTAAAATTGTCACACCAAACGATTGGTGCTCTGTTTTGCTGAACCTGCAATTCTCCTAATAAAGCTTGGAACCATAACAATTCAGATGAAGTATTAGCAATGCTTCTGTATTCGACCTCAGTACTAGAGCGAGATACTGTGTGTTGATTTTTAGAGCACCATGAAACAATATTGTTGCCAAGAAAGATGCAAAAACCTGTCGTGGAACGTCTATCATCGGGATCACTTCCCCAATCTGCATCTGCAAAACTAGTAAGATTCAAGTGGGAAGAATATCTTAGCAACAACCCATAATCTATGGTACCTTTGAGATACCTTAAAATCCTTTTTAAAAGCTATTTCAGGTCTTGTAGTGGTGATGTACTGCAAGGCACCAACAACGCTTCTATACTCAAAAGCATTATCAACAGGATCACCTTTGAGAGAAGATAAGTGAAGACCTGGTGTCATAGGAGTAGGAAAACCATGTGCATTGTCCATCTTTACTCAAGTAAGCAAATCATAGATGTATTTCTTTTGAGACAAGTGTAAACCACCTGCAACTTTTTGCACCTCAATCCCCAAAAAATAACGTAACTCACCCAAGTCCTTCAATACAAATATCAAATTCAAATGATGAATGAGTTGCTGCACCTCATTGTTATCACTACTTGTAATGATAATATCATCTACATAGATTAACATGTAGATACAAGAATGAGCTGAAATTTTGATGAACAATGACTGATCAACCTTTGATGATAAAAAACTCAACTGAACTAAACACTGTTGAAGTTTATCAAACCAAGCTCTTGGGGCTTGCTTGAGGCCATACAATGTTTTATGCAACTTACACACTAGATTTGAACCTTGCTAAAAACCTGAAGGCTGCTCCATGAAGACTTCTTCTTGAAGTACACCGTTGAGAAAAACTTGAATCAAGAAGCCATGTGAGAGAGAAAACTATTTTCTTTTATACTTCGTTAAAGAATGCTCTGTTACATGTATTTATACATAAGTGAAAGAACTATCTAGAACCATTCGTAACAAACTAGTATAACTAACTTTCTAACATAATTCTTAACTACTAAACTGACTTAGAAATATCTCTCAATTAACGCTATGCAACCATATACAACACTCCTAACATATATATATATATATATATATATATATATATATATATATATATTCATTTTTGTTAGGATTTTGAGTTGATGATAGCTGCGAGTGTCATTCGACCCTATATTAGGGTTCATGAGCTAGCGTCTCATATTTGCTTGTTGTGGAGGGTTTGTGGAGCCAATATTCAACCACTTGCCGCCCTTCCTGTCACTCTCTACTCCCTTGTTATCGTTCCCCATTTAATGAGTCTGAGCAACGCAGTCCCTGCATCGCGTAACACCATTAATTTACTGCTTCTCAAGCCTCGATCGCTAGCTCATATATAACACGCACTTCAAATTAAAATGAAAATTCCCCCCAAAATTTATACATATTCTGAATCCGCTCTTATCTTCAATTCTTCTATAGATATGTTGGCCGTTACTAGTTACTATGACCTCTTAAGTCAAACGACATGTTTGTCTTTTCTAGGCTTCACCATGTGCCTCCACTGTAAACGTGGGACCCATAAATATATATTCCAAACCCATGGCTATGAAGCCACCATATATATATATATATGCATGATATATTCTCCTCCTTTAGGGGCACGGCAATCATATATACCAATAACTCTTTCCAGGTGGGTCCGGAATTGACCAATAATTAAATACATGGTGACTACTCGTACTTACTTTTGCATGGTTTTCCATATCACTTGTATATAAATCGAATTTGTGTATTGTTCCGATCTTTTGTTTTTGGCGGACCAAGAATAATTAATGATGAAAAAGAAAAAAGAAGAAGGAGATTTTCATATATATATATATATATATATATATATATATACACACACAAGAAGAAACAACTCAAGGCCCCTAATCATGGGGTCCAAATATATGATGAATAGATTCACGATCGATTTACTTCCTCACCACGATCCGACTAGTTCCCACACTAATATAGAATTGACAAAAGATGATAAAGTTAAAAATTACCGACTAAGCCAGCATAACTTGAGAATCAAACTAATAACCTCTAAGCCCCAAGGGGGTGAAGCGCTTCAGCCTTGAATTATCAAATTAATGTCGCGTTGGCAAAAATAAAAGAGAGGTTTAACACAAAGACTTCTCAGAAAGTCACTCATTCTAGTATTACTCTCATCCAAGCACGCTTAAAATTTTCATATATACCTTAAAGGTGAGAGATATTATTTGATAATATGTACCCAATCAGCACTTCCCAAATTTCGAGATGAATTCTACCATCTTGAAGTCTTCCAATTATCTTGATAGAGTTTTAATTCTTTTTAAAAACTTCAAAATTAATGTTCTTCATGATCTTAATTTATCATGAATTTTTTCGATATTTATTCCTACGAGAAATGGTAGATACTGAATTTTGAAAGCAAATTTATTCTCTGATGTTTTCATGAATTCTTCCAATAATGAGAACTTCCCCCTTTCCAGCTCCTTTATCTGGCATGCACCAATCCCATCTAAGGTTAGGGTCTTTGCATGGCTGCTGGCACATGACAAAATCAATACTCATGATTGGTGTTCTCTTTGTCATAAGGACTTCCGAATGCACGAGTCATATTTTCTTCTCTTGCAGTTACTCTATACGGATTTGGAACAAGTGGATTGCATATTTGGGTCAAAGATTTGTAATTCCTCAAAACATTGAGAAAGGTCTATCACTCTCACAGGTTCAAGGATTATCAGGATCGGTGAGGAAGGTTGTTTTAATTGCTTCATATGTTACCCTTTGAGCGATGTGGCTGGAGTGAAACAGAAGAATCTTAAAAGATATTGAGTTGGAGGACCATCAGTTATGGGAAGACATCAAATTTAAGGCTAGTTTGTGGGTGGTGGTTGCGGACGCATTACTGGCCGGGGTGATCCCTATCTAATTGAGTTTTGAATTGGGGCAATAGCTTGTATCAGGGAGGTTGATTAAGCATTCAAACCGTATCTTTTAGTCCCCAGCTTGTGGACTTTGGCGTTGGGAGATCTTTTGCTTATTTTCATTCAGTTCCTGATGTGAACTCTTTTTATTATATTAATAAATCACATCTTGTTTCTGTTTCAAAAAAAAAAATAAAAAAATTTGAAAGCAAATTCAACTATTTAATGACCACACAATCGTCGTTGAAGATATACTAATGATCCAATTAGATTTGCTCCTAGGTGCAATAGTTTCTTATTGATCTCTCATATATAGGTTAGCATTAATTGTACATATAAGTGCACGGCTTACTTGTTGGACCAAAATTTTCAATGGGCATTCAAAGTGTTATTTTCTATGGCTGTTCTTCAATTAATTAATATGTAAAGTAATGAGTTAAGAAGGGAATTAGCTTTGGCCTAATGGTAAGAGTTGCGTGTGTGGATGACTAAGCACGCATGAGTTTAAGTCATGTAGTTCTTCCTGTGATGGGTATAAGGCCATATGCATTGATTTTTTTATTTTTATTTTTTAAATTTAATGAATCTAGAAGTTTTATAGCTCCTTCAAAAATATGCATTAGATCAGATGCCAATTACTGTTACTAGGTAGCTAGTTCATGTTTTTACCTTGAATGAAATTCTTTTTATCCATAAAAAAAATATCAAAATAAAATTCTCAATTAACTAAAAGTTTAATTTTGATTGTTTCTCCTATAAATATCAACAAAAAAAAGTCATTTATTGGGTACTCGTTTAAAGGATGCATGTATAGGTCTTATCTTTTGGAAAATGGAAAATAACTCTTTCCTCATTTGAAAAAGTTGAAGCTATGATACCAACTTTTGGTAATATTTTTGTTAGGTAAATTTGTTACTTTGAAAGTGTATTTTCCAATTAACAAAGTTTTGTGCATATATATATATATATATATATATATATATATATATATATATATATATATATCTAAATGTAATGAATATATTGTAAATAAAAATTGTAAATTAAGGAATTTAAGGAAAGCTTTGTTAATGACAAAGAAAAGCAATTTTTAATTATACCTGTATAATCAAAATTATCTTACAAGTTCAATCAACATTTTTATGTTATTTATATATAATTCTACAATTTAATTCAATTAAGCCTTTTTCTAAATACATAAGATTGACCACATAAATCTGTTACTCCATTCTATCTAATGTTAAGTCAACATTCAAATTACAAATAGTCATATATATTTTTCTTAAATATTTCTATCCATATTATTTTAAGTCTCCTTTTATCGGCTTGTCAAAGAGATAACATTATTCATACAATTAAAGAGATAAAATTGTATCGATCATCCACAGAAAGAAGTCACAAAATGAAACCAATTAATGATGATTATCATATATATATATATATATATATATATATAACAATATGATGATTAATCATTATTTATAAACTACTGGAAAACATAAAAATGCAATATTAATTGATTTAAATAAAAAAATATCAAATGGGCTAAATGTAAAACAAAGTTTTAGTTAATTTTCTCTCAAATTAAATTGATAAGGTTCATATGGTCAGCCTCGAGATATACGTGACAAGAGGGTGAACAGACATTCTCGATGCTTACAGGATTACACGTCCTAGCAAGAGTCAACCCATGTGGAAAAGATCAGTCAACGTCGAAACTTCATCTCGGCCGATGCGTCGATAAAAGAGGGTTGGGTCAAACTGACATAAACAGCAAAAGTTATGTGGAAATTTTATTAAATGCGACCTTTTCCAACTTTTTTGACTCGTTTCCCAACAATTACTATGAAACTAGAATTCCCCTCTTTACCAATGCCGTCCCATGGCTTGATTTTGAGTCACGTGTAAGTTGAAAATCTATTAAAAAAATTGCAACTATAATATAACTACGCATTCCTCTATAATAGATTATTTATTACACACATTAAGATATATAAATTATATATATTTAATAAAGTATAATTACATTATAATTATATATATATATATATATATTTACAGTTGAATTGACATTTTCTTTTATTTATATAACTAAACTTTTTTTGAACCATTTGAGATTGACTTTGTTGACTTAAAAACGTTTTTTCTAAAAATAAGTCGCAAATACAAAAATAGGTCCTAACGAGATTTGACAAAACACGCTTAAATTACATTTAAATTGCAAGCGCATAGTTGTCAAACTACACACTAGGTGCGTTTGACAAAATTATTTACCACAAACGGTACTTTCGCCATGCTCCCAAATAGGGCCATTAACTCCTATTCCATTCGATTAAAGGCTAAGTTGATTGTTAAATTATAAGTAGTTGTAACGCTTTTAATTATTTTTATTCATATTATTTTAAGTCTCTCTTTATTGTGTTAATGATTACCGTGGATTGTTAATATGTTACTCTTCTCAGCTACAACATTTAAATGTCTTCATTGGAGTGTCAAAAATATTTTAATTGATTTTTTCTTGTTTTGCCTTCAATTAAGACTACTTCTTTCCTTACTCAAGTATGTTTATTTTTAATTTTATTTTTTAATGTTTTACCGCATATTGCACTTCAGTTTTATATGTTATTTCTTTATTGCCCAACATTTTAGTCCCATCCGATACAAATCAACTAAACCAAGTCCATTAAATGACGAAACATCAATTTGGTTAATTTGGTTAGAATTAATTTACTTGAAGAATTTGAATTGGATTGAGTCTCCGAAGGAGGAACTCTTGTGATTCATGAATTTCTTTCGTCAACCCAACTACTTTTTATATTTGTAACAATTTTATTTGATCTTAATTAATTAAATAGTTATTAAATAGAAAATTTAGTTTTTCATTGTTTTATTTCTCTCATTTTTGTATTAATACGGGTTAATTAGTTCATGTATTTGTGTTGATAACTAGTCTTTATGTTAATTAATTAATAATGAAATTTTCCTATATATAATTTCAAAATAGAACTTAACAAAAGAGGGAGAGAGAGAGAAGGCAAGACAAGAGAACCATTCAATTTGGGCTTATAAAGGCCTCAATTTTAAGCTATACTATCGTTTGTAGTGCTTCTCCAAGAGGTCTTGGGGTGGATAAAAGGCTATGGCTCACGAGGTTAGCTGGCCCGGCCCGAATCACAACCCCTTCTTTAGGTCAACGCGAGCCCAATACAAAAGATTATTGATTAGTGAATTAGATTTATGATTATTATTTATCTTATATATCTAGAAATTCATACCTATGAAATCCAGTTTCTGCTAAAACTTCTAAGTAAATACAATCCTACTGATCTATCTGTATTAGTTCTCATTAGCTAAACACCATAATCTTACTACCCATATGATAACAATGTGGGTTAATTATTACCCTTCCAGTTTAGGTATAAATTCCCCAAACATTTGAATGTAAATCAGGAAAAAGTAAAATGGAATAATCTATAAACAATATAAATAAATAAATAAATAAATAAATAAATATATATATATATATATATATGTTCTGGCCGTGGATGTCACTTTCTCTGAGGGGTTTACTTTCTATTTTCTAGCTATTTTTCTTGGAATATATCTCCCTCTTTTTCTTTTTCTTTTTTATTTGAATGTAACGTTACATGTGCTATAATGTGCACAAAATGCTTCTGTCACATATATGTCAAAAATGGCATGATTGAAAGAGCCTTGGATTTTAGAGTGACCGTGATCTTGGAGTATCAGACCTTTTGGGACAAAAGGCACCTGGCATGAATAATATATAGGACAATTTCTTAATATGTCTAATTACTAGCAAGAATTGAATCTAAAAATTTACAACTACTTTATCAGTTTAATAGATAGTTACCAACAAGTGGTAGTTCAGTTAGTTGAGGAACTGAATATAAGTGAGGTTGAGGTCTAAGTCTCGAATTCGAACTTGGGTGTACTCCCATTTATCCGCCTTTATTGAGAGTGTCAACCCAAACGCTTCTGCAAAGCTCGAGCTCGAGAGGATTAGTCCCGTCTAAAGAGAAGGAGAACACCTCCCGAGTATCATCTGTCATTAAAAGTAAATAATCAACTAACTTTTTTTTTGTTAATTAATTAATTAATTTTCATATAATTATATGTGCTTATGCCATGTATGGTGATAAATGTGACGTAATACCCACGTTCTCTAAAGTCATAGAAATAAGATCTAATTTATAATAGGGAAAATATAAGTGATTATATATGTAGTACTACTTCAATATGGAAATGTAACTTTTCCTTCATATTAAAAGCAATAAGGGAGATCTAAATTAAGTCAAGCACATTTAATAATAAGGTCAAGAGGGTATTAGGATTTTATTTTATTTTTTTAAATTTTTTAATTTGAAAGTGACAAGTTAGGTAGTGGTGGTGTTAGGCATTAATAGAAGAGTATCAACTAGCTAGGAGACGAAGAACTAAGTTACAAGTTTGAATGTTAAGATGTTTGGTTACAACAAGGCAAGGGTCAGATCATAAGGGCCATAAGGATGGACATAAACCTTAAGAAAAGTATCCTATTAAGCGACTCCTAGCTACAAAGGGGACAAGATAAATGTTTTGTGACTGAAAATGCATAAAAAGATTAGGAAATAATAATTTTATTTTTTTCATTTTTTTATTATTTCGAGGTTATAGTTTTATTTTTATTTTTTTATTTTTTTATAGCATTGTATTTGTTAACATTTTCTTTATCCTCTCAATAACTTCTTTTTTAATTATTTATGTTTATTTTTATTTTTTTAGTTCAAGTGATCAAATAATTATCAGCAATTAACTAAATAATTGTTGTCTTGATCACTATCTCAATTTAGTACTTCTTTTGTTAATTGTTTACTAGCTTTTAGCTTCATTGTTTGAAGGGTCACTTTGACACATTAATACAAATTTTTAATTAAAAGTCAAATATAAGTTTATTATCATGATTTAAATTATAATATATGTTAATTATATATATAGACAAAATATAATTGCCCAATATGTATGGTGCTAGCTAGAAAGCCATTAGTATATTATTATAAAACTCGACATCTATTTACAAGTCTTCTTATTGAAACATATTATTGATATTTGTAGTGGCATCATGTTTCACAAATGTACCATTAGGAGTAGTTTTTTGGTTTAAAAGTTACCAAAAATAAATAAAAGAGACTGAAATTTATGAAAAAAAAAGAATAATTCTTAAAATAGGTTATATATATATTGGTTCAAATAGGTTTTATATATACTAACATTACAAAAGATATCTTTTAGCGCCTTATTACCAAATTATTATATATATATATATATATATATATATATGTATGTATGTATGTATATACATTTTATGATTAGTATTTAAGCAATTAGGGTCTTCCGATAATTAATTAAGAAGGTTTGTATCTTTTTCTCTTTTTTCCTTTTTGTTTTGGCAAATTGTTTTTATTTTATTATAGCAAGTTGATCAGCTTTATGAACAAATTGAGCCGTTCAACAACATTTTATCAGCCAAACCAAATTTCTTAGACTTTCCTTTAAGTCGTAAAAAATTATAATTCAAAGTACAACACGTACAAATGAAGAAATAGTACTTAAATCTCCATATGAGGTTAAGTCAACCTACTCATTTAGGGCCTGCAGCTTTCCTTTCAACGCATGAGCAAAGCAAGAAACTAATCTTGATCTCTTTGTGTCTAGAGAAATTAATCTCTTAATGTGGAGTTAAGATTGATTATATATATTGCCCCAGATGTCAAACTTTGCAATAACGTGAGTTTCGTGCATTAGGTACATCTTTTTTTATTTAATGGTTGTATACGTAAACCTTTCTATCACTAAAGCCCCGTTTGGTTCGTGATTCGAATACAGTTTTCTGTATCCGAAAATTCGAAAATATCAAAAAGTTGTTTGCTTTAAAAAATTTCTAAAACAATTTTTCACTTTTTGATAAGAAAACGATAAAAAGTTATTTTCTAATTTTTTTTTCTTTTTTAATTGCATTTTAGTTTTCAGATTGCAAACCAAACCAACTTAAGTTAACCAGTTGATTTCAACTTTTAAGAAAAGGGCAAAAAAACAACAGCAACAATAAAACTGTTAGCAGATAAAGTCATCAATTACCAACCTTGGCAAGAAATGGTACAACTTTTAAATGACACTTTAATTAGCTTCCCTTCTTGAGTTGAATTATGACCTCTCTCTCAGGTAGATGTTGATTACTCTCCTAGCAGCGTAGTTGGTACTAAAAGGCTACAAAATTAGACAAAAAGAGTAAATTGAAGCCCAAGTTATAAGCATGCTTTTTGAAGCAAGTTGGTGGATCAATATCTTACCAAAATGGCCTATTTCTAGACATGAGACGTGTTTAATCTTGAACTTTAGTTACATTTTACACAATACCTTCTTGCGTGTGCTTCTGTTTATCTTCAATTGAGCTTTCTCCATCTCAAGGCCATTCTAATTATATATATATATATATATAAAATAAATGCTACTCTGTCATATGTTTATTAGATTATGAACTGTGTATATATCATTGTAATGTATATGATATATATACATCTAATCGAGACGTAACAACACATTCTCTATTTTTCATTCTCTTCAGTCATCACTTGTCAGTTCGCCCACAAATTAAGCACAGAAATAAGTTTTATCCACTACAAGAAATGGAGGTATTACAACAATAGTACGATGACGTTTAAATAAGTTTGATGAAAATACTTGTTTCGAGAATTTTTATTTTTTTTAAATATATGTGATGGGCATCGTTGTAAACTACTTGCTACATAAATTTAATTTGCAGAATCCCCACTAATTATGATTGAGATTGAGTAATGAAGGTTGCATGTTCTACATCACAATGATGATAATTAATGGTGCATAATTAGATGCTTAATCTTCACTTAACAGCAGTCATCCATGCCATGTGGAAGGTCAAATATTGTAGCCCAGATGAAACATATCAGTGGCTCCAATTAAATTATATTTAGTGGAATGTGAACTAATTAATAATGCAAAATTCACTACTGCATTAAGGTCAAGATGTCTCTCTTTCTCTCTCTCTTTCTTTCATTTAAGCCCTATTGCTAATAGGTTCCGGTCTTTTGTTCCAACTGATGATTTAACTCCCAACCACCATTGCCCCCACCCCAAAGCCTTCTCAATATGTAAAAAACAAAAATGCTTTAGAAAGTTCTTTCTGTTATATATATATAGATATATCTCTTTTTTTCTAAAGGAGGCCCCTCAAAAAACTTGATACCCACGTTAGTTTTTTTTTTTCTTCATTTTCTTATTGCTTGATTGATGGAGGATTCAAAAAATTCTTCTACAGAATTACTGCAATCATCTAAAGAAAGGGTTAATGATGATTCCCAAGAAGAGAGTGGATGGACAGCTTATTTTGAAGATTTTTGGTCAAGCAGCAGAGAATTACACAGTAGTTATTCTTCTGGTTTTGGTAGCTTTTCTGTGGTATCTGATGCTGCTTCTTGCCCGGGATGGAAATTCTCTGAGAAAAAAAAGGATGAAGCAACCATGCAGTACCAGTACCCTTCAGAGGTGAGCCTGGGGAAAAGGTCTAAAGAACTGATCAGTTTGAAGAAGAAAAATAAAATTTTGGATGATGATGAATTGGAAGATACTGCCAGTTCTCCTGTTAATAGTCCCAAGGTTAGATATATAAAATTTCCTCATTTCCATAACTAGTTTAGTTTTTTTTTTTTCTTTTTTTTCTTTTTTCTGATATATATATATATAAGGTATATTTACTTTTGATGATCTTTCTGCAATAGGTTTGTGGATTGAATAATGATCATGAGTTGAGAATGAAAGCAAGAAAGAAAGGTGAAAACAAAGACAGTTTTGAGGTAAACCTAGCTAATTTACAATATTTCTTCCTTTAGTTCTCTCCATCTCTTTTGCTTTATTTTTTAAAGAATATTGATAAAACTTTCTAACAAACTTAATATGGTTTTATTTATTTATATATATATATATATTTTTTTTTTTGTTTTTTTTTTTTGAAGGGGACTACTTCTGGCCATTGTTCAGAACTTAAGCTTGATGCGAGCAATGAATTAGGCTTTATTGGAAATAAGGATAGAGACTACACAGAACTAAGTAAAAGGGGGCTCTGCTTGGTCCCTTTATCCATGGTGGTGGACTACCTTGGTAATTTGCCTTAGTCATATATGTGCTCCAAAATGACACTCTCTTTATGTCTCTCTCTAGCTCTACATGTATATTCTTTCATACATCATCTCTCTTTTTCAGCTTGTACTACTCTTTCTTTTTAATTGTATACGACCAGCAATTACTAAACAGAATTCCTGATGCAATTAGTAACAATATTACTATGTTATCTAAATCAATATGCTCGAATCAAGAGTGGAAAATCTTAATACTTTTTATTTTTATTTTTTATATTCTTTTTAGTTAGAGGGTGTTTAGTTCACCTACCTATGAAGGTGGGTTTCTGAACATGCACACCAACATTGAATTAAAATGGAGTTTTAAGTGAACTAATGAATTTGTAGAATTAATTTATCACCACTTGGCTTAGTGCAGACATCTCCCCATAATTCATGAGGTCGAAGGTTCAATTCTTCTTGAGGAGAGTTGTGCCAGGAGTGGTGGATTTTTATCCTATAGTTTGTTGTGAGCTTAATAGTTCTTCATGTTAGGCCCCTGTGCTCTCTTTTTAAGCCCACTCTTTTTATCTTCTTTATTGTGTGTTGCGGAAGCAGAAGCCAAGTATCAAACTCTCAAACCCAAATAATTCAAACGAATACAAAAATAGACAAAAGCAAGAACATACAAAATTACATGGTTCAGTGAATAATCACCTAGTCCACAGGATATAAGAATTAAATTCATTATTACAGAATCCAAAAGAGAGTGCAACCTATGCAAATGTCTAATTCTAAGTACCCTCAAACCCAAAGTCCTCTCACACAAATTTCAAATTCTACGCACACACCACTCAAATCCCAATAAAGGTATACATAATACAAAATATTAGTTTTCAACATAAATAAAAAGTCCCCAATTCAGACTAAGAACCTAATACACTAAAAAAACTAATTCATAAATAGAAATAACCCATTAGATAAATCGAGCCACACTATATATATATATATATAACATTCTTTCGTTTCAGAATGCTACAATATATGAAGAGTTGGTCTTCCTCACCTTTAAGTACTGTTCTTCGTGGGGCCTTAGGGCGCATGAGCCCCAAAAAGAAAAAAATAACAATGAAAATTACCTTAATCCATAAGTCTTGTCTTCAGTACCGGACATTAATTAAATTGAAAATAAAGGGTATTAATTTTAAGCTGCCTTTTTGTCATTAAGTTGAAGGTTTGCTCCAACCCCAAAAGAGCAAGCCAGTTATTCCAGAAGAAGTCTAGTCACTAGGACTTCCGTTAATTGAACCCTTCACTCTCGATTTGATTGCATGAAAAAGATGTCCTTCTTATCGTCAGATGATGAACTTTTAGTATCTTAATTTAGCGACGGCTTTGCAAAAACATGTACAAGCTTCCTTTCAGTCAAAGGAGTACACAAGAAAATGCTAGATTAGATATGATTACACTTATAACTAACATTACATAGCCCCTCAAAAAGAAATTTAAAAACAAAACATATAAAGTTGAATTACCCATCAAATGAACGAACGAGATCATATATTCTTTGAAAAACCTAGATATATGTAACAAATCTCCCTATTATCTTTACTTATATCACATAAGTCCCATGTTTCAGTTAAATAACATTTGTTAGTAAGGCCGGTTTTACTTTGTAAGGTTTCTTTAATATTGATAAGAGTGAAATTTTAATTTATATTTTATGAAATGATTTAATTAAATTTAAAGTAAGATTATTATTTTTGTCTACGGGTACCCTGTAGTAGTGCCTATCTTAACTCTATGATAACAACAGTACCACTAGTACCTGTCCTTGTTGGGAAATATATATATCTGTGTGCATAGCTTTTAGGGTTTTAGCTGGTCTGAAAGGTGGCATGATTATCAATGGGTATAAATCAAAACATGGCACAGAAAATAAGAATGAAGGAGGAGAAAAAATGATGATGTAGATTGTTAGGAGCATGTGTGCACGCATTAAAACATGCACATAGTCATTGTTTGGTATTGACTATAGACCACATTTATAGAGGTTAGAATAATTCGTATGAGAGAAGATGACATATACTTTGGTCACATGCAAGCACCACGCGTGTCAACTTACTTTTTTTATTTTTGAAACTGAAAGTATTGAACCAAAAACAATACAACATTTACAATTTAGAAGACACTATATATATATATTTTTTGAAGAAGGAGAAACAACTATACCCCATAAACCTTAAGAATCGACTAATATTCACACCAACAGACATCCTGATGCAATAACTCGACACCGTATGAATTCAGCACGAACCACTTTTAAAAATTTTCGTCAGTATCGCTGTAGCGTACTCCCCAACAGTGTGCCCACACCTAGTCAGAAAAAGTTTCTTGTACACCCAAAAATGTATCTTGAAAACCTATTGTCGCTAGGACTCGAACCTGCATCGCATCTGTGCTCCTCAAAGCCTCGAATCATCAAACCAAACAAGAAGACACTATATATAGCTACCTATAGGAATAGCAACCCTAGAAAAATTCTTCTCTAACAAAGATCTTGTTTGGGAATTTTCTAAAAACGGAATAGTTTTAGAAAAAGAGCTTTTAAAAAAGTTAGTTTCTTTTTGGTTCTTTGAATAGTAAAAAATTATTTTTTTTTCACAACAATTTCATTAATTTTTTTTCATAACAATTTAATTAAAAGTAGGTTTTATCAAACACTTTTAAAAATATTTTTGCTCTAAAAATACTTTAAAAAAAACATTTCTAAATAGGCCAAAGAATACAAATTAGTGAGGAATCAACGAAGTAGTTTGTGACAACTACCTTGTTTGATCGAGACGCTTCTGATTTAATTCGTTATAGGTAGAAATTATATAACATAAAGCACGTACAATACTCTTTATTTTGGCTTGGCCGGCCACCCAAGAGTCTTTCTAACAACCCACTTAAAGAAACATTTCTGTTTTGATTTAAAGAAGTGTGCATAAAGTCAAATAACCTGAATATTATTAATATGTTGTGTTGGAATTGAAGTACCAAGAAAAAGAAGGATCAAGAAGGAAGGAAGTTGTGAACTTGTGGAATTGCTTTAGTTTTTAACTATTCGGCTTTTTGTGAATTATTGCTATTATTTGTTAAACCTTCCCCCTCCACCCCCATCCCCCTTATCAAAACTAAGATTTTTTTAATAATATTATCAATATTCTTTCATTGGTGTTTTAAATTTTATGTTATTGGTACATATTATAAACAAAGTTTCAACTTTAATGATAAATTTTTCCCCTTTTTTATTTTTTTTATTGATAAAGATATATAACCTTTTTTTTTAACTAGAATCATGCCTGTTCCTTGTATAACATAATACTATACATAGTAATAGCAAGTGCTGGTTGAAAATGACTACTGGGAATGTGGTTTATAAGCATATATTCCTATCTACATATATGGTGAGCAATTTTTAAAGGTAGAAAAATAAATGCTATTTATAATGTGGTGTGTAGGGGTATGAGCCCTCCTGTTGTAAGCATAGTCTAGGTTAGGTTGTGTGGGCTTATATTATAAGCGACTTGATGTCTAAGATGTCTACTTGTTCCTTATGACGTACTAATTAAATGAAAATAAAAATAAAAATAATACTTCAATTCAATTTAAAATGAAAATAAAAATCATCTAAAACAATATGATCATGACATACTAATTAAACTGTAGCATGAAAAATTTTAAAAGAACAAAACCATAGATACACGTTGAAGTAATAGAATCAGAACTTGAATTTAGAATTGCATGTGGAATTTGCAGTCTTTGAAACTAAAAAGACATTGATGTCACACATGCTACTGGCAGTTGCATCCATCTTCAAGATCTTAAACACCTGAACTCTGCCTTGCAAAGTTGTCATAGTTGTAAAGTTCAACGACCCAACATGAAGATCAATCCAAAACAAAGGATTCAGCACCAACTTATTCACCATAACTTCCACAGACGCGCTAATATTATGTTTATCTCGAACCGGGATTTTTCCTCCTATAATCGGAGCTTCTGCAACAATGGCTCCCCGGTAATTCACATACGCCGTTGTGTTCTTGTATTTGAAGCTTCCATAGTTTCGATTGTTTATCGTGACTAGAAGAGCTAATGTAATGTTCAGTTTTAACTGAGGGAATATTTTGAAATCTATCTTTGTGAGCTTAACAGGGTAGGCAATGACTTCAGGCTGTTTAGGCCTAAGCATGGTGAAGTAGAGAAGCACAAGGATACCTATGAGAAGAATAAAGAGAAGAACAGTTACAACACAGCAAGTTTTGAGGCATCTACGACGAGGACGAGGTGTTTTATTGCCCCCAATCATATATATATATATATATATACACACGATAAGAAACAACTCCAAGGCCCCCAATCATGGGGTCCAAATATATGATGAATAGGTTCACGATCGATTTACTTCCTCACCACGATCCGACTAGTCCCCACACTAATATAGAATTGACAAAAGGTGATAAAGTTAAAAATTACCGACTAAGCCAGCATAACTTGAGAATCAAACTAATAACCTCTAAGCCCCAAGGGGGTGAAGCGCCTCAGCCTTGAATCATCAAATTAATGTCGCGTTGGCAAAAATAAAAGAGAGGTTTAACACAAAGACTTCTCATAAAGTCACTCATTCTAGTATTACTCTCATCCAAGCACGTTTAAAATTTTCATATATACCTTAAGGTGAGAGATATTATTTGATAATATGTACCCAATCAGCACTTCCCGAATTTCGAGATGAATTCTACCATCTTGAAGTCTTCCAATTATCTTGATAGAGTTTTAATTCTTTTAAAAACTTCAAAATTAAT
The DNA here is from genome assembly GCA_035771175.1 of Paratinospora sagittata. Lineage (NCBI taxonomy): Eukaryota > Viridiplantae > Streptophyta > Magnoliopsida > Ranunculales > Menispermaceae > Paratinospora > Paratinospora sagittata. The sequence continues at coordinate 28,468,914 of CM069612.1, read as the reverse complement.
GTTCTTCATGATCTTAATTTATCATGAATTTTTGTCGATATTTATTCCTACGAGAAATGGTAGATACTAAATTTTGAAAGCAAATTTATTCTCTGATGTTTTCATGAATTTTTCCAATAATGAGAACTTCCCCCTTTCCAGCTCCTTTATCTGGCATGCACCAATCCTATCTAAGGTTAGGGTCTTTGCATGGCTGCTGGCACATGACAAAATCAATACTCATGATTGGTGTTTTCTTTGTCATAAGGACTTCAGAATGCGCGAGTCATATTTTTTTTCTCTTGCAGATACTCTATACGGATTTGGAACAAGTGGATTGCTATTTGGGTCAAAGATTTGTAATTCCTCATCACATTGAGAAAGGTCTATCACTCTCACAGGTTAAAGGATTCTCAGGATCGGTGAGGAAGGTTGTTTTAATTGCTTCATATGTTACCCTTTGAGCGATATGGCTGGAGTGAAACAGAAGAATCTTAAAAGATATTGAGTTGGAGGACCATCAATTATATGGGTAGTTTGTGGGTGGTGGTTGCGGACGCATTACCGGCCGGGGTGATCCCTATCTGATTGAGTTTTGAATTGGGGCAATTGCTTGTATCAGGGAGGTTGATTAAGCATTCATACCGTATCTTTTAGTCCCCAGCTTGTGGACTTTGGCGTTGGGAGATCTTTTGCTTATTTTCATTCCGTTCCTGACGTAAACTCTTTTTATTATATTAATAAATCACATCTTGTTTCTGTTTCAAAAAAAAAAAAAAAAAAATTTGAAAGCAAATTCAACTATTTAATGACCACACAATCGTCGTTGAAGATATACTAGTGATCCAATTAGATTTGCTCCTAGGTGCAATAGTTTCTTATTGATCTCTCATATATAGGTCAGCATTAATTCTACATATAAGTGCACGGCTTACTTGTTGGACCAAAATTTTCAATGGGCATTCAAAGTGTTATTTTGAATGGCTGTTCTTCAATTAATTAATATGTAAAGTAATGAGTTAAGAAGGAAATTAGCTTTGGCCTAATGGTAAGAGTTGCCAGTGTGTACATGACTAAGCACGCATGAGTTTAAGTTATGTAGTCCTTCCTGTGATGGGTATAAGGCCATATGCATTGATTTTTTTTTTTTTAAATTTAATGAATCTAGAAGTTTTATAGTTCCTTCAAAAATATGCATTAGATCAGATCCCAATTACTGTTACTAGGTAGCTAGTTCATGGTTTTACCTTGAATGAAATTCTTTTTATCCATAAAAAAATTAGCAAAATAAAATTCTCAATTAACTAAAAGTTTAATTTTGATTGTTTCTCCTATAAATATCAACAAAAAAAGTTATTTATTGGGTACTCGTTTAAAGGATGCATGTATAGGTCTTATCTTTTGGAAAATGGAAAATAACTCTTTCCTCATTTGAAAAAGTTGAAGCTATGATACCAACTTTTGGTAATATTTTTGTTAGGTAAATTTGTTACTTTGAAAGTGTATTTTCCAATTGACAAAGTTTTGTGCACATATATATATCTAAATTTAATGAATATATTGTAAATAAAAATTGTAAATTAAGGAATTTAAGGAAAGCTTTGTTAATGACAAAGAAAAGCAAATTTTAATTATACCTGTATAATCAAAATTATCTTACAAGTTCAATCAACATTTTTATGTTATTATATATAATTCTACAATTTAATTTAACTAAGTCTTTTTCTAAATACATAAGATTGACTACATAAATCTCCTATTTCATTCTATCTAAGGTTAAGTCGACATTCAAATATATATCTTTTTTAAATATTTCTATTCATATTATTTTAAGTTTCCTTTTATCATTGTTGTTGTTGTGGCTTGTCAAAGAGATAACATTTTTCATACAATTAAAGAGATAAATTTGTATCTCACGATTATCCACAGAAAGAAGTATCAAAATGAAACCAATTAATGATGATTATCACACATACATACATATATATATATACAATAAGATGATTAATCATTATTTATAAACTATTGGAAAACATAATAATGCAATATTAATTGATTTAAATAAAAAAATATCAAATGGGCTAAATGTAAAACAAAGTTTTAGTTAATTTTCTCTCAAATTAAATTGATAAGGTTCATATGGTCAGCCTCGAGATATACGTGACAAGAGGGTGAACAGACATTCTCGATGCTTACAGGATTACACGCCTTAGCAAGAGTCAACCCATGTGGAGAAGATCAGTCAACGTCAAAACTGCATCTCGGCCGATGCGTCGATAAAAGAGGGTTGGGTCAAACTGACATAAACACCAAAAGTTAGGTGGAAATTTTATTAAATGCGACCTTTTCCAACTTTTTTGACTCGTTCCCAACAAAAATGCAATATAACTAGATATTCTTTTTTAATAGATTATTTATTACATACATTTAATAAACACGAATCTATAATTATATATATATTTACAGTTAAATTGACATTTTCTTTTATTTATATAACTCAACCTTTTTCTAACCATTTGAGATTGACCTTGTTGACTTAAAAATATTTTTTTTAAACATAAGTCGTAAACACAAAAATAGGTCCAAACGAGCTTTGACAAAACACGCTTAACATACATTTGAATTGCAAGTGCATAGATGTCAAACTACACACTAGGTGCGTTTGACAAAATTGTTTACCACAAACGGTACTTTCCTCATGCTCTCAAACAGGGCCATTAACACCTATTTCATTCGATTAAGGGCTAAGTTGATTGTTAAATTATAAGTAGTTATAACTCTTTTAATTATTTTTATTCATATTATTTTAAGTCTCTCTTTATTGTGTTAATAATTACTGTGAATTGTTAATATGTTACTCTTCTTAGCTACAACATTTAAAGGTCTTCATTGGCGTGTCAAAATTATTTGAATCGGTTTTTTCTTGTTTTGCCTTCAATTAAGACTACTTCTTTCCTTACTCAAATCTGTTTATTTTTATTTTTATTTTTATTTTTTAATATTTTACCACATTTTGCACTTCAGTTTTTTATGTTATTTCTTTATTGCCCAACATTTTAGTCTCATCCCATACAAATCAACTAAACCAAGTCCATTAAATGACGAAACACCAATTTGGTTAATTTGGTTAGAATTGATTTACTTGGAGAATTTGAATTGGGTTGAGTATCGGATGGAGGAACTCTTGTGATTCATGAATTTCTTTCATCAACCCAACTACTTTTTATATTTGTAACAATTTTATTTGATTATTAATTAATTAATTAAAATTTTAAATAGTTATTAAATAGAAAATTTAGTTTTGCATTGTTTTATTTCTCTCATTTTTGTATTAATACGGGTTAATTAGTTTATATAATTTCAAAATAGAACTTAACAAAAAAAAAAGAAAGAGAGAGAGTGAGAGAGAGAGAGAGAGAGAGAAGGCAAGACAAGAGAACCATTAAATTTGGGCTTATAAAGGCCTCAATTTTAAGCTATACTATCGTATGTAGTGCTTCTCCAAGAGGTCTTGGGGTGGATAAAAGGCTATGGCTCACAAGGTTAGCTGGCCCGGCCCGAATCACAACCCCTTCTTTAGGTCAATAGGAGCCCAATACAAAAGATTATTGATTAGTGAATTAGATTTATGATTATTATTTATCTTATATATCTAGAAATTCATACCTATGAAATCCAGTTTCTGCTAAAACTTCTAAGTAAATACAATCCTACTGATCTATCTGTATTAGTTCTCATTAGCTAAACACCATAATCTTACGACCCATATGATAACAATGTGGGTTAATTATTACCCTTCCAGTTTAGGCATAAATTCCCCAAACATTTGAATGTAAATCAGGAAAAAGTAAAATGGAATAATCTATAAACAATATATATATATATATATATATATATATATATATATATATATATATATATGTTCTGGCCGTGGATGTCACTTTCTCTGAGGGGTTTACTTTCTATTTTCTAGCTATTTTTCTTGGAATATATCTCTCTTTTTCTTTTTCTTTTTTATTTGAATGTAACGTTACATGTGCCATAATGTGCACAAAATGCTTCCCTGTCACATATATGTCAAAAATGGCATGATTGAAAGAGCCTTGGATTTTAGAGTGACCGTGATCTTGGAGTATCGGACCTTTTGGGACAAAAGGCACCTGGCATGAATAATATATAGGACAATTTCTTAATCTGTCTAATTACTAGCAAGAATTGAATCGAAAAATTTACAACTACTTTATCAGTTTAATAGATACTTACCAACAAGTGGTAGCTCAGTTAGTTGAGAAACTGAATATAAGTGAGGTTGAAGTTTAAGTCTGAAATTTGAACCTGAGTGTACTCTCATTTATCCGTCTTTGTTGAGAGTGTCAACCTAAATACCTCTGCAAAGTCCGAGCTCGGGAGGATTAGTCTCGTCTAAAGAGAAGAAGAACATATCCCGAGTGTCAGAAAATATAATCAAAAAGAAAAAAAAATACAAGATCATCTGTCATTAAAAGTAAATGATTAACTAACTTTTTTTTTGTTAATTAATTAATTAATTTTCATATAATTATGTGTGCTTATGCCATGTATGGTGATAAATGTGACGTAATACCCACGTTCCCTAAAGTCATAGAAATAAGATCTAATTTATAATAGGGAAAATATAAGTGATTATATATGTAGTACTACTTCAATATGGAAATGTAACTTTTCCTTCATATTAAAAGCAATAAGGGAGATCTAAATTAAGTCAAGCATATTTAATAATAAGGTCAAGAGGGTATTAGGATTATTTTTTTTATTTTTTAATTTGAAAGTGACAAGTTAGGTAGTGGTGGTGTTAGGCATTAATAGAAGAGTATCAACTAGCTAGGAGACGAAGAACTAAGTTACAAGTTTGAATGTTAAGATGTTTGGATACAACAAGGCAAGGGTCAGATCATAAGGGCCATAAGGATGGACATAAACCTTAAGAAAAGTATCCTATTAAGCTACTCCTGGCTACAAAGGGGACAAGATAAATGTTTTGTGACTGAAAATACATAAAAAATCACGAAAGAATAATTTTATTTTTTTATTTTTTTTATTTATTTCGATCGGTTATAGGTTTTTTTTTTTTATAGCATTGTATTTGTTAACATTTTCTTTATCCTCTCAATAACTTTTTTTTTTAAATTTTTTAATTTAATTTTAATTTTTTTTAGTTCAATTGCTCAAATAATTATCAGCAATTAACTAAATAATTGTTGTCTTGATCACTATCTTTTGAACTGTCTCAATTTAGTACTTCTTTTGTTAATTGTTTACTAACTTTTAGCTTCATTGTTTGAAGGGTCACTTTGACACATTAATACAAATTTTTAATTAAAAGTCAAATATAAGTTTATTATCATGATTTAAATTATAATATATGTTAATTATATATATAGACAAAATATAATTGCCCAATATGTATGGTGCTAGCTAGAAAGCCATTAGTATATTATTATAAAACTTGACATCTATTTACAAGTCTGATTGAAACATATTATTGATATTTGTAGTGGCATCATGTTTCACAAATGTACCATTAGGAGTAGGTTTTTGGTTTAAAAGTTACCAAAAATAAATAAAAGGGACTGAAATTTACGAAAAAAAAAAGAATAATTCTTAAAATAGGTTATATATATATATATTGGTTCAAATAGGTTTTATATATACTAACATTACAAAATATATCATTTAGCGGCTTATTACCAAATTACTATATATATATATATATATGTATGTATGTATGTATGCACACCTTATGATTAGTATTTAAGCGATTAGGGTCTTCCGATAATTAATTAAGAAGGTTTGTATCTTTTTCTTCTTTTTTCCTTTTTGTTTTGGAAAATTGTTTTTATTTTATTATAGCAAGTTGATCAGCTTTATGAACAAATTGAGCTGTTCAACAACATTTTATCAGCCAAACCAAACTTCTTAGACTTTCTTTTAAGTCGTAAAAAATTATAATTCAAAGTACAACACAAATGAAGAAATAGTACTTAAATCTCCATATGAGGTTAAGTCAACCTACTCATTTAGGGCCTGCAGCTTTCCTTTCAACGCATGAGCAAAGCAAGAAACTAATCTTGATCTCTTTGTGTCTAGAGAAATTAATCTCTTGAGTTAAGATTGCTTATATATATTGCCCCAGATTACAAACTTTGCAATAACGTAAGTTTCGTGCATTAGGCACATCTTTTTTTATTTAATGGCTCTATTTGTAAACCTTTGACCCCGTTTGGTTTGTGATTCGAATAAAGTTTTCTGTATCTGAAAATTCGAAAATACTAAAAAGTTGTGGTTCAAAAAATTCCTAAAACAGTTTTTTCACTTTTTGTTAAGAAAACTATAAAAAGTTATTTTCCATTTTTTTTTCTTTTTTAATTGCATTCTTGTTTTCAGATAGCAAACCAAACAAACTTAAGTTAACCAGTAGATTTCAACTTTTAAGAAAAGGGCAAAAAAACAACAACAACAATAAAACTGTTAGCAGATAAAGTCATCAATTACCAACCTTGGCAAGAAATGGTACAACTTTTAAATGACACTTTAATTAGCTTCCCTTCTTGAGTTGAATTATGACCTCTCTCTCAGGTAGATGTTGATTACTCTCCTAGCAGTGTAGTTGGTACTAAAAGGCTACAAAATTAGACAAAAAGAGTAAATTGAAGCCCAAGTTATAAGCATGCTTTTTGAAGCAAGTTGGTGGATCAATATCTACCAAAATAGCAGTGTTTAATCTTGAACTTTATTTACATTTTACACAATACCTTCTTCTTGTGTGTGCTTCTGTTTATCTTCAATTGAGCTTTCTCCATCTCAAGGTCATTCTAATTAATTATATATATATAATAAATGCTACTCTGTCATATGTTTATTAGATTATGAACTGTGTATATATCATTGTAATGTATATGATATATATACATCTAATCGAGACGTAACAACACATTCTCTATTTTTCATTCTCTTCAGTTATCACTTGTCAGTTCGCCCACAAATTAACCACAGAAATAAGTTTTATCCACTACAAGAAAATGGAGGTATTACAACAATAGTACGATGACGTTTAAATAAGTTTGATGAAATTACTTGTTTCGAGAATTTTTATTTATTTATTTTTATTTTTTTTAAATATATGTGATGGGCATCGTTGTAAACTACTTGCTACATAAATTTAATTTGCAGAATCCCCACTAATTATGATTGAGATTGAGTAATGAAGGTTGCATGTTCTACATCACAATGATGATAATTAGTGGTGCATAATTAGATGCTTAATCTTCACTTAACAGCAGTCATCCATGCCATGTGGAAGGTCAAATATTGTAGCCGAGATGAAACATATCAGTGGCTCCAATTAAATTATATTTAGTGGAATGTGAACTAATTAATAATGCAAAATTCACTACTGCCTTAAGGTCAAGATGTCCCTCTTTCTCTCTCTCTTTCTTTCATTTAAGCCCTATTGCTAATAGGTTCCGGTCTTTTGTTCCAACTGATGATTTAACTCCCAACCACCATTGCCCCCACCCCAAAGCCTTCTCAATATGTAAAAAAAAAAAATGCTTTAGAAAGTTCTTTCTGTTATATATATATATAGATATATCTCTTTTTTTCTAAAGGAGGCCCCTCAAAAAACTTGATACCCACGTTAGTTTTTTTTTTCTTCATTTTCTTATTGCTTGATTGATGGAGGATTCAAAAAATTCTTCTACAGAATTACTGCAATCATCTAAAGAAAGGGTTAATGATGATTCCCAAGAAGAGAGTGGATGGACAGGTTATTTTGAAGATTTTTGGTCAAGCAGCAGAGAATTACACAGTGGTTATTCTTCTGGTTTTGGAAGCTTTTCTGTGGTGTCTGATGCTGCTTCTTGCCCGGGATGGAAATTCTCTGAGAAAAAAAAGGATGAAGCAACCATGCAGTACCAGTACCCTTCAGAGGTGAGCCTGGGAAAAAGGTCTAAAGAACTGATCAGTTTGAAGAAGAAAAATAGAATTTTGGATGATGATGAATTGGAAGATACTGCCAGTTCTCCTGTTAATAGTCCCAAGGTTAGATATATAAAATTTCCTCATTTCCATAACTAGTTTAGTTTAGTTTTTTTTTTCTTTTTTCTTTTTTCTTTTTTCTTTTTTCTTTTTTCTGATATATATATATAAAAGGTATATTTACTTTTGATGATCTTTCTGCAATAGGTTTGTGGATTGAATAATGATCATGAGTTGAGAATGAAAGCAAGAAAGAAAGTTGAAAACAAAGACAGTTTTGAGGTAAACCTAGCTAATTTACAATATTTCTTCCTTTAGTTCTCTCCATCTCTTTTGCTTTATATTTTTAAGAATATTGATAAAACTTCCTAACAAACTTAATATGGTTTTATTTATTTATATATATATATTTTTTTTTCTTTTCTTTTCTGAAGGGGACTACTTCTGGCCATTGTTCAGAACTTAAGCTTGATGCGAGCAATGAATTAGGCTTTATTGGAAATAAGGATAGAGACTACACAGAACTAAGTAAAAGGGGGCTCTGCTTGGTCCCTTTATCCATGGTGGTGGACTACCTTGGCAATTTGCCTTAGTCATATATGTGCTCCAAAATGACACTCTCTTTATGTCTCTCTCTAGCTCTACATGTATATTCTTTCATACATCATCTCTTTTTCAGCTTGTACTACTCTTTCTTTTTAATTGTATACGACCAGCAATTGCTAAGCAGAATTCCTGAAGCAATTAGTAACAATATTACTATGTTATCTAAATCGATATACTCGAATCAAGAGTGAAAAATCTTAATACTTTTTCTTTTTATTTTTTATATTCTTTTTAGTTAGAGGGTGTTTAGTTCACCTACCTATGAAGGTGGGTTTCTGAACATGCACACCATCATTGAATTAAAATGGAGTTTTGAATGAACTAATGAATTTGTAGAGTTAATTTATCAATCTTAGCTCCCATACCAATCACCACTTGGCTTAGTGTAGACATCTTCCCATAATTCATGAAGTCGAAAGTTCAATTCTTCTTGAAGAGAATTGTGCCAGGAGTGGTGGATTTTTATCCTATAGTTTGTTGTGAGCTTCAATAGTTCTTTATGTTAGGCCAAACCCAAATAATTCAAACGAATACAAAAATAGACAAAAACAAGAACATACAAATTTATATGGTTCAATGAATAATCACCTAGTCCACAGGATATGAGAATTAAATCCACTATTGGAGAATCCAAAAAAGAGTACAACCTATGCAAATGTCTAATTCGAAGTACCCTCAAACCCAAAGTCCTCTCACACAAATTTTAAATTCTATGCACACACCACTCACACTCCAATAAAGGCATATATAATACAAAGTGTTAAAATTAATTTTTAATACAAAATATTAGTTTTCAACATAAATAGAAAAGTCTCCGATTCAGACTAAAAACCTAATACACTAAAAAACTAATATATAAATAGAAATAACCCATTAGCTAAATCGAGCCACACTATATATATATATAACATTCTTTCGTTTCAGAATGCTACAGTGTATGAAGAGTTGGTCTTCCTTACCTTTAAGTACTGATCTTCATGGGGCCATAGGGCACATGAGCCCCAAAAAGAAAAATAATAATAATGAAAATTACCTTAATTCTTAAGTCTTGTCTTCAGTACCAGACATTAATTAAATTGAAAATAAAGGGTATTAATTTTCAGCTGCCTTTTTGTCATTAAGTTGAAGGTTTGCTCCAAGGCCAAAAGAGCAGCCAGTTATTCCAGAAGAAGTCTAGTCACTAGTTGAACCCTTCACTCTCGATTTGATTGCATGAAAAAGATGTCCTTCTTATCGTCAGATGATGAACTTTTAGTATCTTAATTTAGCGACGGCTTTGCAAAAACATGTACAAGCTTCCTTTCAGTCAAAGGAGTACACAAGAAAATGCTAGATTAGATATGATTACACTTATAACTAACATTACATAGCCCCTCAAAAAGAAATTTAAAAACAAAACATATAAAGTTGAATTACCCATCAAATGAACGAACGAGATCATATATTCTTTGAAAAACCTAGATATATGTAACAAATCTCCCTATTATCTTTACTTATATCACATAAGTCCCATGTTTCAGTTAAATAACATTTGTTAGTAAGGCCGGTTTTACTTTGTAAGGTTTCTTTAATATTGATAAGAGTGAAATTTTAATTTATATTTTATGAAATGATTTAATTAAATTTAAAGTAAGATTATTATTTTTGTCTACGGGTACCCTGTAGTAGTGCCTATCTTAACTCTATGATAACAACAGTACCACTAGTACCTGTCCTTGTTGGGAAATATATATATCTGTGTGCATAGCTTTTAGGGTTTTAGCTGGTCTGAAAGGTGGCATGATTATCAATGGGTATAAATCAAAACATGGCACAGAAAATAAGAATGAAGGAGGAGAAAAAATGATGATGTAGATTGTTAGGAGCATGTGTGCACGCATTAAAACATGCACATAGTCATTGTTTGGTATTGACTATAGACCACATTTATAGAGGTTAGAATAATTCGTATGAGAGAAGATGACATATACTTTGGTCACATGCAAGCACCACGCGTGTCAACTTACTTTTTTTATTTTTGAAACTGAAAGTATTGAACCAAAAACAATACAACATTTACAATTTAGAAGACACTATATATATATATTTTTTGAAGAAGGAGAAACAACTATACCCCATAAACCTTAAGAATCGACTAATATTCACACCAACAGACATCTTGATACAATAACTCGACACCGTATGAATTCAGCACGAACCACTTTTAAAAATTTTCGTCAGTATCGCTGTAGCGTACTCCCCAACAGTGTGCCCACACCTAGTCAGAAAAAGTTTCTTGTACACCCAAAAATGTATCTTGAAAACCTATTGTCGCTAGGACTCGAACCTGCATCGCATCTGTGCTCCTCAAAGCCTCGAATCATCAAACCAAACAAGAAGACACTATATATAGCTACCTATAGGAATAGCAACCCTAGAAAAATTCTTCTCTAACAAAGATCTTGTTTGGGAATTTTCTAAAAGCGGAGTAGTTTTAGAGAAAGAGCTTTTGAAAAAGTTAGTTTCTTTTTGGTTCTTTGAATAGTAGAAAATCATTTTTTTTTCACAACAATTTAATTAAAAGTAGGTTTTATCAAACACTTTTAAAAATATTTTTACTCTAAAAATACTTTAAAAAAAACTTTTCTATATAGGCCAAAGAATACAAATTAGTGGGGAATCAACGAAGTAGTTTGTGACAACTACCTTGTTTGATCGAGACGCATCTGATTTAATTCGTTATAGGTAGAAATTATATAACATAAAGCACGTACAATACTCTTTATTTTGGCTTGGCCGGCCACCCAACAGTCTTTCTAACAACCTACTTAAAGAAACATTTCTGTTTTGATTTAAAGAAGTGTGCATAAAGTCAAATAACCTGAATATTATTAATATGTTGTGTTGGAATTAGAGAAAAAGAAGGATCAAGAAGGAAGGAAGTTGTGAACTCGTGGAATTGCTTTACTTTTTAACTATTTGGCTTTTTGTGAATTATTGCTATTATTTGTTAAACCTTCCCCCTCCACCCCCATCCCCCTTATCAAAACTAAGATTTTTTTAATAATATTATCAAATGATTTTTTTTCTTATCAATATTCTTTCATTGGTGTTGTAAAATTCATGTTATTGTTACATATTATAAACAAAGTTTCAACTTTAATGATAAATTTTTCCCCTTTTTTATTTTTTTTTATTGATAAAGATATATAACCTTTTTTTTTTTAACTAGAATCATGCCTGTTCCTTGTATAACATAATACTATACATAGTAATAGCAAGTGCTGGTTGAAAATGACTACTGGGAATGTGGTTTATAAGCATATATTCCTATCTACATATATGGTGAGCAATTTTTAAAGGTAGAAAAATAAATGCTATTTATAATGTGGTGTGTAGGGGTACGAGCCCTCTTGTTGTAAGCATAGTCTAGGTTAGGTTGTGTGGGCTTATATTATAAGCGACTTGATGTCTAAGATGTCTACTTGTTTCTTATGACGTACTAATTAAATGAAAATAAAAATAAAAATAATACTTCAATTCAATTTAAAATGAAAATAAAAATCATCTAAAACAATATGATCATGACATACTAATTAAACTGTAGCATGAAAAATTTAAAAGAACAAAACCATAGATACACGTTGAAGTAATAGAATCAGAACTTGAATTTAGAATTGCATGTGGAATTTGCAGTCTTTGAAACTAAAAAGACATTGATGTCACACATGCTACTGGCAGTTGCATCCATCTTCAAGATCTTAAACACCTGAACTCTGCCTTGCAAATTTGTCATAGTTGTAAAGTTCAACGACCCAACATGAAGATCAATCCAAAACAAAGGATTCAGCACCAACTTATTCACCATAACTTCCACAGACGCGCTAATATTATGTTTATCTCGAACTGGGATTTTTCCTCCTATAATCGGAGCTTCTGCAACAATGGCTCCCCGGTAATTCACATACGCCGTTGTGTTCTTGTATTTGAAGCTTCCATAGTTTCGATTGTTTATCGTGACTAGAAGAGCTAATGTAATGTTCAGTTTTAACTGAGGGAATATTTTGAAATCTATCTTTGTGAGCTTAACAGGGTAGGCAATGACTTCAGGCTGTTTAGGCCTAAGCATGGTGAAGTAGAGAAGCACAAGGATACCTATGAGAAGAATAAAGAGAAGAACAGTTACAACACAGCAAGTTTTGAGGCATCTACGACGAGGACGAGGTGTTTTATTGCCTTCCATGAAGTAAAATAGTAAGTTTTTGTGATTTCAATAGATCAAAATGAAATTCTAAACTGGGAAATGTTGAATCAGAACATGAAACAGGTTCTGACTGAATAAAATATATTGAAGGAACAATGAAGAAGGTGGTTATGGAGATTGATTCGAGGCGAACTAATTGGTCTTTTATTAATAATTTGATTGAAATGGACAAATAGAAGAATTTCTTTCAGTTAATGTTTGCTTCAGAAAGAATGCATAAATGATTCCTCTATTTTTATTTATGCAAAGATGATGTTTTCTTTCATTTTTTTAAGCTGGTGAGGTGAGGTGAGGTTAGAAACAGATAAAAATGAGTATGTTAGCATTTTAAGCAACTAAACAAGAACTTAAATTTTATATGCAATGATGCCTATTTTCTTATGGTCAACTAATCTTCTTGACTTTTGACCCAACCCTGTGTTGACCTCTGAACCAAAGAAAGAAAGTAATTGATCATGATTTCTAGCTATTAAAGGGGAATTGTAGTCTTCATTATAAATAGGAACCATGAGTTGCTATCAGTAAGGTTCTTGATGATTAATTATCTTGTGAATGCATATGAATGTTTTTCATCTAATATTTCAAATCCAAGATAAAACTCCCCTGCTTTTTGACTGAAAGATCCTCATGTCTTGATTACAGGGTACATTGATAAATTTAATTTACTGAATAGAATAAACTTTGCTTTTTGTCAAAATTAAAGCAGTTTCATACAGATTTCTTGATTGAGTTTTATATATATATGGCAAAGAACCAGTTATGCTTAGAAATGAAATTCAATAAATGAAGCAAACCTTGCAGATTATATATATATATATGTAACAGCTTAAATATATGGGACAAAACCTTTCAAACAAGTAGAAGCTGCTTGGCAAATAAATGAGGCCCTGAAATTAGATTAATCAACACATCTATGTTTTTGCAATCTTACAAGGAGGATCCTTTCACCTCTGAACCAGCCACCCAATTCTTTCAGTTTAATTATCTAGGATAATCTGCGTTTTTTGATTTTTCACAAACTGTTGCATTCCCATCAAAAGAGTACATACTTGCCAAAGCTTCCTCATCAATAAAGAAACAGTTTTTCATTCAATAACACTCCCACGATTCACCGTCCTCTTGCCCTTTAAACTTTACTTCACTGCATCCCCCTGTAATCTCTTATACACAAAAACAAGCTGCAAGATACTAAACACAAGATTGCAGTTTTCATGATCAAAGTCCAATTGCCTAACTAGTATCTCAATTGATAAAATCAGTCCCTGCAGAAGTTTCAGTTCCCCCAAGCAAGGTATTATAACTCTTTTAACTTTTTTGCCCAATCAAACTTCTCCGTCGACAAAGGAACAAAACCGAAGAATCAAGAATCCAAGTAATAAAAAGAAACCCAAGCAAGCAATCATCAGCATAAATGATCCATCATTAGCACAAATGTCACAATAAGCATGACAACAATAGATAGGATGAGGTTAATGTGAGACCGATGACCATCTCCCCGAGGGAATTCTGTAGGAAGTGAGCATTCTTCACCATTGAAAAACACCTTGGAAGGAAATCCGTCTCCTCGTGCTACATTAATTCCATGTGTGTGCTTCTTCAAAAATGAAATAACTGATTGCTGCTTTCCGGGTACATGAGGATCACGTTTTGGGTTTGTCCCATTTGTCTCTCCCATCAAGTAAGTTAAACCAGGTAAGCCTTGGAAGAAAATAATTTTGTCATCAGGCAGCTTTGTTCCATTGAATGAGTAAATATTTTCATACCCGCGATAAGCTTTATCCATTTGAATTGCAGCAAACCAATCTTCAAACGAGTAACTCTCCCAATTAAAGAGAGTGACACGAGCTGTCCATCCCGACCTATAATCTGAATTTACATGCCAATTTATGCTAACTCCACAGTTATCA
>CM069612.1:27724149-27854063 GCA_035771175.1 Paratinospora sagittata | reverse complement strand
GGAATTTAAGGAAAGCTTTGTTAATGACAGAGAAAAGCAAATTTTAATTATACCTGTATAATCAAAATTATCTTACAAGTTCAATCAACATTTTTATGTTATTTATATATAATTCTATAATTTAATTCAACTAAGCCTTTTTTTAAATACATAAGATTGACTACATAAATTTCTTACTCTATTCTATCTAAAGTTAAGTCGACATTCAAATTACAAATAGTTATATATATCGTTCTTAAATATTTCTATTCATATTATTTTAAGTCTCCTTTTATCGTTGTCGTTGTTGTGGCTTGTGAGAGAGAGAACATTATTCATACAATTAAAGAGATAAAATTGTATCTCACGATTATCCACAGAAAGAAGTCACAAAATGAACCAATTAATGATGATTATCATATATATATATATAACAATATGATGATTAATCATTATTTATAAACTATTGGAAAACATAATAATGCAATATTAATTGATTTAAATAAAAAAAATATATCAAATGGGCTAAATGTGAAACAAAGTTTTAGTTAATTTTCTCTCAAATTAAATTGATAAGGTTCATATGGTCAGCCTCGAGATATACGTGACAAGAGGGTGAACAGACATTCTCGATGCTTACAGGATTACACGCCATAGCAAGAGTCAACCCATGTGGAAAAGATCAGTCAACGTCAAAACTTCATCTCGCCAATGGATCGATAAAAGAGGGTTGGGTCAAACTGACATAAACAGCAAGAGTTACGTGGAAATTTTATTAAATGCGACCTTTTCCAACTTTTTTGACTCGTTTCCCAACAATGACTATGAAACTAGAATTCCCCGTTTTTACCAATGCCGTCCCATGGCTTGATTTTGAATCACGTGTAAGTTAAAATCGATTAAAAAAAACTGTAATATAACTATACATTCTTCTTCGATTATTTATTACAAATATTAAAATATATAAATTATACATATTTAATAAATAAATAAATAAATAAATATATATATATATTTGCAGTTGAATTGACATTTTTCTTTATTTATATAACTTAGCATTTTTTTAACCATTTGAGATTGACTCTTTTGACTTAAAAACGCTTTTTCTAAACATAAGTCACAAATATAAAAATAGGTCCTAACGAGCTTTGACAAAACACGCTTAAATTACATTTGAATTGCAAGCGCATAGACGTCAAACTACACACTAACAAAATTGTTTACCACAATTGGTACTTTTGCCATGCTCCCAAACATGGCCATTAACTCCTATACCATTTGATTAAGGGTTAAGTTGATTGTTAAATTATAAGTAGTTGTAACTCTTTTAATTATTTTTATTTATATTATTTTAAGTCCCTCTTTATTATGTTAATAATTACCGTAAATTGTTAATATGTTACTCTTCTTAGCTACAACATTTAAAGGTCTTCATTGGCGTGTCAAAATTATTTGAATCGGTTTTTTCTTGTTTTGCCTTCAATTAAGACTACTTCTTTCCTTACTCAAATCTGTTTATTTTTATTTTTATTTTTTAATATTTTACCGTATTTTGCACTTCAGTTTTATATGTTATTTCTTTATTGCCCAACATTTTAGTCCCATCCCATACAAATCAACTAAACCAAGTCCATTAAATGACGAAACACCAATTTGGTTAGAATTGATTTACTTGGAGAATTTGAATTGGGTTGAGTCTCGGAAGGAGGAACTCTTGTGATTCATGAATTTCTTTCATCAACCCAACTACTTTTTATATTTGTAACAATTTTATTTGATTATTAATTAATTAAATAAAATTTTAAATAGTTATTAAATAGAAAATTTAGTTTTGCATTGTTTTATTTCTCTCATTTTTGTATTAATACGGGTTAATTAGTTCATGTATTTGTGTTGATAACTAGTCTTTATGTTAATTAATTAATAATGAAATTTTCCTATGTATAATTTCAAAATAGAACTTAACAAAAAAAAAAAAAAAAAAGAGAGAGAGTGAGAGAGAGAGAGAGAAGGCAAGACAAGAGAACCATTCAATTTGGGCTTATAAAGGCCTCAATTTGGGCTTATAAAGGTCTTGGGGTGGATAAAAGGCTATGGCTCACAAGGTTAGCTGGCCCGGCCCGAATCACAACCCCTTCTTTAGGTCAATAGGAGCCCAATACAAAAGATTATTGATTAGTGAATTAGATTTATGATTATTATTTATCTTATATATCTAGAAATTCATACCTATGAAATCCAGTTTCTGCTAAAACTTCTAAGTAAATACAATCCTACTGATCTATCTGTATTAGTTCTCATTAGCTAAACACCATAATCTTACGACCCATATGATAACAATGTGGGTTAATTATTACCCTTCCAGTTTAGGCATAAATTCCCCAAACATTTGAATGTAAATCAGGAAAAAGTAAAATGGAATAATCTATAAACAATATATATATATATGTTCTGGCCGTGGATGTCACTTTCTCTGAGGGGTTTACTTTCTATTTTCTAGCTATTTTTCTTGGAATATATCTCTCTCTTTTTCTTTTTCTTTTTTATTTGGATGTAACGTTACATGTGCTATAATGTGAACAAAATGCTTCCGTCACATATATGTCAAAAATGGCATGATTGAAAGAGCCTTGGATTTTAGAGTGACCGTGATCTTGGAGTATGGGACCTTTTGGGACAAAAGGCACCTGGCATGAATAATATATAGGACAATTTCTTAATCTGTCTAATTACTAGCAAGAATTAAATCGAAAAATTTACAACTACTTTATCAGTTTAATAGATACTTACCAAGAAGTGGTAGCTCAGTTACTTGAGAAACTGAATATAAGTGAGGTTGAGGTTTAAGTCTGAAATTTAAACCTGAGTGTACTCTCATTTATCCGCCTTTGTTGAAAGTGTCAACCCAAATGCCTCTGCAAAGCCCGAGCTTGGGAGGATTAGTCTCGTCTAAAGAGAAGAAAAACATCTCCCGAGTGTCAGAAAATATAATCAAAAAGAAAAAAAAATACAAGATCATCTGTCATTAAAAGTAAATAATTAACTAACTTTTTTTTTGTTAATTAATTAATTAATTTTCATATAATTATGTGTGCTTATGCCATGTATGGTGATAAATGTGACGTAATACCCACGTTCTCTAAAGTCATAGAAATAAGATCTAATTTATAATAGGGAAAATATAAGTGATTATATATGTAGTACTACTTCAATATGGAAATGTAACTTTTCCTTCATATTAAAAGCAATAAGGGAGATCTAAATTAAGTCAAGCACATTTAATAATAAGGTCAAGAGGGTATTAGGATTTTTTTTTTATTTTTATTTTTAATTTGAAAGTGACAAGTTAGGTAGTGGTGGTGTTAGGCATTAATAGAAGAGCATCAACTAGCTAGGAGACGAAGAACTAAGTTACAAGTTTGGATGTTAAGATGTTTGGTTACAACAAGGCAAGGGTCAGATCATAAGGGCCATAAGGATGGACATAAACCTTAAGAAAAGTATCCTATTAAGCTACTCCTAGCTACAAAGGGGACAAGATAAATGTTTTGTGACTGAAAATGCATAAAAAGATTAGGAAAGAATAATTTTATTTTTTTAATTTTTTTATTTATTTCGAGGTTATAGTTTTATTTTTATTTTTTTATTTTTTTTATAGCATTGTATTTGTTAACATTTTCTCTATCCTCTCAATAACTTCTTTTTTAATTATTTATGTTTATTTTTATTTTTTTAGTTCAAGTGATCAAATAATTATCAGCAATTAACTAAATAATTGTTGTCTTGATCACTATCTTTTGAACTGTCTCAATTTAGTACTTCTTTTGTTAATTGTTTACTAGCTTTTAGCTTCATTGTTTGAAAAGTCACTTTGACACATTAATACAAATTTTTAATTAAAAGTCAAATATAAGTTTATTATCATGATTTAAATTATAATATATGTTAATTATATATATAGACAAAATATAATTGCCCAATATGTATGGTGTATATTATTATAAAACTTGACATCTATTTACAAGTCTTCTTATTGAAACATATTATTGATATTTGTAGTGGCATCATGTTTCACAAATGTACCATTAGGAGTAGTTTTTTGGTTTAAAAGTTACCAAAAATAAATAAAAGGGACTGAAATTTATGAAAAAAAAAGAATAATTCTTAAAATAGGTTATATATATATATATTGGTTCAAATAGGTTTTATATATACTAACATTACAAAAGATATCTTTTAGCGCCTTATTACCAAATTACTATATATATATATATGTATGTATGTATGTATGTATGTATGTATATACACCTTATGATTAGTATTTAAGCAATTAGGGTCTTCCGATAATTAATTAAGAAGGTTTGTATCTTTTTCTTCTTTTTTCCTTTTTGTTTTGGCAAATTGTTTTTATTTTATTATAGCAAGTTGATCAGCTTTATGAACAAATTGAGCTGTTCAACAACATTTTATCAGCCAAACCAAACTTCTTAGACTTTCTTTTAAGTCGTAAAAAATTATAATTCAAAGTACAACACAAATGAAGAAATAGTACTTAAATCTCCATATGAGGTTAAGTCAACCTACTCATTTAGGGCCTGCAGCTTTCCTTTCAACGCATGAGCAAAGCAAGAAACTAATCTTGATCTCTTTGTGTCTAGAGAAATTAATCTCTTAATGTGGAGTTAAGATTGCTTATATATATTGCCCCAGATTACAAACTTTGCAATAACGTAAGTTTCGTGCATTAGTACATCTTTTTTTTATTTAATGGCTTTATATGTAAACTTTTCTATCACTAAGGCTCCGTTTGGTTCGTGATTCGAATACAGTTTTCTGTATCCTAAAATTCGAAAATATCAAAAAGTTGTTTGGTTCAAAAAATTTCTAAAACAATTTTTCACTTTTTGTTAAGAAAACGATAAAAAATTATTTTCCAATTTTTTTTTCTTTTTAAATTACATTCTTGTTTTCAAATCAAACCAAACCAACTTACATTAACCAGTTGATTTCAACTTTTAAGAAAGAGGCAAAAAAACAACAACAACAATAAAACTGTTAGCAGATAAAGTCATCAATTACCAACCTTGGCAAGAAATGGTACAACTTTTAAATGACACTTTAATTAGCTTCCCTTCTTGAGTTGAATTATGACCTCTCTCTCAGGTAGATGTTGATTACTCTCCTAGCAGCGTAGTTGGTACTAAAAGGCTACAAAATTAGACAAAAAGAGTAAATTGAAGCCCAAGTTATAAGCATGCTTTTTGAAGCAAGTTGGTGGATCAATATCTTACCAAAATGGCCTATTTCTAGACATGAGACGTGTTTAATCTTGAACTTTAGTTACATTTTACACAATACCTTGTTGCGTGTGCTTCTGTTTATCTTCAATTGAGCTTTCTCCATCTCAAGGTCATTCTAATTAATTATATATATATATATATATAAAATAAATGCTACTCTGTCATATGTTTATTAGATTATGAACTGTGTATATATCATTGTAATGTATATGATATATATACATCTAATCGAGACGTAACAACACATTCTCTATTTTTCATTCTCTTCAGTCATCACTTGTCAGTTCGCCCACAAATTAACCACAGAAATAAGTTTTATCCACTACAAGAAAATGGAGGTATTACAACAATAGTACGATGAGGTTTAAATAAGTTTGATGAAATTACTTGTTTCGAGAATTTTTATTTATTTATTTTTATTTTTTTTAAATATATGTGATGGGCATCGTTGTAAACTACTTGCTACATAAATTTAATTTGCAGAATCCCCACTAATTATGATTGAGATTGAGTAATGAAGGTTGCATGTTCTACATCACAATGATGATAATTAGTGGTGCATAATTAGATGCTTAATCTTCACTTAACAGCAGTCATCCATGCCATGTGGAAGGTCAAATATTGTAGCCCAGATGAAACATATCAGTGGCTCCAATTAAATTATATTTAGTGGAATGTGAACTAATTAATAATGCAAAATTCACTACTGCCTTAAGGTCAAGATGTCTCTCTTTCTCTCTCTCTTTCTTTCATTTAAGCCCTATTGCTAATAGGTTCCAGTCTTTTGTTCCAACTGATGATTTAACTCCCAACCACCATTGCCCCCACCCCAAAGCCTTCTCAATATGTAAAAAAAAAATGCTTTAGAAAGTTCTTTCTGTTATATATATATAGATATATCTCTTTTTTTCTAAAGGAGGCCCCTCAAAAAACTTGATACCCACGTTAGTTTTTTTTTTCTTCATTTTCTTATTGCTTG
The DNA here is from genome assembly GCA_035771175.1 of Paratinospora sagittata. Classification (NCBI taxonomy): domain Eukaryota; kingdom Viridiplantae; phylum Streptophyta; class Magnoliopsida; order Ranunculales; family Menispermaceae; genus Paratinospora; species Paratinospora sagittata. Next base: position 27,847,805 of record CM069612.1, on the reverse strand, counting down.
ATTGATGGAGGATTCAAAAAATTCTTCTACAGAATTACTGCAATCATCTAAAGAAAGGGTTAATGATGATTCCCAAGAAGAGAGTGGATGGACAGGTTATTTTGAAGATTTTTGGTCAAGCAGCAGAGAATTACACAGTAGTTATTCTTCTGGTTTTGGAAGCTTTTCTGTGGTATCTGATGCTGCTTCTTGCCCGGGATGGAAATTCTCTGAGAAAAAAAAGGATGAAGCAACCATGCAGTACCAGTACCCTTCAGAGGTGAGCCTGGGAAAAAGGTCTAAAGAACTGATCAGTTTGAAGAAGAAAAATAGAATTTTGGATGATGATGAATTGGAAGATACTGCCAGTTCTCCTGTTAATAGTCCCAAGGTTAGATATATAAAATTTCCTCATTTCCATAACTAGTTTAGTTTAGTTTTTTTTTTTCTTTTTTCTTTTTTCTGATATATATATATATATATATAAAAGGTATATTTACTTTTGATGATCTTTCTGCAATAGGTTTGTGGATTGAATAATGATCATGAGTTGAGAATGAAAGCAAGAAAGAAATTAGGTGAAAACAAAGACAGTTTTGAGGTAAACCTAGCTAATTTACAATATTTCTTCCTTTAGTTCTCTCCATCTCTTTTGCTTTATTTTTTTAAGAATATTGATAAAACTTTCTAACAAACTTAATATGGTTTTATTTATTTATATATATATTTTTTTTTGTTTTTTTTTTTGAAGGGGACTACTTCTGGCCATTGTTCAGAACTTAAGCTTGATGCGAGCAATGAATTAGGCTTTATTGGAAATAAGGATAGAGACTACACAGAACTAAGTAAAAGGGGGCTCTGCTTGGTCCCTTTATCCATGGTGGTGGACTACCTTGGTAATTTGCCTTAGTCATATATGTGCTCCAAAATGACACTCTCTTTATGTCTCTCTCTAGCTCTACATGTATATTCTTTCATACATCATTTCTCTTTTTCAGCTTGTACTACTCTTTCTTTTTAATTGTATACGACCAGCAATTACTAAACAGAATTCCTGAAGCAATTAGTAACAATATTACTATGTTATCTAAATCAATATGCTCGAATCAAGAGTGGAAAATCTTAATACTTTTTATTTTTATTTTTTATATTCTTTTTAGTTAGAGGGTGTTTAGTTCACCTACCTATGAAGGTGGGTTTCTGAACATGCACACCAACATTGAATTAAAATGGAGTTTTAAGTGAACTAATGAATTTGTAGAATTAATTTATCACCACTTGGCTTAGTGCAGACATGGAAGGTTCAATTCTTCTTGAAGAGAGTTGTGCCAGGAGTGGTGGATTTTTATCCTATAGTTTGTTGTGAGCTTAATAGTTCTTATGTTAGGCCCCTGTGCTCTCTTTTTAAGCCCACTCTTTTCATCTTCTTTATTGTGTGTTGCGGAAGCAGAAGCTAAGTATCAAACTCACAAACCCAAATAATTCAAACGAATACAAAAATAGACAAAAGCAAGAACATACAAAATTACATGGTTCAGTGAATAATCACCTAGTCCACAGGATATAAGAATTAAATCCATTATTACAGAATCCAAAAGAGAGTGCAACCTATGCAAATGTCTAATTCTAAGTACCCTCAAACCTAAAGTCTTCACACACAAATTTCAAATTCTACGCACACACCACTCAAATCCCAATAAAGGTATACATAATACAAAGTATTAAAATTAATTTTTAATACAAAATATTAGTTTTCAACATAAATAAAAAAGTCTCCAATTCAGACTAAGAACCTAATATACTAAAAAACTAATACATAAATAGAAATAACCCATTAGCTAAATCGAGCCACACACACTATATATATATATATATATATATATATATAACATTCTTTCGTTTCAGAATGCTACAATATATGAAGAGTTGGTCTTCCTCACCTTTAAGTACTGATCTTCATGGGGCCCTAGGGCACATGAGCCCCAAAAAGAAAAAAAATAATAATGAAAATTACCTTAATCCTTAAGTCTTGTCTTCAGTACCAGACATTAATTAAATTGAAAATAAAGGAATTAACCGGTGGTATTAATTTTCAGCTGCCTTTTTGTCATTAAGTTGAAGGTTTGCCCCAAGGCCAAAAGAGCAGCCCGTTATTCCAGAAGAAGTCTAGTCACTAGGACTTCCGTTAATTGAACCCTTCACTCTCGATTTGATTGCATGAAAAAGATGTCCTTCTTATCGTCAGATGATGAACTGTTAGTATCTTAATTTAGCTACGGCTTTGCAAAAACATGTACAAGCTTCCTTTCAGTCAAAGGAGTACACAAGAAAATGCTAGATTAGATATGATTACACTTATAACTAACATTACATAGCCCCTCAAAAAGAAATTTATAAACAAAACATATAAAGTTGAATTACCCATCAAATGAACCAACGAGATCATATATTCTTTGAAAAACCTAGATATATGTAACAAATCTCCCTATTATCTTTACTTGTATCACATAAGTCCCATGTTTCAGTTAAATAACATTTGTTAGTAAGGCCGGTTTTACTTTGTAAGGTTTCTTTAATATTGATAAGAGTGAAATTTTAATTTATATTTTATGAAATGATTTAATTAAATTTAAAGTAAGATTATTATTTTTGTCCACGGGTACCCTGTAGTAGTGCCTATCTTAACTCTATGATAACAACATTACCACTAGTACCTGTCCTTGTTGGGAAATATATATCTTGTGTATTGCTTTTAGGGTTTTATCTGGTCTGAAAGGTGACATGATTTTCAATGGGTATAAATCAAACCATGGCACAGAAAATAAGAATGAAGGAGGAGAAGAAATGATGATGAAGATGATGTAGATTGTTAGGAGAGCATGTGTGCACGCATTAAAACATGCACATAGTCATTGTTTGGTATTGACTATAGACTACATTTATAGAGGTTAGAATAATTAGCATGAGAGAAGATGACATAAACTTTGGTCACATGCAAGCACCCACGCGTGTCAACTTACTTTTTTATTTTTATTTTTATTTTATTTTTTAAACTGAAAATGCTAAAAATTTTATTGAACAAAAAACAATACAACATTTACAATTTAGAAGACACTATATATATATATATATATATATATTTTTTTTGAAGAAAGAGAAACAACTATATCCAGTAGCCCCTCCCCCGCGAAAATCTAACACCTTAGGAATTGACTAATACTCACATCAACAAACACCTTGATACAATAACTCGATACCGTATGAATTCAGCACGAACCACTTTTAAAAATCTTTGTCAGTGTCGCCGTAGCGTACTCCCCAACAGTGTGTCCACACCTCGTCAGAAAGAGTTTCTTGTGCACTCAAAAATGTATCTTGAAAACCTATTGTCGCTAGGACTCAAACCCGCATCGCATCTGTGCCCCTCAAAGCCTCGAATCATCAAACCAAACAAGAATACACTATATAGCTACCTATAGGAATAGCAACCCTAGAAAAATTCTTCTCTAACAAAGATTTTGTTTGAAAATTTTCTAAAAGCGTTTTTTTTAAGAAGTAGTTTTAGAAAAAGAGCTGTTGAAAAAAGTTAGTTTCTTTTTGGTTCTTCTAATAATAGAAAATCGTTTTTTTTTTTTCATAATAATTTAACTAAAAATAGGTGTTATTAAACACTTTTAAAAATATTTTGCTCTAAAAGTACTTAAAAAAATACTTTTCTAAATAGGTGAAAGAATACAAATTATGGGGGGAACAACGAGGTAGTTTGTGACAACTACCTTGTTTGAACGTGACCCTTCTGATTTAATTCGTTATAAGTAGAAATTATATAACATAAAGCACGTACAATACTCTTTATTTTGGCTTGGCCGGCCACCCAAGAGTCTTTCTAACAACCCACTTAAAGAAACATTTCTGTTTTGATTTAAAGAAGTGTGCATAAAGTCAAATAACCTGAATATTATTAATATGTTGTGTTGGAATTGAAGTACCAAAGAAAAAGAAGGATCAAGAAGGAAGGAAGTTGTGAACTCGTGGAATTGCTTTACTTTTTAACTATTTGGCTTTTTGTGAATTATTGCTATTATTTGTTAAACCTTCCCCCTCCACCCCCATCCCCCTTATCAAAACTAAGATTTTTTTTAATAATATTATCAATATTCTTTCATTGGTGTTTTAAAATTCATGTTATTGGTACATATTATAAACAAAGTCTCAACTTTAATGATAAATTTTTCCCTTTTTTTTTTTTTTTTAATTGATAAAGATATATAACCTTTTTTTTTTTTAACTAGAATCATGCCTGTTCCTTGTATAACATAATACTATACATAGTAATAGCAAGTGCAGGTTGAAAATGACTACTCCCAATGTGGTTTATAAGCATATATTCCTATCTACATATATGGTGAGCAATTTTTAAAGGTGGAAAAATAAATGCTATTTATAATGTGGTGTGTGGTCTTAAATGAAAAAAAAAAAAAAAAAATCCTTCAATTCAATTTAAAATGAAAATAAAAATCATATAAAACAATATGATCATGACATACTAATTAAACTGTAGCATGAAAAATTTAGAAGGACAAAATCATAGATACACGTTGAAGTAATCAGAGCTTGAATTTAGAATTGCATGTGGAATTTGCAGTCTTTGAAACTAAAAAGACATTGATGTCACACATGCTACTAGCAGTTGCATCCATCTTCAAGATCTTAAACACCTGAACTCTGCCTTGCAAAGTTGTCATAGTTGTAAAGTTCAACGACCCAACATGAAGATCAATCCAAAACAAAGGATTCAGCACCAACTTATTCACCATAACTTCCACAGACGCGCTAATATTATGTTTATCTCGAACCGGGATTTTTCCTCCTATAATCGGAGCTTCTGCAACAATGGCTCCCCGGTAATTCACATACGCCGTTGTGTTCTTGTATTTGAAGCTTCCATAGTTTCGATTGTTTATCGTGACTAGAAGAGCTAATGTAATGTTCAGTTTTAACTGAGGGAATATTTTGAAATCTATCTTTGTGAGCTTAACAGGGTAGGCAATGACTTCAGGCTGTTTAGGCCTAAGCATGGTGAAGTAGAGAAGCACAAGGATACCTATGAGAAGAATAAAGAGAAGAACAGTTACAACACAGCAAGTTTTGAGGCATCTACGACGAGGACGAGGTGTTTTATTGCCTTCCATGAAGTAAAATAGTAAGTTTTTGTGATTTCAATAGATCAAAATGAAATTCTAAACTGGGAAATGTTGAATCAGAACATGAAACAGGTTCTGACTGAATAAAATATATTGAAGGAACAATGAAGAAGGTGGTTATGGAGATTGATTCGAGGCGAACTAATTGGTCTTTTATTAATAATTTGATTGAAATGGACAAATAGAAGAATTTCTTTCAGTTAATGTTTGCTTCAGAAAGAATGCATAAATGATTCCTCTATTTTTATTTATGCAAAGATGATGTTTTCTTTCATTTTTTTAAGCTGGTGAGGTGAGGTGAGGTTAGAAACAGATAAAAATGAGTATGTTAGCATTTTAAGCAACTAAACAAGAACTTAAATTTTATATGCAATGATGCCTATTTTCTTATGGTCAACTAATCTTCTTGACTTTTGACCCACCCCTGTGTTGACCTCTGAACCAAAGAAAGAAAGTAATTGATCATGATTTCTAGCTATTAAAGGGGATTTGTAGTCTTCATTATAAATAGGAACCATGAGTTGCTATCAGTAAGGTTCTTGATGATTAATTATCTTGTGAATGCATATGAATGTTTTTCATCTAATATTTCAAATCCAAGATAAAACTCCCCTGCTTTTTGACTGAAAGATCCTCATGTCTTGATTACAGGGTACATTGATAATTTTAATTTACTGAATAGAATAAACTTTGCTTTTTGTCAAAATTAAAGCAGTTTCATACAGATTTCTTGATTGAGTTTTATACATATATGGCAAAGAACCAGTTATGCTTAGAAATGAAATTCAATAAATGAAGCAAACCTTGCAGATTATATATATATATGTAACAGCTTAAATATATGGGGCAAAACCTTTCAAACAAGTAGAAGCTGCTTGGCAAATAAATGAGGCCCTGAAATTAGATTAATCAACACATCTATGTTTTTGCAATCTTACAAGGAGGATCCTTTCACCTCTGAACCAGCCACCCAATTCTTTCAGTTTAATTATCTAGGATAACCTGCGTTTTTTGATTTTTCACAAACTGTTGCATTCCCATCAAAAGAGTACATACTTGCCAAAGCTTCCTCATCAATAAAGAAACAGTTTTTCATTCAATAACACTCCCACGATTCACCGTCCTCTTGCCCTTTAAACTTTACTTCACTGCATCCCCCTGTAATCTCTTATACACAAAAACAAGCTGCAAGATACTAAACACAAGATTGCAGTTTTCATGATCAAAGTCCAATTGCCTAACTAGTATCTCAATTGTTAAAATCAGTCCCTGCAGAAGTTTCAGTTCCCCCAAGCAAGGTATTATAACTCTTTTAACTTTTTTGCCCAATCAAACTTCTCCGTCGACAAAGGAACAAAACCGAAGAATCAAGAATCCAAGTAATAAAAAGAAACCCAAGCAAGCAATCATCAGCATAAATGATCCATCATTAGCACAAATGTCACAATAAGCATGACAACAATAGATAGGATGAGGTTAATGTGAGACCGATGACCATCTCCCCGAGGGAATTCCGTAGGAAGTGAGCATTCTTCACCATTGAAAAACACCTTGGAAGGAAATCCGTCTCCTCGTGCTACATTAATTCCATGTGTGTGCTTCTTCAAAAATGAAATAACTGATTGCTGCTTTCCGGGTACATGAGGATCGCGTTTTGGGTTTGTGCCATTTGTCTCTCCCATCAAGTAAGTTAAACCCGGTAAGCCTTGGAAGAAAATGATTTTGTCATCAGGCAGCTTTGTTCCATTGAATGAGTAAATATTTTCATACCCGCGATAAGCTTTATCCATTTGAATTGCCGCAAACCAATCTTCAAACGAGTAACTCTCCCAATTAAAGAGAGTGACACGAGCTGTCCATCCCGACCTATAATCTGAATTTACATGCCAATTTATGCTAACTCCACAGTTATCAGCACAAGGTAGCTTTTTAGGGACATGATAGTGTTTAATTTTTGCCCAAGCTTTAGCTTTGGCTGTTCTATTCTCAAAGGGAACAAGAAGGGCTTCTGGAGGTAGAAGCATAGGTGGGGCGTCTGTATTGCAAGTATCAGTTTCTTTACAACCACATGCACAAGTATTGCAAGGAATGACTGAGTCATTGTAGAACGCCGAGAAGGAAACACAACACCGAGAAGCCTTCTTCTTTGGCCTCGTAATGTTGCAAACTACTTGCCAACTTGCAATGGCCGAGCTTGTAGCCATGAGCCCGCTAGGGTCGGGAAAATCTGTTGGGTCTACTCGAATTGGAGGGCCACACTTGTAGTCTGGATTTAGGACTCCGTTTATTTTCCATTTTTGAGGAGGATTAAGAGCTGTTCTATTCATATCGGGAGGAATCTTATAGACTTGTAATTGGAAGACAGACTTAGCTTTGCTCGGATCCATTGTGGTCGGTAGGAGACTGCCATTTCTACAACAATAAGGAAGATTTCCAATTTTTTCATCCTTTGCCCTATCTTGAGGGAGATCGGCTATAATAGGCTTCCTCTCACAGTTCATAACAGGCGTGAAATCGAAGTCCTTGTAGAAAATACCGGGGGCACCATAAAGACAACCCGAATAATCTTTCCTATGAGTATAAGCTCCTCTCATCGAGTGTATGAACTCTCCTCTCATCCATTCCCAAGTTAAATTCCAGTGGTCAAGGCGCCCGAGTGGGTTATTGTTTTCAATGGTAACTTGAGCAAGATAGTTTCCTTCAAAGACTTGTAGAACATCATATGTAAGGGATAGATCACCTTCTTGTCTTGGCAAAAACTTCACTGAAGTGGTATTGGCCTTGAATTTTTTGTCCCTGACACAACATAAATTCATTGAGCTCCCTGTGGAAAAAAAAAAAAAGATAAAAATAAATAAACAAAACAAACAAGTTTAGAACACTTGCTTTCTTGTATCAAAGAAGAAATTTTTAAACACTGATACATAAATTTTTGGCAAGCTATTAAACAACACAACTCATACAAAATAGGAGTGCTTGAGTGCTCGAAATTTGGCCAACCAACTACAGAGGCTTAATTGACCCTCTTTACTATCTTCGATAAGAATTTACATGCAGGACAATATTTTCACAACAACGACCCTGTTTAATATCTTTGATAAGAATTTAGATACAGGACAAGGTTTTCATAACAGCAATAATGCAGAAAAAAAAAAAAATTCAAGTATGCCAAGGAGAAACTTCCTAATAAAACAGCAGTCTAGAAACAACACCTTCTCAAATTTGATGTTTTTATAAGAGGCCCTATTCGCCTTGCCTCTTCTAGTGTGAGGCATTTTGTTGAAAAACCAAGGTGATTATATGTGATTAAGAAATATGCAAAAAGGGTGATTACAACAAATGATAATAATGCACTTGGGAATATTCTCATTAACTAGTTATTGAAGGACATTATTATTATTATAAGAGTTACTAACCGTGACGTTTAGGCGCTGGGCACTTGTATCCATCATTGGAAAGTTTTAAAGTTTTAGGCAAAGGAACACCAGGAGGCTTCACACCAAACTGGGTACCAGTCATTTCAATCTTCACCTGAATTTGATTCAAATCTCCAGCTGTTTCAATGGCGGTTTTCAAATCTGCTTGCGGGTAACCTGACAAATATGTTCCATTACCAACTGCAGCAGGAATATCAGTGCCATCCATTACAACAGCCCCACTGGCTGAAACCAAGATCTCATCATGTTGGAATCCAATGAAGATCTTCCATGCCTTAAGTTCCTTTGACCCAGCATTCAACACAGTTACAACAGATTTAAAAGCCCAAGATTGAGCAGTAGCATTCTTCAAATGAGGCCATTCTTTCTCTCTAGAAATGAAAGTGTAAGATAGAAAAATGCCATTGCAGTTTTCTTCTTCAGGTGGAAGCTTTGCAGGAGGAGGGTCATCATCAGGTTTGTCAAATACATAGTCCTGTGATAGAACAGTGACAAAAAAGGCTCGGAAAGAAAAAAGCAAGAAAAACATGAAGAAGAAGAGAGGTTGTAATTGTAATGATCTCATTTTCATGTCTTTCTTGTTGGATCCAAGAAAGAAGATAAATTCTTTTTCTAAGGGAAGATTATTGGGTTCTGAGACATGAGTGGTCTTGTAAGGACAGATTGAAGAAGATGGGAGGTGTTGGGTTTTGATGAAGAATTCAGTGAAAGATGGACACAAAGGAAGGAAGAGAGGGTGGGGGTGGTGGTGGCCGAGTTATTAACACAGCAGAGAAGAAAATGGAGAAATGAGGGATTAAAGAGAATGAATATTTGAGTTTAGCTGTGAAATTGTTAAAATTAGAGAAGACCAAGTCAGCTGTTAATCTCCTCCTCTAAGCTTCCAACAGAATCTCCTTGTTTATATTCTTTTTTATTTTTATTTTTAGCGCCTATTTTTAGCACACGGTGTTACATAGATTGGGATGTCCTGGAGCTGTGCATCAATAGTTGATACAAGAACCATCTAACATCCACATTACAATGTGGGATGTGCTGAAATTATGTATAAAAATTATTTTCCTTTTATTTATATATATATATATTTCCTTATGGGGTGTACAGGATCTTGTTGTCCACTTTTTAACCAATTCAGGCCTTGCTTTTCTGCCACGTGGCATAAGCCCATTGAAAGCCTGTAATAAGGTTTATTTTAAGAAATATATTGTGAATTTTTATTTTTATTTTTTTTAAGGATTGAAATATCATTTGAAGAGGGTGAGACTCAGAAAATAAAAGTAATGCAAGGTTTTTATTATTCTTTTAATTTTTAAATGTTTATTTATTTGATTGAAATAAAATTAATATTTTATTAAAATAATTATTTTATTGTATTTTAAAATGTTAAAATAGAAGATAATGCCTTTTAAATCAAATTCTTTTTATTCTTTAATAATAACAACATCTATTCTATTTCAATAGCATATTTTAAATCTTAATTAACTTAGCTAAGTTGCTTAAAATTTCTATACGCAAACTTACACGAGAATGACCATCTTCTTCCAGTACCCACTTCAGTTATAAATCGATGTTCATCAGCATCTTTCTTATTTCAGTTATCTTTTTACTACAATATAAACTTCAATTTTATTTATCTAATAAGAGCATCACAGAATACACTTTGTCCATTAGTAAAGACACAATGAAAAGGAAAAGGAAAATACGTTTCTAGTATGATTTAATAGGTTTGTTTACACGACAAAAATGATAGAAGTAGATCAAGTCACAGCTATTCCCTCTGCATTGTTGATTTCCTCAGGGAACTGAGCCTTGGGCTCCAAATCAATGAACTGGTTAGAGTTGCTTGCTAGATGTGAGATACTGACCCTTCCATGACGCTTGATGTAGTCAGCAACTGCTTTCATTTCCTCCTTCGATATGTATATGTATTTGCCTCGATCATCCATCACACCAGACAGTCGCCCTAATCCATGGCCATGGCAAAAATCATGCAATACAAACAACTCTCATTAGACTTGCGTTTTTCTCCTAGTGCAATTCACATAAATAATGTTACTTCATAGGCCAGTCATATAGCAGTTGCGTTGATGAAGAGGAAAAATCTAAGACTACTACTACCAACAATATAACGATCTCACAACACTTACCCATGTTTTCAAGTGAGGTAATCCTATTAATGCAGTCCTGCATTAGTGAATTATTTCTTGTCATCAGTAAAGAATCGATAAACAAGTAAGAAGAAATTCAACAAGCCCAAAGAATGTTTCTTGTGATCCGCACATCCAAAAGTGAAGGTGAAGTGTGCAAATGTAACATTTAGTAGTCATACATAGCTGGGCTAGCTTATACTGAAAAATGCAACAAGTAATAAAAGGAAAAACTTCCCCAATAGTAATCCATTTATATCTTAAATGATATCAAGTGCAGTGCATCTTTCGATAATAATAGCTCCCAACCCAAAAGATATAATATATGAAAAGAAGTTAGAATTCAGAATCAGATATATGAGCCCCAAAAAAGGAAGAAATTACAGCTAATTTGTAATACCTGAGTCCGCAATTTGAACTCTGCAGCAAGATCTTCCAATGGAACACACTTGTGCTTCTGCAAGATCGTGCAAGAATTATTAATAATTTATGTCCCGACTCTTTTGATTGGCAAAAGATGGATTTTTAACACAGGAAAAAGTAATTTACTAAGACAAATGAGAAGCAAATATAAGAAAGGAACTATACACAATACTATGATCAATCGAATTACAGTTATTTTGACTTCTAGCCTCACATATTTCATCCATTAGTTTCACGATCTACTAGTTTATCCATGAATGAGCCATTGTACATATTTAGAAGCTATCTTACATGAATTTGGCCCTTCGAAAATAATTAAGTACTGGTGTAAAGCATGCTATGGACTCTTCGAGTTTTGATACACCAGGACTCGTGGATAGATTTTGCATTCCCTGTCCACGAAGACTATTACAAGATGTTGATTGCGTATTATGGCAGATCATGAAACTTTCACTGGTATTTATTGGTGGAAATCATAAAACATAACATCAGTTTATTGTCTGAAGTATATATATCAAGATGATTAATCAAAAAGTGCAAAATGTAACTACTCTCATGTTTAAAAAAACAAAAAAAAAATCAATTATAATGTCAATCTGACGCAATCAAGAGAAAAGATAAACAAATCCTCGTAACTCTTTTCACGATGGAAGAATCACATGAGAGGCAAACAGCTAGAACAGTAACTCTCGTCAAATATACTTGGAAGGTAGACAGAAATCAAGTAAGATCAGAGAAATCTTATCATCAGCAAAAATATTAACATAAAACTTTACCACAACCATTCAAGGTTGGCTAAACAATTATTATTCTACAAACCTACCTTCGTTAAAACATACATAAATAAGATGTAATATGATTGCCAATGATGGCATTGGCACGATGGTAGGACGAGGGCAAATTGGCAAGGGAGGTTATGAGTTCAATTCCTACCATCATGTCCTTCCCAAAAATTTGGTGAGGTGATTAGTGGAACTTTGTCCCAAGACCAAGGGGTCCTGTTACTTCTCGGGAGATACGCAGCGCACACACACACTTGTATCTTCTCAAAAAAAAAAAAAAAAAAGATGTAATATGGATAATGTTGCAACCAACCTAACAGTAATAAATACTCGTCATAAAATATTTAATCAAATCAATGCATATACATAGGATCCATTTCCTTTTGAAATCCACCAAATGGTCTCTCCACATAACCTATCACAAACTTTCTTGAAAACAATACAAAAAAAGCCATGAAAGCTTATATTCTTCTCTCTTTTCTTCATCAATAGCTTGAGTATATACATAAATCAAGTCGTTAGTCTTCCAAGCATGACTCCAACCTACCCATCTAACAATCTAATGCTCCATCTCAGGCTATGTTCTATCACTTTCCCCTGAAGTTTGATGCCATGATACTCGGTAGAGATTGAAAATTCTTCTTATTCTTGGCAACCATGATTTATCAAAGGATATTCCCATTATTCTAATAATCTCATAGAACTGTGAAAATAGCCCACCCCACCTTTAATTTGATCTTCTCAACCCACACTAAAACTATTGACCTGATAAAATCTGATATTTATATATAAAAATAAATATAAATAAAAATAAAAATAAAAATAAAAATAAAGTTCTATTAAGAGCATCAACATGCATCAGGGGTATTCACCAACAAGGCAAGTCCAACATGAAAATCTCATCCCAAAAAAGAAATGAACCTTTTCTGACCAAAGAAAAAAAGACACCCTTGCAAAGACAATATGCTAAAAATTTCTCCAAAAGAAAAGGAGGAAATACCTGAAACATACCTTTATGTAATCAACAAAATCAGAAAGCAGACCCTGACTCCCTTCTTGCATCTCATTCTCTGTTGTACCTTCAGCATCAACTGAAAACTCCCCTTTCCACTTCTCAAAATCTAATGCAGCAGCTTGTTCTTCCTTTTCCTTATGAGCCCTGGCTTCCTCTTCCTATAATGGCCAAAATGTGGAATTCAAAAATAAGCATTTCAAATATTCAAAAAGCCAAAAGATGCAAAGAGCTATTAACCTACCAATTGACGCTCCTGTGCATCACGCTCCTCGTCCTTCCTCCTCCGCATTTCTGCATACCGATCTTGTTTTGTCTGCCTGGACTCACGTGCTACTTCTTCAGCCTTCCAATGAGTCAACATCATGCAGAACACAGAATTGCAGACATTAGGAAGTTGCAAAGAGTATCAGTATTTAGCAGATACTCTAATAACATAGATTTACAATCAGCTCTAAGAATTTCTTCAAAAAGCCATAAAAGATTTAGCTGTAACCATCACATAAAGGGAAAAAAGAAAAAAGGAAAAGGAAAAAAAAACCATAAGGACAAGCATAGGATTACACCTGTCGCTGGGCTTCGCGCTCTTGTCGCTTTTTCTCCTTTTTCTTTGATGCTTTAGCAACATAGTTGTCGTCACCAGCAGCATCTTCATCACTTCCATCAAAATTCTCTGTATACCTATAATTAATAAGTTCATTCATGACTATAATCTTATTTCACAACAAATAACTATTAGCAGTGAGATACCACCAAAAGATGGTCCACTTACAGCTGGATATCTGTTCAGGTAATTTATACAGCCACTGCAAATTGTGATAAATTATTAAGACACCCTTTACTGGAAACTAATCCAAACAAAACTGCAAGTACCTATATCAGCATCTACAGACTCACAGATTGGCCTTCAACAAACAACACAACTACAGCAGGACACTATATGAATAAAAATGATCATCCAAATCACCTAATAAACACAAAGGTAACTATGATGAGAAGAGCATGATGGTCTAAAGGGGCCTATGCAATGATACGTCCACTGTAGTTAATAAATTGAAAAAATAAAAAAAATCATAAATATACTACAGTTCAATAAAGCGAAGAAGTTAGAAATACTTTGAATTAAAATTCGTCCAGCCCAACATAACATGCTAGGTGATTTTCAAACAGTTAAGCTTATCAAGAAATCGAAGGGTACTTAATGCCTAGACAAGTGAAAATAACTGTTGGCTCATAAACCAACTAAAAAAACTTATTTATTTGATGCAACTCGTAAAGAGACTCTACAACCGCGTAATAGTACATATACAAAGATTCAATACTTCCACACTATCTAACAGGTTCAAGCAATACACTCACTGGCCAATCTATAAAATTATCACCATGCAAAACCATGACCCTAGGGAAACTTCACAACAGTTAATAATTAATTTTACAATTCCAACAATTCACCAAAAAATAACAAATTAGCAAAACTCATCATTCAATCTCTCCTCCAAGATACTAAGATTCAACCAAAATACTAAGATTCACATCCAATACCACTAACGTAAAATAAAAAAAAATAAAAAAAAAATTAACAGAGTTCTGTAAATAACACAACCTTCAACAGTTGCCACAGCAGCGGCAGATGTGCTAGCAACGGCACCGGCAGCGACAGGCCTCCGGCGCATCCGACGAGCGGCGCCGGAGTGGCGAACCACAGCTTCTCTCTGAGGTACCTGAGATCCCATTCCACATATTTTATAACCAACAAAACAGCCTTCTTTCTTTTTTTCTCTTCTTCAATTTCCGAAGCTCTCATTCAAATATAACATAAACTATTCAAAAAAAAATTATAAAAACTTCGCATGAGATCGATGAAAATTGGAGGAGAGAGAGGTGTGAAACCCTAATCACCTGATCTTCTTCCTCGCGTTGTCGTTCTTCAGAAGATCGAGGAATCTGACGACGCTTCCATAGATAAAGAGGGATTAATGCGAAGACCAGAAACATGGAGAGAAACGCGACCAAAATCTCCTCCATCGTTTTGATCTTCCTTTCTCGCTTGCTTGCTTGGTGAGCTCTGTTCACCGTGAGAACTCCACAAATGTACACGATTCTGCAAAACGAGAAAAGAACAGCGAGAATGCAGAGAGAGGTAATATGTGATTCGGTGCTCGCAGAAGTTGGCTCACAAACTCGATCCGGATCTACGATTAGCAGATGGCTTATTGTGGACCATGATTGGTGGATGGCGCAGATTGAGCTTGTCTTGAAGCGTGACTTTTTCTTTTTTCTTTTGTTTTTTAGGGGATCCATAGGGAGGAAGGCGAAGGTTCAAACTCCAACATCAGATCCAAGAACCGTTACGCTAGACTCAGAGACCGAAGAAGCCGTAACTCAAAAGGAATCCTAACTTTTGAGAGTCGCGAACCAATGATATAAGTCTATACTAAGTAGAATTGAGAGATGATCTGGGACTAAACCGCAATGCATATACACTCAATCATTTTTTTTTATTGCAGGGACGATAAGGATGCGGAAGGTGAAGGTCCAAACCCCAACATCAGATTCAAGAACCATCGGGTGAGACTTATAGCTTAACCTAATAGATAGATTTTTTAAAGTGAAATTATAAACATTTTGTTAAAAATATTAAGTAATTGCAACTTATAACTCTTCTCCTCTCCTCTAGTATTCTAATTGAGAATAGGAAGAATAATAGTCTAAAAATTTAAGGAAATTTATTTTTCAAAAATTATAGCAGGGAAGAATTGGGAACATAAAATTAAAGGTATGTTTGGTTTGCAATTGAGATATAGTTTTTTTTTATATCCAACGTTCTCGAAACACTAAAATTGCATGACATTTGATCGAGTAAATCCCAAATACAGTTTTTAACTTTTTGTTAAGAAAATAAGTTGTTTTTAAAAACTGATAAAGAGTTATTTTCAAAAATTTCTATTTCTAGAATCAATCTTTGTTTTCAAATCACCAACCAAACACACCCCGCAAAGATTTCATGATTAAATGGACAATAATGTCTATGTTTCTATCGTGTTTGCTCTTGTGTTGATGGCCTAGCACAATTCTATAGTGTTATTAAAATTTACCAATGTTTGATTGTATAAACATATGTATATATTTTGCTATAGTTATGTTGTGATAAGATTTTTGAGATAAATATTGATAAATTTAAAAGTTTTGTACATTTAAATTATTGCTTATAACGCCCTTCTTGCTAAATCATTATAAAAATTTAAATGGATCTCATGAAAAAGTGAAAGAGATATCATATCATTCTAACTAATATTTGATTAGCTTTACTACATAATCCTAAGTATACTATTTTTCTTTTCTTTTTCAGAAAATGTGATTATGGAAAATTCATTAATTGGATAATTGGTGCAGATATACCCCTTAATAACAAGAAAGATGCACATGTTTACCGCTCTATCCAATAAACAATCAATCATCTCAAAATTACATAAAATTTAAAACATATGAATGACAAAGAAACTCATGTTAAATTTACACAATAAAACTATATACCCAACCCCTTCATCTTTGCAGCTTTTTCCTCTTCAATGAACATCACAGCAAGCAAGTTTTAAAGTGTGCCTCATTTCATGACCAATTCAATCACTTTGCATTTCATATATTACAGCATATATATAAATCTATGGAACTAATTAATACTCATATTTTTGGTGTTATCTCTGCTTCATTGATCGGATTTACGATTAAAGCTTTCAATTTTGCTGTTCTTGCTGTTCTTGACGACGACGAGGACGACGACATGGGTGAAAGAACCAAGGATTTGGCCTTCTTCCTCTTATGTTTCTTTGGAACCTTTGGAAGGTCTGGAGGTGGAGACTCTCTGAACATATCAGAAGCTGGTAATTGCTGTGCCATTGATTGTTCAAAATCTGCAAAGAAACATTTAGCACTCAAAACATGTTACAAACTCCAAACTCCAACAGCCCTCTTTGAGAATTTTGTTTACTTCTTCTGAAACTTATTCTCAGTGCCTAAGCAAGCATATATGATAAATCATCAGGAACTTTAATTTTAATTGACCAAAATCACCCCTTTTGTGTAATTATACATGAATTAATGAAAGAAATAATTTACCTTGGGAAGACCATGTTGAAACAGGGAAACAACTGGAACGTTCACCCAAATCACTCAAAGAAGTCACTGAGAAATCTGAGGATGTCTTGAACTCATTCATCTGAATTCCAACAAAATGAATTAAAAAAAATAAAATACATTTCTTTATAAACATCTTCAAGTTGAGAAAACAAAAGAAAAAATAAAATAAAATAAAGCAGGATATTAATTAGTGTATATATATATATATATACCCAGCTTGGTGCATTAGCAGACTGGCTATCCCACCCAATATGAGCCACATGCTTCACGTCTGTTGGGTACCCAATCTCCATCTCTCTTTCCTTAACAACTGCAAAATAAACCCATTTCTCAAATTACTCACAAGATCCAAAAAAAAAAGAAAAAAGAAAAACCATGGCGAGAGAAGAGATTATAAATGAATGACCCAGAAAAGATTAGGAAAAAAAACAAAAGAAAACTTACCAAAAATTTGGGAGATGTACTTGAAGCTTTTGCAAATACCTTTGATTTTGGTTCCCATTGTTGTGCAGACACCACCTTGCCCAATCCAACAGTCTGTAAGATGGATTTGTAAGATGGGTTTTCTAAACTTTTTTTTCAAAAAGGTTTGTTGTGTTCAGGAAGCTGGATTGGGGTATATGGTTTAAAGGGTACTAAAATATGATTTTTAATAAGAGAAAGGAAGTAATAGATACCTTTAGATCAATATCAAGTTTCTTCATCCTCATTCATTTTTCTCTTGTGGTTGAAGCAGACAGCAAGGTGTATCCAAAAAATACTGAAGAAAAGCAGAGAACCCAGCAAAATAAAATAAAATAAATAAATAAATATGCCCTCAAAAGGGTCCTTTTTGCACTGAAATTAATGATGGAAAAGAAGAAAAAAAAATTAACTAGAGGACAATCATGAAACCTCCAAAGTAGAGGATCATGAGGAGGTTTTAAAAGATAGGTTTTTGCTAAGAAAAAAAAAAAAAAAAAGATGTTGGAAACATGATGGTGAGATTACTGATAGTTGGCATTTCTAATAAAAATGTTGCAATCTTGGCCGTCTGCTTTCTAGGCAAATCTGGGCCAAGGTGGCATTGAGATTATTAAAATGTATCTTTGATTTATGAACATTCAACTTATACTTGAAATTTTAATGTAAAGGAAGTTGGGGTCACGTTTCATGTGGTTGTTACTTGGCAAGGGACATTCCTTTTCTTGTATAGAGGTAAGTTGGCTACTTTGGGAGAATTAATAGGGGGTTTTAAGTGTGAGAGAAGATCTTGAGATTCCTTTGATTGTTTGCAGTTTTGGGAGCTTCGATTAATGAGAAGAGACGCGTGATTCACCAAATTATATTAGTATTAAATCAAAATACAGTTGAGATATGACGTGATGTTGATGGGTTAAGAATAAAATTAGTTGATGTTAGCATAAGTAAGCTTTGGATTAGGTGGATCCCCACCTACCCTTTAAAAAAAATTAAGAGGAAGAAAAAAAAAAGAAGAATCATAATATGGTTCATATTTGAAATATTTATTAAGATTCAATATGAGGATACTAAAGTTTGTAATGCATACCCTATAATGGTAGAAGCCTTGTGCAATAAGTACGTTTTTGGTCCCGAGCCCTTTTACATACCACAAAAAATGGAAGTCTTAAAATATGTTGAACCAAAATTTTAAGGCCCTCTTAGATATCTAGTCCTTTAGGTCCAACTCTAATTTTCTTTTTCTTTTTTGAACTTTTTTTTTCACTCCTAATCATGTAATTCTACATTTGTATCAAACAAGAATAATCCCATTACAAATGAGAAAGAACTGATTATGTTAATTACCAAGATTCAAAGGTAACATGGATGAAGCCAACAACGAGTTGGCACGGTGGTCAAGTTTCAAAGTTTATTCACTGCAAAAGGCCAAAAGATTAATAAATACGTTCGTGGGACACTCTACCGAATTGAAAACTTTCATAACGTAGGTCCATTAGGAGAAGAAGTATCGTACTCGAACCCTCCAAGACAAATTTACAAACTCGACTTACTATGAGCCTTAGGGACAGGACAATCTTGTCAAACCATTAATGTGAGGATTAGTGGATTCCTAAGGAACCCGACACCTCACAGGAAGGGATATGGGGCTTAAGGGCATGTTTCTAGTAAAAAAAAAGTAACATGGATAAGTAGTAACTTGCTTATTGGGGAAAAGTTGACAGAAATCTGGCAATGGTCTATAAATAAGAAATTTTGTCATCAGGCTTAACCTTCTATCTAATGTATAATTGGCTTGTTAATTCATTAGTTGGATAAATACTGCAGACCATACCCCTTAATAACTACAAGATACACGAGTTTACAACTTCAACTAATCAACAATCAATCATCCCAAAATTGTATAAAAATAGAAAACATATAAATGATAAATGAACTTCAGGTTGAATTTACACAAGGAAGCTATATACCCTACCCCTTCATCTTTGCAGTTTTATCCTTCTCAGTGAACATCAGCATGCAAGTGTTGAACTGTGTTTCATGACCAATTCAATCACGAATTATATATATTACAGCATATAAATTAAGGAAAAAATACTAATTATTTTGGCGTTATCTCTGCTTTGTTGATTGAATTATCGAACAAAGCTTGGATTTTGCTGTTCTTATTGTTCTTGAAGATGAGGATGACATGGAAGAGGAGCTCAACGGTTTGGTCTTCTTCTTGTTATGTTTCTTTGGACCCTTTGGAAGGCATGGATGACAGTCTCTGGAGATCTCAGAAGCTGGAAACTGCAAAATAGCACTCAGAAAAAGTTAATAACTTCAAATCCAACGGTGCTTTTGCAGCAAAGCGTTCCAATGTTATATTCCCCTATAAATTGCATTGGAGAATTTTGTTTGCTTTTTTCTAAACGTACTCTCAGGGCAAAGCATCATCAGGAACTTTTATTATTTTAATCAACGAAAATCACTTCCTAAATGGAGCATTATTAATAAACGGATAACTATTTGATCATTCAAGCTATATTTGAAAGAAGTGAGAAAATGGGAAAAACGGCTAACTAATTACCTTGGGAAATCTGAAGATGTCTCGAACTCCCTCATCTGAATTCTAATAATGCAATAAAGAAAAAAATAAAATAAAGCAAAATGTATTTCATCAAACACATCTCCAACTTTGAAAGAAAACCAAAAAGTGTAATAAAATAAACGGGAAACCAAATGAATATACCCAGCTCGGTGCATTAGCAGATTGGCTATCCCACCCAAGATCGGCCATATGCTTAGCATCTGTTGGATACCCGATCTCCTTCGATCTTTCCTTGACAACTACAAGAAAACCCATTTCTCGTATTGTTCATCAGAAATAAAAATTCTAGCCAACAGAAGAGATCATCAATAATTGAGTCAAAAAAGAAAAGAAACCTACCAAATATCCAACATAAACTGTCAAATATCACTATCTCAATAGAACGAAAACAACAAAGAGTTAAACAAATATATGAACATTTATCTTACCTATTAAGCAGCTCACAATGCAGATAAGAAGCATTATTTTTCTCAACATAAACTGAATTGCTTTACTGTGAAGCACAGCATCTACAAAATGTCCTTGCGGGAGTGGAGATTAGATCATTTTGTGTTGTTCTTCTCAAAAATGGATTCAAAGCTCACATATGCCAAAACCCATTTACTCAACGCTCATCATGCTCAACTAGTCCACTGAATTCCTTTGGGCAACACCATGCCATCTTTGATTGTTGGTTTATTTCATATAATACTTCGTATATCCTCTCTAAGTGAGGATGTGACTTGTCACCCGAAACAAACTCATGAACCCCGTTGTCTACTTCTATAGAACTTCCTCCTGGCATCTTCTTTACTCCCTTATCCCTCATTGCCTTCCTAAGAATCCCAACTTCTTGCCACATCCCAGAAGCAGCATATATGTTGGATAGAAGTGTGTAGTTTCCACTGTTATCAGGCTCCAGCTCAATGAGATGCCTTAAAGCACATTCCCCGAGCTCAATATCTCCATGAACTCTAGAAGCAGCCAGAAGTGACCCCCATATAGCTCCATTTGCTTCAAATGGCATACTCTTAACTAGTTCCTGTGCCTCTTGTAAGTGACCAGCACGCCCTAGAAGATCAATCATACATCCATAGTGCTCCATCCTCAGTGTAATTTGATAATGTGAACTCATAATTCTGAAATACCAACGACCCATTTCAACCAATCCAACATGGCTACAAGCAGATAAAATTCCAATAAAAGTGACTTCATTTGGCTTTACCCTCGCTCTTTCCATGCAAGAGAACATTTCAAGGGCTTCTCTACCGAGACCATGTAGAGCTAAACCTGAAATCATTGTAGTCCAAGTAATTACACTTTTATGCTTCATCTTCTCAAAAACTTTCAATGCCTTCTCTATGCTCCCTGATTTCACATACATGTCAATAAGGGCATTACTAAGAGGAACTATCTTACACAATCCGCATTTATCTACATAATCATGAATCCATTCCCCCAATTCAAGAGCACCTAAATCAGCACAAGCCGAGAGTGCAGCCAACATGGCAATTTCATCTGGCTCAACATCATCAAGCTGCATTCTCCTAAAAATCACAAGCGCCTCATTTGGCTCGTTCATCTGAACATACCCCGCGATCACAGCTGTCCAAGAAATCACATTTCTTTTGGGCATAACCTCAAACAACTCCCGTGCACTACCCATGTCGCCAACCTTAGCATACCCTGCAACCATTGCATTCCACAATACCACATCTCTGCTAAGCATTTTATCAAACAGCTTCCGGGCATCGTAAATAACCCCACAACTTGAATACATCTGAATCAGAGCTGTCACGGCATGAATATCCAGCTCGAACCCAGCTCGAATTACCTGCCCGTGAACCTCTCTTCCAATTTCAATTGCACCCAAATGCACTACAGCCTTTAAAACAAACGGGAAAGAATAGGTATCGGGTCGGAAGCCTATGACTTGAATTTTATTATACAGAAGAATTGCATCTTCTGGGGAAGTTGTTTGAGACAGAGATTTGATCATTGTGTTGTAAAGGTAGATATCGGGATTGATTCTATGGGAAAAGATGGAATAGGCGTATTGTGTGAAACCCAGTAGAGAGCAAGTTTCTATGAATTTGCTAAGCAAATGGTTGCTGCAATCGAGGGCTCTGGGCACCATGTACCCGTGAATTTGGTTTATGTGTTTGACGTTGGAGCATTGGGTTAGATGCGACAGAAGATGATCTTTTGGGTCAGAAGATGTGTGGAGTTTTTGTTTGAAGATTGTGCGTGAAGCTCGCATTGAGACGAATGATCAAAGAGCGCTCGTATGAGAGCCTCTTCCTGCTGTTGCTTTGGCGCGAGACACAGGCTTTGAAGCTTATGTTTGACAGGAGAAATAAAATGTTCGCTATTCACTGTTCATATCACTATTCATTATTTTACTATTTCACTAATTACTATTCACAATACCCACAAATAAACAGCAAATATTTTTGTTCCTCTTCTTCTTCTATGCACTCAATCCACATAATTCAACTCCAATTTTTAACTTGTAAGCACTCATATAAGATGATCCTATATGTATCATCTTCATTTAATACATTTATTTACTAATCATACACACGTATATTTAGTTCATACGTATAAAATACGTGTATTCTATATCTTGATATACGTGTACGTCAACGTATGCATATAATTAAATTTACAGGGTTTTACATAGGATGGCCATGGTTTGTTTGCGTTCCATGGCTTTTGAGACCTCTAATTAAGCCCTGCCTTGGGGTAGAGCCCACAGGGTGACTGCCCGGCCCCCAAGTTTTGTGACCCATATATATATATATATATATATATATCATTTTTAACTCATTTTAACTTTTCTTGATTAAATTATTTGAGGCCTGACTCTTCGTGGCCAAAATTTTATCTTCATCTAAGGTAGTATTTGATATCTCTATTTATTTTTTTTTAATCTCTAAAAAAATTAGCTCTACTTTAATAAAAGCTTATTTTAGACATATTATTTGGTAACTAGTCCAACCTTTTATTTTAATTTTATTTTAAAGATAAAATATTTCTAATTTAAAATTTTAACTTCTTACTATAAAAATAGATGAACTTAAAAATAATATTTATATATAATAATTATATTGAATATTGACATGCTTTACAATAATAATTAAAATTATTTATTATAACATAAATTTATTTAAGTTTTAATTCATTAGTCATTTATATCATAATTTTTATTTATTTATTTATTTATTATGTTAATTTTTATTGAAATATTTATTAATTTATTTATATAATTTTTCATTTATCTATTTTTAATTTTATTATATCATAATTTTTATTTAAATATTTTATAATTTTTTTAATTTTTTTTATAAATATAAAAAAATTTATTTCTTATCTTTATAAAAAAATTATAATAAGAAATTTGGAACAAAAATCGAGAAATCTGGCGACGATAGTCTTGTAAATCTTATTGCAATTCAAAACTCTAAAATGTTTGAGACCTGCGATTTCAAATAAAATTTCCGACGACGACGATCCCGTGAGTGACGACTATCTCTTCTTTTTATTCTTCCATCCTGTCTAACTTTCAACTTCTTCTTCTTTCACCTTGTTCAACCTACAACTTTTTTTTTCTTTTTCTTCTTTCTCTTTCGGTTCTTGCTATGCCTTGTCCACCAACCACGTGCTTTTATTTATTTTTTTAATTTTTAACTCTTTTTACACTATAATTTAATTATATTTTTTTCTTTGTCCGCCAGCTACTATCTTTGTCGGTCACATTAAAAAAAAATACTTATAGAATTTAATTATATTTTTTTGTTTGCTAATTTTGAAACAATTTTATCAATAAACACAAGATTGAAGTTATCAGAATAATAATATGTATTTTCTTAAACTTGTTACTATTTATTTGAAATTTAAAATACTTTTCTATTTGTGTTGATTTTATAATTTTATTGTATCGGTTTTTTAACTTTTATTGATTTGTGACTTATAATCTATTTATAACATTTATAAAAATTATTTATTTATTAATATATAAAAAGGCACTTTTTATATACCTCTCCCCTGTCTCCAAATAGTCAATATGCCTATTTCTCTCTTCTACGCCCTCAAGCATCTTATCATAGTGCTTGTCAAGTGTTTAAACATAAATAAATAAAGTGGTGTCTCGGTTTGTGCTCTATTAGGAAGTTCTTTAAGGCATTCACATGCGAAATGAAAGAAATGAAGGCCTGCAAAATATACCCAAATTTTCAAGATCCTCTTAGATGTCAAATTATTTAGGTTTGGGCCCATCTCACCCACTTAGCATCATTAGTTGGGACTAAGGTTTCATAATCTCATGGTTCGCTAGGATTATAAAACAAGAATATGATTACTTTGAATTTATGTTGCACTTGATATTCTTTTATTTTATTATATACACAATCTCTTAAAGCAAGAAGCAGCTAGACCCAGAATCCACAGCACAAAAAGGAGCTTTTTGACGCCCGAGAGATGTTCTCTTCGCCCAAGAACAGCGAGACTAATCATCTTGAACTTCGTTTGGTCGGCCCTCCTAACAAAAGTATGTTGCGGGTTTGAACTTGCGGTGTGAGTCCCTTAACCGCCTTTAAGGTGTGCTACTCGTCCAACTAACCAAACTTTAACATTTTACATATTATATATGACAAGTTGACAAATAAAGATGTTGGATCACACATATTGGGATAAATTAAGCCAATTAACATAAAAAGAAAGTGACAATTAATTATGATCTCCTTCCATTTGCTGGCAATGAGATAAGATTTTCGTGCATATGTACATGTGACCCATCATCAATTAAAAGTGGTATTTGATGTAGAGGACCACAGCACCACTTTTTACAATCTTCTACTCAGTTCACAAGCTTTTTCAAAGGTGTGTGTAGCAATATAGCTCTTTACCCTTTAATTCTTCAGCATTACTGATTAATTCCACTCAAGTTTAATCTTGAGGGCGACGACCATCACATGATACAGGTAAGTGTTCTGTGTACATACGCGGAACAAATGCAAATGACACGTTTTTCCTTCGCGTTTTCACAAGACATCCTAGCGATTGCATTACCCGTGACACATAAATTTGTTCAAGTACGTCAGAACGAGGAGAATGTTAGTTCTGTTTCTCTCAGTACTCTGTGACAAAAAAAAAAAAAAAGAAGTTGAAGTCACTTTGGTAACTAATACTTACATCAACATATTGACTATTGGTTGAGAAACCCTTGGAATGATTTAATGTGATCAATCTAAGAAGTCGACTACGATTGTTTATGTTAAAAGCAAAATATTAAAAATCACGTAACTCAAAAGTTACGATTAACAGATAAAAGTTCAACAATGCATATTAAGCTATCATCAACAGTTTCTCTGCAATATATATATGTAATTCAAAATAATAACGATGTTTGTATTAATATTATTACCTAGCAATAAATTTTTTTTTTTTTTAATAGTCAAAAGTTATTTTTGGAAGACGTTAGTTTCTCTATATATTGGGCACCATGTGGCTCAATCATAGCCATGGACATGGTAGTGAATTTCTTGCAAATAAATAAATTAATCTTTTGGAACTTTAAAAATAGTTTTTCCAAGTTTCCAACTATAAAATACAACACTTTTTCCACATCTAGAGATCTTCTCTGATCACCTAATCCTTATCTTACCCCCTTCACAAATTTAAACTAATCAGCAATGATCCATTAAAAATACAAACTTAACACTTTGTTTTCATTATCTCTTCTAAGCAACTGTGCTAGTGATGGGGCTGTGATATTTGGGTCGGCAACCACTGGGGAAGATTCCCATTTGATAAAAAAAATATTTTAATTGTAAAATAAATTTGTGTTATTTTATTTAAACAACAGAAAAGGAAAAGTACTCTCTACCCACAGTATTTCAATGGAGTCTCTGCACAGGTGGGTAGATATAAATCAGCTAGTGCTGATAATCCACTTACATTTTGAAATTATATAAAGCAACACTCATGGTTCCTTTTGCATCATTTTGATTTTTGTGGGCCATTTCTCCCCTCTTTTCCTTTTGCTCAAAATTCAACTTTGTACCAAAGTCATGAAATAGATAGTATATATGACTTTTACGTATCTCATAAATTAATTCGACCAGCTAATCATGCCTCAATCCATGGATCATCATCTTAATTTTATCTAAATTTTGATATGATAATATCTAGATTATTGATAATCAATCAAAAAAATCAACTCCCCAAATAAAAGGAGCTATTTATTTATTTATTTTGAGTGGTGACTTAAGGTGAGAAGATATTGATAACATGGTCCTGCTCCCATTTTTACATGGTCCTGCTCCCATTTTTATTAGAGGAGAAAAAACTCTTATTTATTTGTAAGAGGAGATAATCGAACTTTCAACTTAAAATGAAGGGTTCGGATATATACGTTAGATAGGATCAATGGTTTGCTCCCTAACATCACCTTTACCAAGGGCTTCATTATTGTAGTAAATACTTCTTAAGAAATTTTTGATTTTTTTGATTTTTATTTTTGTGTGAAACAGAGTTACAAAAGTGTTTTTACTCAAATTTACACTTTTATTCTTCAACAATTTATAAATAAATATACTCACATATTTTTCGAATAAAAATAATGAGGTTATATATATATTAAAAAGCAACCGTCAGTTCTAATCAATTTCTTAAAAATACTGTTTTTGATCCAAAAATAGTTTATAATACATCGGATGATACCATACATTCATATGCCAGATTGGAAATAGAATAAGAGTCTGGACTACATAACATTTCTATTATTACGGGGCAAAATGGAGGAATTGCCTAAATATTAGTACTATTAGACAAAATAACATAGTTAATATATCTTTTTTTTTGTCATACAAATACCATAATTAATTAGTTCTAGGATAATAACATTTGAAGAGATTCAGAGCCCTTCAATGTAAGCAACTCCAGTAGATTTCAACCAGTCTCCTCCTTGAATCAACTGTGCCACAGTGAACTTCATGGCTTCTTCAGGCTTAGTAATCACATGATAACCAGGCCATTTAACTCTCTTACTAGTCCCTGCACCAGGCCCTTGATTCATATACTCGCCATAATACAAAGTCTTCAAAGCAAAACTACCATTCCACTCATTCCAACCGGCAGGATCTATAACATTCCCAATGTTCGATTCCATCACCACAGTCCTCGAATACTCCTTCCATGGTCGACCAAGATATGATTTAATCGAACTCATCTTCGGTTCCAAATCCTTACTCGCTAGTATATTGCATTTCTGAATCGACGTTCCAGTGTTCTGATTCGGATCGATTCTTCCTTGTGCCGTTACCATGTTATTTTGCCCATTCATAGGCCTTCTAGGAATGAGATTGCAGTATTGAAACACCACAGCCGCGTTTCCGAAGATGAAATCCACAGTGCCAGTGATATCGCAGTCTCTGTAGAACTGCCGAAGCGAGTGGGTGTAAAGGGTGTCTTGGAAAGCATCGATTTTGCAGCGGTTTATCACTGATTGATCTGCTCCTACTCGGAGCGCCACCGCTTGGTGCTTTTCCGGCCCAGCAGTGTTCTGCACCCATATGTCTTGCATTATGAATCCATCTCCCACAGCAGCTGCACCAATATGTTCATATATATAAGGAAATTAAACAAGTATATTCAAATGTATATAAGACCAAATTAAGATTTTAATTTACCGAGAGTTGCAGATTTGAAGGTTGTTGATCCATCGCCAACACTGCGACTACCAGTTATAATGGTTGAATCCTTGCCATCTCCAATGATCATTATATTCTTCTTATTCTTCCCGACTTCGACATTCTGTTTATAAATCCCTTTCTTCACATAAATCACGTATCTAGTATTACTTTTATCGGGTGCAGAATCAATTGCACCTTGCAAACTCTCGTAGTTTCCACTCCCATCATTAGCAACCACAACATTTGGTTTAATGTCCTTAGACTGAGCTGCAATAAGCTTTCTATCTCTAATGGTGACCCATAAAGGAAATTGATCGTCGTTTAGTGGCACGATCAAGTCATCATGGGCATTGGAAGAATAACTTGTACTACTAGTGAGGACGGCGAGCGATGTTCTAGCTCGAGCTATTAAGTCATCTAGTTCTGATACCATGAGAAAACGGCTCAAACCATGGAGCCCATCTAAACAAGTGACGTGATTGGTAAGCACGGCACTGAGCCATGTATGCGCATTGAGGAGGGAGCGAGACGATGATCTTACTTGGAGAGCAGCTATGGAGTCGATTATGTGATCAATCGAGGAGCTCATGAGCTCAACACAATCGGCAAGAGCGAGTCGTTCGTTGGTGGCACCATTTGTGGTGCCTTTGAGATCTTGGGCAAACTTAATAGAATCAGATATATGTGACATGGAGTGGTTCAAGAAGAGATTCAAGAGTTGAATGTCCTTCAAATTACTTAATGCTTCCTCGTGGTCTTGTACTGCTTGGGAAAGCATTGAAAGGCATGAAGTAGGGTTGTGGGAGCGTTCACAGAGGTGAGAAGGCAAGGAAGATGAGGAAAAGTGGTCATGAGAAATTGTAGTGTGATTGATGAAGTAGAAGGAAAGAAGAGCAGTGGGGAAGATTATAGCAGAAAAAGAGAGGAATAAACAGAGAGGAGAGGAGGAAGTTGGCTTCTTGGGAGAAGGGTGGCTCAGTAAAGGTGAAGTTGTTGCCATGATGCAAGCTATGTTTGAGCCGTTTGGTATTGTGACCTCAAATAGAAGAGCCCAAGGGGATAGCAGGAAGAATGCAATTAGAACAAAACAAGCTATAATTTTACAAAAACCTACCCTAAAATTTCAATAATTCTCATTAGAAATATTTAGCTCTAGGTTTAGAAAACATCATTGTTTAGGGTATAAAAAAATTCGTAATATGCTTATATTATCATTCTTCATTCAAACTTTAAAGGGTGTCACGAGGTTCTTGCTAATCTTAGTGCAAGGAAGAAATGATGGTGCACTACAACCTTACTTTACTAGTGGATAGATTGCTAATATTTAATTGTTGCCCTAATATTTTCTCTTCTTCTACTTACACTTTATATATTAAAAATATTTATTAATTTCTATAAAATTTAGAGTACCCATTGGAACTGTGGAGGGCCCCATTAATGAACTTGGATTTGGATGTATAATTTTATTTTTTTTCTTGTATTCAAGGCATTAAGATTCTATCATTCTATGGGCTAAAGAAATTTTTATTGAAAAATCATTTTTGGATATATATTGATTTTCAGATTCCTATTTATACCCATCTGTAATAATGAAAAAACTTCAATTCTTTTTAGCTTAAACATCAACTTTGCCCTTTCAAAAAAATATATATCAATATTGCTTCATGTTTGGTGAAATTATAATATTTTTTGTATATTTTTACCTTTATTTTTAGTGCTTTTAGATTAAAAAAATAAATAAAATAAAAAATAAGAAAATAAAAATAATTCTCTTTTAGTCATATTTTAAAGGTGTTATTTCATTTTACAGTATACATAATTCAAAAGCATCCAATTACATACAATACAAGGATGTATACTAAAACTATGTACCGAAATTATGTTCATTTCACCAAAAAGGTGTTGGCTAAGTGGTTGGATAGAGGAGCAAGTAACCGAGAGGTCATTTTTACTTGTTCTCCTTTCAAAGTATATACGAGCCTAAACGGAGAATTTTTTCAGGGTTTCAAAAGGTGTCTTCTTTGCGAGCTAGGGGCTTGTACCCCTTGAGATTAGTTGGATGCGCAAGCTAAGCCAAATACTCAGGTATTCTAAAAAAAAAGGAATTATGTTCATTTCTCATTTTTTTTCTTTTACCTTATATATAGGAACTAAATGTTAATTCAAGAGACTCAAAATACTTGACGAACCCAATACACTGCCCACCCAAGTCCCTTAAGCATCTTTGAATCAAGAAATTATCGAAATTATATATGCTATTTTTTATTATTATTTTAGGTGTACTATCTACTAATTGTTTAAGAACTTAGAAGCATATTGGCATCATAGTAAATAATTAAATAAATAAATTGAACCTTAACACATTAAATACTCATGATAATTTTGAAAAGACCTATTTTCCTCTTAGGTGAAACTATATACCATATCCATATAACAGAATATTAGATCTTATAGTAAAAAAATGTCATTTCCATCTACACATGTGTATAACTGATAACAAAACAAAAATAAAAATAAAATCTACATATATTTAAAAATTATAAAGTCATTTGCTACTTTCTATATATCAACATTAGGAAATAAAAAAATAAAAAAAAGTATATATCAAGAAAATTGAGGAGGCATGTCCTCTCTCAGGTTTTTTGGAATGAAATGGATTGACTTTCAAAAAAAAAAAAGAAAAAAGAAAAAAGAAAAAAAAAGGTATATATCAACATGCTTAAATCGAAGTAAAATGTTAATTAAGATATTAACTTGTGGTGCTCCGAAATCATTAACAATAAACATATATTAATAAAAAAAGGCATTAATTTATTAAAATATTATTATTATTAAAACATGAAAGATGATTATTCTCATACTGATTTGAAAGATAAAGAAAGACAAGTTAAAAGAACCTTTATTCTTGATTCCAAAGCCCAGCCAACATTATAGAAGTCAGCCATAATTGAGGCGAAATATGTCATTTTGCACGAAAAAGCTCCCTTCTAGCGTGGGAATCAAGTGGAACATCTGCAACCATCACACTCAAAAATACATCAAAATGTATACAAGTTAGGACAAACTACTCTAAACTCATTTTAATCAACTAATTATTATTTATTTATTTATTTTTTTTAATTTTGTTGGTACTCCAATACTAAATAGCTTATATAATTCACAAATTCATCACTCTCAAATCACATATTATAAATGCAATTCTTTGTCATTTTATATTATTTACATTATGACATATAAACAATCAAAATATATCAGTAAAAAAAAATTAGAAAAATAAATAAATAAGAGTAATGTTAGATGTAAGTTGGGTGCTAACTCAATGTTCTGACGCTGACAATCATTTTCTTTTGGATATTTTGAGGATGTTGATCAGTGTCAGAAAATAGTGTCGTTACGTCCACAGTATACAAAGCATTTTTTAATAAATAATAAGCAATATTTAATAATAAGGGGAGTAAGGCCCAAATCATAAGAGATCCAATAATGCTAAGAACCACTCTCTACTCCATTAATCAGAGAAAGAAATATGAATCCTGACTTTTCTAGAGGTAGAGAGATGTTTTTTTTGTTATTCAAACAAATTAATGAATTTTGGCATATTATGAAAACAATTTAACAATTTATAATTGCATATATAGTGACAATTTTAGAGCCAATTAAGCATTTTTTTTTCTTGCCATAATTTGCTACTTAGGGTTCAATCATTTAGGTTTAAGTTTAATCATAATTTGTTTAATGAAAAGCTATGCTGACAATTATTCAATTCAATTATCTAGAAATCAAATATAATTACATAGATAGACAAATAAATAGTATTAACACAACTAACTCAATTCTACAGTTTATTTTCTCTATTACATAAGATCAGCTATATAATCTACATCTATCATTTATCAAAAGATCAAATCTTTGGCTATATATATATATATATATATATATATATATATATATATATATATGTATCAAATGTAGTTGTTATGATGTTAGAAAACCACAAGCATATCGTCCACTAATATCGTCCACTAATTAAGAAGGCCATGTATGATTCTTATGAGATATAGAAATCTCCTCGGTTGGAACCCGACTTCTATTCTCTTGGGGACGTTATTGTACATATTCATAAGATCACTATCAACATGGAGTTGGTGCAATTGGTAAAAAATTAGCTTTGAAACCTAAAAATTTCAGGTTCTACTCTTGTTATTGTTTTACCCTAGGGATTAAAGGGGTTAATAGGTCAGAGAATGAGCCTGATACCTTTTCGAGAGTGGAGTTGGTGATGAAGTTGATTATATAACTAACTACTAACGTTATATCTTCTTAAAAAAAAAAAAAAAAAAAAAAATCATAGGATCATTTGAATGAACGAAACCAAAGTAGAAAAAAAATAAAAATAAAAATACACGAGAGAATAAAATGTACAAAGAGAAAAAAGAGGACAAATCAACCCTGTTATAAATTAATGTAAAAAACTGTACATAGAGGGTAGAGAAATTAAAAGAAGAGATCAAAATCAGTATATATAACCTGACTGAATTTGAGTGGATGTTCTTGACAAGGCAGTTGAAGGTTGCCACTGACAAACACAAGAATGGCACCAGTGAAAGAAGAAGGCTGGCAATCAATGGTGGTGATTGAATGCTGGCATTGATCGAAGGGTAGATCGCAGAGCCTTCGTGTTATGTCCTCGGCACCCTGCAACTTCTGGCCTTCAAAAGAGAGCATGGAAGAAGGTTGGTAGAGATTTGAAAGAGAAGATCGATTTGTGTCAAAGAGATTGTAGTAATGATCCACAAATGCTTTTCCTACTAACTCTATCTGTTCTTCCATTCTCTCCTTCCTCTCCTCTTCTGTCTCCTTCCTCAGTATGTAATATAGGGGAGGCATGGAGGAGAGTACTAGGAGAGGCCATAGCTCATCATAATATCATTAAGCAAATAAAAAGTTAATTACCCAACAACATAAAAAATGAAAAAAAAAGAAAAAAGAAAAAAGAAAAAGGAGATCAGATCAAATAAAGGTTATGAAATGGTGTCTCTAGAATGATACAATGACCTTCTTGCCCTTTTTAATTTCATGGTATTTGAGGAATTTTGTAAAGGCAGTTTTTTAGTTGTATTAATGATTTCTATATTGTTATTGTAAGGTAATGCTAACATTATATTTTTGGAATTTAACACCCCCTTGCCCTCCAATTACGACATGGGGCAACCCTCTACATATATATATAGCTTCATTCTCTTATGTGTCATAATCAAGAGCTAGCAATAAGTATTTACTATATTAGAAAAGAATTAAAGGTAGAACTAATCATATTTTTTTTCCTCTTGTTCAAACTAGTTTAAATTTAAAAGTTTGAAAGTGAAACAGATTATGTGTCCCAATTATTTAAAAAAAGCCAAGTTGATCAGGTTCAAAGTAAGAAATGCATGTATAATTTAAAAATCCAAGCAAATTAATTACATTGGCTAACTTTCTAAACTAAATCAATGTAAACAGGTAAATATTAGCTAGTTCCAACGGTATGCATGTGAATTCCTTCACTAAAAGTTGAGAGTTTAATTCTTTTCCCTTACAAATAAGTAAGAGTTTTCTCTCTCCTAATAAAAATTGAAGCAGGACAATGGTAGTTGACTTTGTTGGGAAAAATCGATGGTTGTAAAGAAATAATTCTACAATCCCAGGACAATTTCCCAAACTAAAATACAACAAAAATAACACCAACAATTTTAGCGTGGAAAACCCTCCAAAGATGAGGTAAAAACCATGGGACCCGTAAGCCGCTTAAGAAACTTCCACTATAATCAAATGGAATTACAAACTTCACCCTTAGGTGGATCTCTCACAAATATACACTTACTATGTATCTTCAATTTGTGGATAACACTTCACAAATTGGCTCACACTTTTTCTTCTCAAAGAAACTCTCTTTGAGGCTCTCTAGATCTCTAGAATTAGATCTCTCTGAATATTTGATCTCTCTCAGATGATATTCAAGAATGAAATTAGTGCTCTATTTATAGGAGTTTAAACAGGGGCTTTTCTGTAATTTTTTTTGGTCCTTCCCACGTGAAGTCTGCAGCTTGCCCCACGTGAAGTCCGTGCAACCTGCCCACGTGATGTTCGTTTCCACCCATGCATTTGACTGCCCATTGCCCACGTGAAGGAGGTGAGTTGGACGTTCATGCAGTTCAGCCGCCCATGCATGAATTTTTATTCTTATTTAATGAGGTGGACCCCAATAGATTCGCATAGTTTTCATCTGCGTCTCTTATGTTCATCGTCGTTATGTTCACCTTTTTGGCCTTACTAAGAAATTTCGTCTTCCTTTGGCCCTAATGTTAGCATCTTCTGACATTGTGTCAACACTAAAAAATAAAAAAAATAAAAAAAAGCAATGTAAACAGAATTTTATCTAAATCAAATTCATATTTAATGTTAATAGCATTATCAATCGTTATCTAGATCCCCAATAATAATTAAAATTGACTATATTCTCATTTTCGGCCTAAAATACTGCAATTATTGTTAATGAGTTCATCAGTGTACCTTTTTATTAATTTGATCTCCAAACCCAAATTTCTTTTAATGCCAGTAAGCTAAAATAATGCATGATGCATTAGAAAATAATAAAAATCGATCACAAAAATAACTACAAGTACTGCTATTAATTGAAAAAAAAAAAAAAAAGTGAGGGTGATAAGGTAATTTTGTGTATGAAGGAGAAAGAATAATCTTTAATTTGTGTTTCTAAGCAAAGAATCTGAATTCTGACATAATAATAAAACAAAAAAATGAAGAAGAAGATGATCTAAAAATGGAATCAATATTTTTAGAAAAAGAAGAGCTTATAGATATTATAGCTATGAAACTTAAGGGGAAAATTAATTAATTAATTAATCAATAAACAAAGATAAGTCACAATGCAATGTGGCGTAATGGAAACGCTGGATTTGATCAGCTTCTCCCTCTCTGCCGAAAGTGTGTCGAATATTCCTATCTTCTCTACCTGTCTTCTCTAGTCCTCCTTTTCCTTTTTCAGCCATTGAAAGGCTGCACAGACGGCAGGCTCAAGAGCCCACAATTTTATAAAAAATATTAAAAAATAGGTTGAGTGGTTTTTAACTATATGCAAAAGGTGTTGAATTCAAATCTCGTTATTAACATTTTCATGTTCACACGTAAGAGGTTGAATTGATCATCTTTGAGTCACTCAATACATATGACTCCACGATGATCCAATGGACTTGATCAAGTGAACCTGAGCCAAGACAAATCTCCTACAGCTAAATCCCCTTGGCATTTTCTAAATTTAATTAAATTGTCATAAATAGAAAGATCTATACTTATATTGAAATTTTGGACCACTCTAACCAAGATGATTCTTGCCTTGAAGACCATCTAATTCATCCATAGCATATATCCCTTGAAGTCGATTAATTCTACTCTTGCTACATTTTTCTTTTTTTGTGACAAGATTACATTAATTCTCTATTTTTAGACTATATCGTACTAATTCAAAACAAAGCACAAGCAGCCTCTCAAGGGCCACAGAGACAAAGTGGGTGCATAATCTGTACATGGAAGTAGACCAAGTTCTCATAATAAAGGTCATAGGTTTACCACAAGACCATGGATATATTTTGTTGAAAAGGAGATCTGAACTCTCCCTGAAAAGGAAAAGGGTGTCAATCATTTGATAATCCACTTGCTACAGTTAAACAGATAGTAATTCATTTAACTCTAAATGAAATGATAGCTTGTTTGAATGAGGCTGAAGAACACCTCTTGATCAATTGGTCATGCCTTGGTAATAAAAGGAGTCAAATCACTTACTATGTTTGATTCTTATCTCCATATATTGCGAAATGGACCATTTTCTTGACAATAATGAATCATCCCACTTCTTTTTGTTTTCCTTTTCATATGAGACAATAATTACCCTATATTGTTGTAAACATCAGTATAGTGGGTTAGGTGGGTACTTGCATTTCAACTCCTTTTTGCAAGAATACTAATCCCTTCACAAAACCTTGCATGATCTTCATCTAATTCCCATTGCCATAAAATTAAGGTCTTTAATTTGTAACCTTGGACAGGAGGAATACTTTTGATGTTGCATAAGAATCTCATTCCTTTACAAAAGTTTGTCCTCATAAAGCCTCATAGCTACATATCCTTTTTCATTTTTTTTTTATATGCTCAATCCCTTCAGATTCCCTTATTTAAAAGAGTGAAGCTAGAGTAAAACAAATTGAGATTACAGTCCC
Organism: Paratinospora sagittata; assembly: GCA_035771175.1. Taxonomy (NCBI): domain Eukaryota; kingdom Viridiplantae; phylum Streptophyta; class Magnoliopsida; order Ranunculales; family Menispermaceae; genus Paratinospora; species Paratinospora sagittata. The sequence goes on along the minus strand of CM069612.1, from coordinate 27,811,689 downwards.
ATGAGATGTTGTATATAAGTGACCTTTTGCATAGACCTTCAAAGTATTACATATATATAAGTAAATATTTTACTTTATTCAAATGCAAAAGGCTATCATATATCCAAGATCTTATATACTAGGAAATTATCAGATTTAATATATGAAGCAGATTACTTGAATGCAAGTTTGAAGTTCATAATCAGAGAAGAAAATATATATCTGATAAAAATCACTTGTAGCCTTTTCATTTAGCAAAGGAACTTATAAGATTCTTCTATTGATATTTTTTCAGAGTATGCTAAAGTTGAAATAATTCAGGAACAACATATCAACAAAAGTAGCAGTAGAAAGAGACATTCAACATGCTTATATTCCATAGACTTTTGCAAACATGTCCATATCCATAACATTTCTGTAAACTACACATCAATCCCAAAAAAAAAAAAAAAAAAGCAATTCTGTGAAGTAACAAGTCATAAATTTAACAATTGATTTTTTTACAAGAATCTGGATATCAAGCGCTTGTAAATGGCTTTATCAGGTTTAAGCCCCATTTTCAACATTTCATCATGAATCTTCATGGCCCTTCTCATCTCATTTTCACAAGAAAGCCCAGTTATCATGATTGAATAACTACCAGTGTTTACTACCTTTTGCCTTCTCATATAATCAAAAACTTGACTTGCTTCTATGATCTTTCGCGCCTTTAAGAGCCCAACAAGGAGAACATTATATGTTTTAACATCCAGAGTTCCTCCTAGTTTCTGCATCTTTTCATGCAATTCAACCCCCAAATCAATTTGCTTACAATCACAATAATGTTCAACCAATAAGCTACAACAAAAGGAATCAAGCAACAATCCCTTGTCCAAAATTGCATTCAAAATATCCTCTGCTTCCTTCCATCTCCTTTGATTACATTGATCTGTCACAAATTTTGAAAGATCAGAACCACTGGGAATAAATCCTTTACCAGTCAAATCTTTTAGAATTATCTCAACTTCTTTTGACGGTTCTTCCTTGCAAATCACCTCCGCAAATGCAAAATTGGTACTATTTTTCACAGTTATGCCTTTCTCTCTTATCAATTCATAAACTTCCATAGCTTCCTTCCCTCTTCCTTCTTTACACAACACCCTTAACATAAAACAATATGATGAATCTCTTAGCATGCCAATATTCTCCCTTCGAGCTCGCCGAAAGAACATTTTCGCAGCATTTGTCTTCCCCAATTCACAAAGCTTCTGAATTATCAAATTGTAATCCAACAAAGAAGGAGAAGAAGAAGCTGGAAGCATTTCCTTTGCAACCATAACTCTCATTATTTTCTCAATAACTTCATAATCTTCTTCTTTATATCTACAAGCTCCATCAAGGATTGAACTATAAGTTTTAAGACCAGGAGCCAAATTCTTCCTTTGCATATCATTCAAGAGACCCATAGCAGCCTTAAAATTTCCCTTTTTACAGAAAGACTCAATGATTAAATTATAAATTAAAGCACTATAAATACCAGAATTCACCAGCTTTATAGCATTTTCAAGCTTCCCTTCTTCACAAAGAAGCCGAACCACCAAAGCCCATGTAGACGAATTCATTGAGACGCCATATCGAACAATTGACGCGCAAAAACAGCGCGCCATTTCAATCTCACCCTTTTTCTGTAACGCTCTTAGCAATGCATTGCAGCAATTTACTGAAGGCGGGTCAAGCTTATAAGCCTTAATTTTTCTAAAAATTTCTAAACCTCCAAAAATTAGACCCTTCTTCGAATAAAATTCTAGAACAAAACTAGAAACAACAGATTGAGAATCTCTATCTTCTTGACACGCCCCCATTATCGAATCGATTACAGAAGTTTCAGATTCTGATTGGATTACAGAATCTAAGAGAGATTCTGCAGGTTTTAGAAGACCGGAATTAACTAAAATCGATATGATTCTGTAATGGGTCTTGAGATGTGGTTGAAAATGTAAGTTTGATCTTGCCCAGTTGAAGAAATTTAATGTGGTTTCTGGGTCTTTTTGGGTTTTAAGAAGAATCTGGAGGAACATGTCTTGGGTTAATTTGGTAGATAGATTGAGTTTTTGAAGAAATGGAACCCAGTTCTGTCTCTGTAAAAGGACAGAGGAGACTTCGGAAATGATTTGGTTTCGCTTGATTTGGTGTCGCCATTGCAGAGAAGATGGTTGCGTGGAGAATTTAGAGAAGAAAATAGAGGGCTTTTTCAAAAGCATTTGAGGAGTTTCGAGTGTTCTTCGTGAATGTTAAACAGTAGTGAAGAGCGGCAGTTTGGGGATTGAAGTCCGAGACCAGTAATGGTAGTTAGAAGTTGCGACTTGACTCGTAAAACAGACCCATTTGAGTGAACCAGATGTGCAATTGGCTAGCCAGTATGGGCCCAATACTACCAAAAATAAATATACATTCAAGTTTTGAACTACAAAATAATAACAGTAATAATGAAAATGAAATAAATGGTGCTTCAAAATGTACTTGTTACCTTTTAAAAAATAGATTTTAATATTATTATTTATTAATTAATTATTAAAGCTCCAAGCCTCCAACTAGAAAATATATTATTGAAGCATCGACATCCAACATAACTTCACATTTCCCACCACCGACACTAACACGTGATTTATGTCTGTGCAGCATGTGAGTTTCTGCTTACCCGTTTTATAATTCCATATATATCTCTGGATTTCCCTAAGTAGCCCTCTCCCGACTCATGACTTATTATACAAACTTTACCATCACCAGGAAATGAGTCATAGTTGTATTGTATTTGCACATGATCTAAAATTAAATATATTGTTTTATACATTAAAAGTTATGTTAATTATTTATATTTATTTAATATAAATAAATAAATAAAGCTTCTCCATTCCCAATTCCAGTTGTCAAAATCCAAGAACCTTCAATTATTGTAATGGCCAATCAGAACCACTCACACTATTACATGATGCATTCGGGCCCACTTTTCAGACTAAAAGTTAAGTGCAGCCTGGAATTATTCGTCTCACCTATATCATATTTTCTCTTTTGTTTTATGTTATTTGTATTTCCAAGACTGTCCCTCTATCATCAAAACCATTCCACAATTTTTGTTTATTTGTTTTTTTAAATAAAAAGTTTATTTCAACTTATCACACTTCAGTGAATTAGTCATACGTCTATTCTATCTTTTGTGAAGTTAAAAGCTCAAAGTTTTTCTAATGTTAATAAAATTAATTATCTTTTTTATGTGAGATTTTATTGATTTTGCATTTTATAAGCCCATCATGTTTATGCTTACCTAATGGTATTTTAATTGTTATCTAATTTATTAAATATTTCATTCCTTAGAAAAAAAAAAATTGGCTTACATATTTTTTTCAATTACTTTGAATTCTTTCTAGGCCCATTTGATGTGCGGAATAGAATAAGATTATTTTCATAAAATTGAATAGAATAAGATAAGATAAGATTAAAAATAAAATAATCTTGTATTTGGTGGTATATGAAATAATGAGATTAGAACAAAAAAAAAATTAAATTACATAAAAAATTAAATTACATAATTTTTTTTTAAAAACCTAGTTTGTGAAATTGCAAAACTCAGTGGATGGATTTTTAAAAAAAAATTAAAAAGGAGGAGCAACGTGATTTCTTGCAACAAAAAAAAAGATAAAATAATTCTATCATTTTGGTGGGATTATTTTATTTTGCTGAAACAGAATAAAACGGTGAGGTAGAATTATTTTTATCTCATATCACCTCACCTCCAAACATGAGATTTAAACTATATTTAGTCCAATCTCATGTTATAAAGCACACCAAACGCGCCATCAGATATATAAACTTATGACTTTTTTTTGCCTAATGGTATTTAAGAAAATAATATACTTAAAAAAAAAATATTAAGGCTCCGATTAATTCATGATTCGAATACGGAAATTTAAATACAGTTTTCTGTATTCGAAAATTCAAAAAATATTAAAATTTGTTTAGTTCAAAAGATTTAAAAATAATTTTTCATATTTTTTTTGTTAAAAAAATATGTTATTTTCAAAAAACGTTAAAGGTCATTTTTTCAAGATTTTTTTTTTTTCAAAATTGGATTCTTGTTACTTTTTGTATCCCTTTTTTACTTTTAAATCACACACCAAAATAATCTTAATATCTAAAATCTAAAAACTAATTTTTTTTTGCAAATTTTATAACTTTTGACTTCAAAATCTATGAAGGGTACATTTGGCATCTTACATTCCCCTGCCAGCACAGCTTGGAGAGCGACCATTTGGTTCAAATTCGCCGCACTGCTTTTAAATCTTCGCGTTGTGAGAGAGATCCCACAGGGAAACCTCTGCTTCTCTTCTCTCTTAACTCTGTTCTGAAACAGAGTCCAAAGCATGACAATGGAAGCAATGGTTTTTCCAGTCGCCATTGCAATCTTCATCACAGCTCTCATGGCTTCTTCTTCTTCTTTTTATACATCAGAAGCAGCTGAGTCCAGCGTAGCGTCCTCTTTCGCAGAGAATTTCGATATAATGTGGTCTGAAGACCATTTCAAGACTTCCCCAGATGGCCAAATCTGGTATCTCTCCCTTGACAAAGAAACAGGTACAAAATATTTTAAAAAAAATAAAATCAAATGGGTATTTCATGATTAAATAATTCTTCAGTTTTTTGTAATGTTTTGAATCTATGGGCGAAAACAGGTTGTGGGTTTCAGACAAAACAGAGATTCAGATTCGGGTGGTTCAGTATGAAGCTGAAGCTAGTTGGGGGCGACTCTGCTGGCGTTGTCACAGCTTACTACGTGCGTTTTTTCTGTTAAATCTGGCGAGTTTTGGTGAATTTCTTGGAGGAATTGAAATGGGTGTTTGATGTTTTTGTGATTGATTATGATGTTGTTGCAGATGTGTTCGGATACAGGGGCAGGACCGGAGAGGGATGAATTGGATTTCGAGTTCTTGGGGAATAGAACAGGGGAGCCGTTCTTGATTCAAACGAATGTGTATAAGAGTGGTGTTGGGAACAGAGAGATGAGGCATATGTTGTGGTTTGATCCAACTGAGGAGTTTCACACTTATTCCATTCTATGGAACACGCACCAGATTTTGTATGTTCAAATCTATCTTTCTTCCATTCATATTGATAGCTATAGTTCTTTCTTCCATTCATATTGATAACATGGTATCAGATCTCGGGTCACGAATGCACTAGTGTCCCGATTATTGGATGGGTTTGAATCTCATATAATATCAATATTATCTTCAACTTAACCACCTTTAGGTCTGTTGTGGGTCTTATCCTAACTTATATTCAATATGATGAAATTGTTTGTTTTGATTTGATACTATTATTTTGGTCTACACATACCAACATATGTGATGTAAGTTCTTTTATATGACCATGATATCCATGTTATGAGTGAGGGTAGGAGTCTTTACGGCATTGAGTATTAGTATCTATATTCATTTGATACACGTAGTTAGGCATTTACCTAGTAGCTATTGCTCTCTCTTTTTGTTTAAGTTAAATAATTGATACAAGGAGAGGTTGACCCTACGTCTGATAGGGAACTTTTTTTTTACAAGATATAATGTTAGTAGTTAGTTGTATAACTAACTTCATCACCACCAGACCGAATTCTTAGGGAGGTATCAATCATGTTCCTCACCTATTAATCTCCCTCACCCCTTAAGGAGGCAGTGACAAAAGTTGACACGGAACATTACATTGCCCTTGTGCATCTACATTAGGGTCAAAGCTTAGGGTACTTTTGCAGGTAGGACCTAAGATGTAGGTATGTCACCTCACCAAAGGCCAACCAGCTGAACCCACCTTAGGGGCTATAGCTATTGCTTTTTTAAGTATCTATTTATATATCTACCACACTCATCTCACTTGTCTTGTTTCTTTTTTCTTGATTTTGGGTCACAGGTTTTTTGTTGATAGAGTGCCCGTAAGGGTGTACAAAAACAGTGATAAACCAAACAATTTCTTCCCAAATGAGAAGCCAATGTACTTGTTCTCCAGCATCTGGAATGCTGACGATTGGGCAACAAGGGGAGGGCTTGAGAAGACAGATTGGAAGAAAGCACCATTTGTTTCCTCTTACAAGGATTTCAATGCAGATGGTTGCCAATGGGAAGACCCTTATCCTGCTTGTGTCTCTACCACTACCCAAAACTGGTGGGATCAGTATAAAGCTTGGCATCTCTCTGATTCTCAAAAGGAGGATTTTGCTTGGGTGCAGAGGAATTTGGTTATCTATGATTATTGCAAGGATACTGAGAGGTTCCCTAAGTTACCTGAGGAGTGCTCTTTGAGTCCATGGGACTAACATCCAAGTTTCCCCATTTTTACTGGCCTTGAAAAAATGTATTTTTTTTTCTTCAATCAATTTGTTTTGTATCATTATATTATTTTGGATAAGTGGGTAATTTTATTTATTAATTTTTTTTAAAGAAAAATGGGATATGTTGGATATTTGGTTTGTAAGCTTGATTTATCAAACATATAAAATGACTATTAATACAATCTCAACTCAAGAAAAACTTTTCATAACCATGTAAAATTGATCAAAATTGGTAAAATACTTGGTTCAACCCTAGCAAGGGTTAAATTAACAGTTGTATCACCAACTATATATATTCCTTTTTATATTCTGCTGTATGGAGATTTTCAAGTGCATGAGACTGTAGATAATAAGTAAAGGTCTAGTTGTTTATATCAAGTGAATGCTTATAAGAAATAAGCAATTATTTATTACCATTAGCACTCCATCTTACATGCATACATAAAACTCTGATGTTATGTTAAAAATTGTTTAACTTAAAAGTTATAGCTAATAGGTAAAAGTCGAATTATATACATCTGGCAGAGATAGACATTATTGCGAGGTTCTCATTATTGCACAGTTTAAGAAAGGGACAATGTAAACAACTTGGAGATGTTTTTAATTAAATTTAAATTCGTGACTTCTTAGTCATAACAAAATACCTTAAAGTGTTGCTCCAAAATCCACAATTCATCACCTCACTAAATCTCAAATAGCTTTAGACATGGAGGGTGTTTCATATATATAATTTGACTATAAATACATTAAGTCTCAACCAACATAGTTGGCTTAGCTTATATCAAATCTTATGTCAACTGTTCTTACCCTCAAAACTAAAAGGTGTTGGTGTTTTATAAATACTACTGTAAGCCCTAAAGTCTGTGACATGTCCTAAATTTTTGTTTTGACCTTGAAAAGAACACTCAATCTAAAAACATTAACAGAGGGTATTTCCGTCATTCTCTAAACCTTCTTCACTTTTCTATAAATTACAACTGAGTACCGGGAAACTTTCCGGAGTTCACAAAAACATATACAGTGAAAATCGCGTGTTAATTAAGAAAATCGATCGAGAAAGCAAAAGCGATTGATCGAGAATGGTGTGCGAGAAGTGTAAGTTGATCGTTTTTTCAGTTTGTTTCTTTGCAGTTAGTTAAAAGTTTTGCAGAAAACTGAGATAATTGATGGATGGATCCAATGGTTTATTGATGAAACAGGCGAGAAGAAGCTGAGCAAGGTGATAGTGCCGGACAAGTGGAAAGAAGGAGCGAGCAACACCAGCGAAGGCGGAGGCCGTAAGATTAACGAGAACAAATTGCTCTCCAAGAAGAACAGGTATCCAACGTCGCAAATTTTTATTTTTTATTTACTCTCTTTTTAGGGTTTTCACGTCTCAAGTTATATTTAGCACTTTTTGTTACTTAATTCATAATCTAAAAAGTTAATTTTTTTATTACATTAATTGATAGTTTAATGTTTTTTGTTTCCTCTGTTCTTTGTTGTAAATTGAAGTTCATTAATTAAACTTGTTTGATTTTCTAGTTTTGTGGTTTTACTCTTGCCCATGATTGCGAAATTGGGGATTGTTTGATAGAGATTTTTTTTTAATGTAGTTCATTATTATTTATTTATGTATGTATGTGCATTTGCACGGTAATGCCAATTAAACACAAGCCCTTTTTTTAATAAGTACCTAGATGCATATTCTAGTCTTGATGTGACTTGAAAATTTTGAGGTTGTGACCCAAGGTATGTAAGCTGGTTGGGTTGATCTGCATCAGTTATGTAATGGAAAGACTGGATTGACTTAGAAGTGTCAGGTTGTATATGGTGGTTATGACGCATTTTAACAAGTGTGAGTTTGGAAGTGGTGGAGGGTTTGGTTTTGCTTAAATTGGAAGCTTACTGTTGTGACTTGAGATGGCAGGCTAGAGCGTTCATGGTCCATTGTCCTTTTGAGTTTGTAAAACCGAATTGATCATTTACATATGGTGGTAGTGAGTAGTTCTGATCATAATAGTGTGTTGAGTAGCTTGAGCCTTGTGCATCTTAATTCCACTTAATTATATAGTTTTAAACTGGGTCATGTAAATTTTTTATTGGTTGAAGTTTGCTTTTTAGGTGTATGTAGGGGGGAATTATTTGCTCTTACTCAGGACCCTACTAATGTTTCGTAAGCTTCCATATTAGGCTTTTTGGTAGAGAATATGCAAGAGTAAAAGAGCAAAATCTATTCACGCAAACACTCTTGCTAATCATGCATGATTTTGGTTATTAATTGTGCAATCGTGATATTCTGCAAGTATTTGTGTTGGGTAGTTAGCAGTGTTGTCAAGGCGGAAAGGCGGTGGTAGGCGATAAACCTTAATTAGGCGAGGCGGGGCCTAGGCGGGATATAAAATATTTATTCACGCAAACACTCTTGCTAATCATGCATGATTTTGGTTATTAATTGTGCAATCGTGATATTCTGCAAGTATTTGTGTTGGGTAGTTAGCAGTGTTGTCAAGGCGGAAAGGCGGTGGTAGGCGATAAACCTTAATTAGGCGAGGCGGGGCCTAGGCGGGATATAAAATATTTATTTAGAGGTCCTTGAAAAATTTATTTATTTATTCATTGGTCCCTCACTCCATATATATATATATATATATATATATATATATATATATGTGTGTGTGTGTAATTATTAATTTAATTCAGAAGTCAAAGTGGAAGAAGGGAGAGGATTTTGCAGGTTTTAACAAAAAAAAAAAAACTCTTTAAAAAAAAAAAATTTCTTAGACCTCCCTAAACTACGTAGACGTTGGTCTAGGCGGTGCCACTATCCAAGGGGCCTAGGTGCCGCCTTGACAACATTGGTCTAGGCGCCGCCTTGACAACATTGGACTAGGCGGCGCCTTGACAACACTGGTAGTTAGTATTCTTGGATAGTTCAGAGTTCTTTGGTTTCGTGGGACAATGTGATTATATTTCCACTTAATGCTTTGGCTTCATGAGAGTTATTAAATCTTTACATTATTGGCATTGTCATGTTCATGGACTTCTTTTTTTTTTTTTTTTTGAGAAGAAACAAGAGACAATGTATTAAAAACTGAAGGAATATGATCTAAAGAGGAAGAGCACCAGATGTACTCAACCTAAGCCAAGAGAGCGACAGAGGCATTAATCAAAATTAAACCAGTTGTAAACGAGATGACCAATTCCTAAAGGACCTAAACCACTCCGAAGTGGAGTATCCCCCACTAAGTTTGGAAGAGGAAACCCAACTACAAGTTTGACAAAAGACATCCTCTCACACCAATCCAGCATCTTCTTTGAAAGCCTTGGACCTTCCTCAAGTGAAAAAGGTCCCTTGCAGTTAGTAGGGGCTCTAAATGTTCCACCACCTACCCCCTCCTAAATCCTTTTTTTTTTCCTTTTTTTCGAGATCATGGGTATTGGGGACCCCACTCCCCACTAATCCCATGGGGCCGGACATGAGACTTAGACTCAAACCTGTGACCTCTCCCTAAAGTGGATTTTAGGTGCTTTGCACCCAACCACTCTCCCAACCCTTTGTTGGTTCCTCCTAAATCCTTTTTGAAAACTCAAAATGAACAAATAAGTGATCTGCTTTTTCACTATCCTGCAAGCAAAGAGGGTAGCCATGGGGGGAAAAACAAGAACCCGAAAATTGTCTCTATAATAAGCCATGGGGGAATAACATTAGAAGTGTTGACTGGTGATGATCATTTACTCCATAGATTATTACTTGTTATATTGATGGGGTAATTTAGGTTTATGGTTGCCACCATTTAGAGGGCTCTTTTGCTTCAAAAGTGTTGGTTGTTTGAAGATCAAAATGCAAAGCTTTTTCTTTATATTGTGAGTAAGAAGTGAAAAACCTAATGAGTTGCTTAAGAAACTTTAACATTGAGTCTCGAGTATAGAGTAGGGACACCCTTTTGATATAATAAGCCCCATGTGACATAGCTTATGCTTCTAGCTAGAAGGCTTATGTAGAAGTGATAATGAAAAGAGGTGGTAAGTTAAAAAAATCTTGATAAAAAGAATAGGAAACTAGAGAGACCTTGTTTTTATCTTCCATGAGTTTTCTTCTGAATGTTTGTATCTGGAAATAAATAGATGTATCTTAAATCTTGCAAAATGAGAAAAAGGAAAAAGAGCATAATGGCCTTGCCCAGGGGTTCAACAACCTCTGTTAGTTCACTTTAAAGATGCACACCCAGGTTTTGAATGGTTTTTCACCATATTAATATAATTCTTATTCTGATGCAGATGGACTCCTTATGGAACAACCAAATGCATCATTTGCAAGCAGCAAGTCCACCAAGATGCCAAATACTGTCACACCTGTGCTTATACCAAAGGTATTAATCATTTAATGCTTCAAAGTGAATTTCAATTGTAATTTGTGGTGTAAGTAAACTTATCATTATTACTTTGGTAAGGTTTTTGAAGTTCTTCATGCTTGTTCAGGAGTTTGTGCAATGTGTGGTAAACAAGTGCTTGATACCAAGTATTACAAGCAAAGCAATGTCTGATGTAAACGAGAAGTAATGTTGTTTTGCTCGCAAAGTTGGTGTTACTTGTAGGTTGGCTCTTGGCTGCTGTATGAACTGGAGTCACATATTTCATACTGACCAAAAAAAGAGAAAAAAGAAAGTGAATCTCATCCTTGGACATCCTTGGAACAAGAATTCCTGTGTTCTAGAGCTTGTTAAGGAAGTTCTTTTCTTTTCTTGTTCAAAGGCTTACTCCCTTTTAGACAAGTGGAATTGCATTGTACTATTAAAGAAGTTGTTCTTGCAATCATGCAGAAACTTTATGTTCATTTGGAATTTGTCAAGGTACAAAATGTAACTAATAGCTGAAGAATTACATTGGGAATTCAGATGTGTTGTCTTACCATTTTAGTTATTTTAGTTTCATTTATTCTGGTTTTTCCAGCTATGGTGGATTTAACTCAGTTTTATTGAATGGCAATAATAAGACTTCAACTTACCTTTTACAAATCCAATGCTCTAATACCATATTGTTAGAACAAATCTGATTTTACCGCAAAGATCTTAGAATCTTAAAAGTGGGAGAAACAAGTTCTAATTTTTTTTTTAGCTTTGAGGCCCCTTTTATATGCCACATTTGCAAGATCAATAGGTCTCTCTTCACTTTAAATAGAAAGCTCTCTTTCCTTACCCGAAGTGGCGTAGGTGAGTTGGATGAGAGGCTCACCCCTATAGGGTAAGTAAGAGTTTGAAATTGGATTTCACCCTGCACTGTAGAGCTATATCCTCATCGGGAAGGGCCATCAGAAAGTGTTTAAAGTTTGGAGGAATAGTCTTAATTCGAAAGGTAGGAGGATACAATGGAAAACCGGTAACAAAAAAAGAAAGCTCTCTTGCTTTAAAATTAAAGAAGTGCAATTAGCCTCCCCAAAAAATAAAAAAAAAGCTCTCTTCCCTTAAAATTAAAGAAGTGCAGATTAGCCTCCCCAAAAAATAAAAAAAAAGTTTATAATGGAACTTATTTATATTATTTGTAACTACTTTGGTAGATTAAATATAATTGATTGATCAAAAACTTGTCTAGCTTTTTTAATAGATAAGATATGGGATATGAACATATGATTTTAAAGCTTCAGTACCATACATCAAACTATTGATTCATAGGCTCGAACTCCTCCGCCCCCTTGTCTGACAAGAAAAAAATCACATTAATTTCTTTTTAATAAGGTGGATTGTCATGTCTTTAGAGGGATATTTATAAAGAGTAATGTTTAATAAACACACCTAAAAAAATACATATTTTTTATATTATTCATAAAAATTATTAGAAGTGATTTAATAATTTTAAAAAATAATATAAAAAATATGTATTAATTACATAATTCCAGACAAGTAATATCTGGAATAATGAAACATGATGCCAAAAAAAAAAGAAAATGTTCTCAAATTCTCCTTCCTCATTTGGTTTCTCTAAGAAATCCAAACCTTTAAAGGAACTCTATTCCTCGTATATTATTGTGACGGGCGTTTCAATTCAGTCGTGTTATTCACCTTCTATTCCAGTATAAGGATCTCTCCATCGCCAAACTTCTTGAGCAACCTTCCACACTTTTAATCCAAACTCGGAACCCATGTTCAGTTCTGCCGTTCCTTCTCTTCCAAAGCGCCCAAAAATTCAGAAGTTCGATTCAAATCCATCTCAGCTCTTAAACAACCTCTCTTTAGTTGCATCTACCATTAGTTGCCGTTGTTTCATTAGAGACCCAGAAGAAGAAATCTTCCCATTACATGCAAAATTGCCAAAAATCCGCTAAATATGTCTCATTCTCTTGCTGGGTCCGAAGAAATCAACGATGCCCATCAGGATTTTGATGAGAAAATGGCAAAGGTGGAAGCTTTTTTCTTACCCATGTAAGTTTTCGAGACCTTCTTGGCGCTCCCTTTCGTCTCTTAACTTCTCTGTGAACAATAGTTCTGAGAATGAGCCGAAAACTGAACCCCCTCTTGTTGAAGAAATCTTCAAATCAGGCCCTAAAATGGGTTCTTACAAACAGGGTGATTCAACTTTTTATGTTTTAATAAGAAACTATGCTGATTCTGGTGATTTTAAGTCCTTGGAGAAGGTTTTGGATCGAATGAAGCGGGAGCAAAGGGTGTTTTCAGAGAAGCATTTTATAGTCATATTGAAAGCTTATGGGAAAGCACATTTACCTGATAAAGCTGTGAACTTGTTTAAAAGAATGTTTGAGGTGTTTCAATGCAGACCAAGTGTTCGATCTTTTAACACGGTTCTTAACGTTCTTGTTCAGGAGAGTTTGTATGATCAAGCATTGGTGTTCCATTCGTATGGTGTTCAAAAGGGTATTTCTCCAAATTTTCTTACTTTTAATTTAGTCATTAAGGTTTTGTGTAGTATGGGATTAGTAGGTAAAGCAATTGAAACATTTCGAGAGATGTCGTGTTATGACTGCAGCCCTGATGTTTTCACTTATAGCACTTTGATGGATGGATTATGTAAAGAGGGTAGGATAGATGAAGCGATATCATTGTTGGATGAGATGCAAATTGAAGGGTGTTTTCCAAATCCCGTCACGTTCAATGTATTAATCAATGGGCTTTGTAGGAAGGGCGATTTGGTGCGTGCTTTAAAGCTTGTTGATAATATGTTTCTTAAAGGATGTGTTCCAAATGAAGTTACCTATAACACGCTTATCCATGGTTTGTGTCTCCAGGGGAAATTGGACAAGGCGGTCAGTCTTTTGAATAAAATGGTATCAAGAAAATGTGTGCCTAACGATGTCACTTATGGTACAATAATCAATGGTCTTGTTAAGCAAGGCAAGGCCACTGATGGAGCTCAGGTCTTGCTTTCTATGGTGGAGAGGGGACACCGTGCAAATGAATTTGTTTATTCGGTTCTCATTAGTGGATTGTTTAAAGAGGGAAGCTCAAAGGATGCCATAAAGCTATGGCAGGCAATGATAGAAAGTGGATGCCAACCTAATATTGTTGTTTATAGCGCTCTCGTAGATGGTCTATGTCGAGAAGGAAAAGTGGAAGAAGCCAAGAAAGTTGTTGACGACATGGTGAACAGGGGTTGCTTACCAAATGCCTTCACTTACAGTTCCTTGATGAGGGTCTTTTTCAAAACGGGTTGCTCCGAGAAAGCAATTCTTGTTTGGAAAGAAATGGAGAAGAACGGATGTAGCCCTAATGCAGTTTGTTATAGTGTACTAATTCATGGTCTATGCGAGGGCGGGAAATTGAAGGAGGGGATGATGGTGTGGAAGAACATGTTGGGTAGAGGATGTAAACCAGATGCCGTGGCTTACACTTCCATGATTCATGGCCTCTGCAATGCTGGTCTAGTTGATGATGGTCTTAGGCTTTTCAACGAGATGCTTTGCCAAGATTGTGGCTCTCAACCAGATACGGTGACATATAACATACTCTTTAATGGCTTGTGCAAACTGGGTAATATCTCCCATGCAATTGATCTTCTAAACAACATGTTGGATCGTGGCTGCGATCCTGATGTAATTACATGCAATATCTTCTTGAAGAATTTGGATGAGAAAGTAAATCCTCCTCAAGATGGGAGAGATTTTTTAGACGAGCTCGTGCTCTGTCTCTTGCAGCGGCAAAGAGTTATTGGTGCTTCCAAAATCATCGAAGTAATGCTTCAGAAGTATCTTTGTCCACGGGCCTCTACTTGGGAAAGAGTTGTTCAAGACCTTTGCAAACGCAAAAAGGTTCAAGCAGCCATTGATGAGTGTTGGAGGAAGTTCTTCTGCTGATTTTTTAGGTGACTCATTCTTTTGTTGTAACATCGTTTCAAGCATCTTATAGGTTGTATCATATAACTTATAAATTTCAATTTTATTAAAGAAGTTTCACAAACTTTTTATTCAAATTGCCTCTTTAAAACTTGTACCTGGATGTCACCTCATCGTTCAATGGCATTAAGAATAAATTTCTCCCATGATTATTCGCGCCATTATTCTGATGTTTATTTTTATCTGTCAATCTCTATTTAAATGAAAATGTCTTATTAAGTTTGCTGTAAGATATTAAGTCATTTACTCTTAATCAACTTAAACATCACCCAAGGTATGGTTACCAATCTTCAAATTATCTTTTTCATTTTTATAATTTGAAGATGTTGGATTCCAGCTTATGTTCTTTGATATGAATATCGACAAGTGAAATTGTATCTTTCTTTTGAGTTTTTGAGATAAGTTCAAGCATGTAGTTATAATATTTATGTACTATTCATTTATCTCAACTTGATTTTGATATTGGACCAGCATATTTCAGCTTTCCAAATTCATGGTCTAAAGGTTGATCCCTTTCCTGTCTTGTTGCAATCACAGTGCAGTCAGATTACATCACATTACTTCAAAACTGTTTCTTCTACAATAAAGCTCCATTGACAGAAAGCTCCTTTTCTTGGTTCCTATGATAGTGCAAAAGATTATTTGCAGAACACGAGTCAGTTGATGGTCTGAATGATGAAATATACTTGTGCAAATTAGATCTTATTACAGGTTTCAATTAACAGCTATTATTATATATTTCCATAGTGTTATATATAGTCATGATATGAGAAAATGGAACCCTTGGAAAAAAAGAAAAGGAAAAAAAATAAATAGTTGAGTTGGTTGGAGAGATGAAGCAGCTATATGTCTTGGCATTTTAGGATCCTTCACTGCAGAGAGATTCAGTTAGGCATTGCTTGGTCTCATGGTAAGGTGTCCATCAGGCAATGCACCAATATTTCGGCGCAATCCTCAATTATTAATTGATTATAACCGTAATTGAGTTATGAGTTGATGGATTATAAGAAATGCAAAAATATTGCTTCTTTCATCTTGTTTAAGCTGATTTTTTTTTACAGATTATAGCAACGACACACTAGTCTAACATAATTGTCTCCATAGATTATGAGCTTTGCTAGTCCATCTGGCTATGATTAATCAGCTGTACAGATTATTTCACAGAAACTAGTACTTGATCATTTTTTTTTTGCAGGTGAGTTGAGGTTTGATTCAATAACATTGTTGTTTTGCTGTCTATTATTACAAGCTATTTTAGTTATGGGTCTAATCCCAAAGTTGAGATTGGTCATATTATTTATTGTATACTACACAGTTGCACAGATAATTGCATATGCTTGAATGCTACAGCTGAATGGAAACCAGAACTTTATTATTTTCTTTCTATTATGTATACCATGAGATATTCTAGATACATATCAACTCAAATTTTTTGGGGGTTTTGGATGTAGCTTTCAGACACAAGAATTTGCTTGCTAATGTACTGTAAAAAAAAAAGGAGAGTAGTGGTTGCCATTCTAAATCTACATCGAATCTTCCGCAAGATCCATTTGCACGCTTTAAATTAACTATTAAACAGCAACAGTACTCCTTTGTTTCTCATTCACTTGCAGAATATCTTGAAGTCCAGTACTTCTCAATCTCCTCTGCTGTTCTTCCAGGAATTCTCCCAGCAATCAGAGACCACCTGGGCCAACAAGATAATAACTTCTCTTCTCTCCAAATGAAGGAAGCGGAATCAAAGATACAACAACAACAGCAACAACAACAACACTTAAAAGAGAGAAAATAAAACAAACCTCTCTCCAACCAGTCTGTACATCACATTAATGAGTTTTTCTTCATCTTCTGAGAAATCCTGCTTGGATTCATTACTGTTTTGCTCTGTAACAACAAACCAAATAAAATAAGAAGCTAGAATTGCTGAAGAGAGAGAAAAAAAAACCTGAAAAAAAATCTGAAAACAGGGGAGACCCAGAAAGGAAAAGAGATCAAACAAGGCATAAATATCAAGTGGGTACCTCTAGAATCAACACAAGTGTCAACAGTGGAGCTGTCCAAGTTTGCCATTTTGTATAAAGAAGGAAGAGCAAATGAACACACTCAGATGAGAATTGGGGCACTTGCTCAAGTGCAAATAAATAGGAAAGCTACCGAGTTAGGTTCACAGATGAGATGAGATGAGAGAGACATGTGAGGCTGAAGAAGAAAGAAGAATGGCAGTTGAGGAAAGGTAGTTGCAAATAGGAAGTCAAGATTTCCAACTTGGATGGTTGGTTGAGCACTGCATCTTCTCACTTTGGTTACTTTCTTCTTTTTTCTCTACTTTGTACTTTTTGGATCTTTTAACTTTCTTAAAAAGTTCAGTTCAGGTCAGGCCCTGTTTAATCCTTCAATACTTATTATTTAATGTTGATCTTTAATGATAATTTAATAACTTAAATCAAGGTACATATTGAGTTGGGTCTAGTTATGATCAGAAAGGGTTTAAGCTCTATTTAGCCTTTACTTTTACTATAAAATGCATTTTTATTTATTTTTTTTTTTTGGGGTTTTCACGAGATGTCATGTATCTTTTGGTTATAAGACTAGTTCCGTTCAAGGCGGGGCAGATTTTTTTTATTTTTTTTGGGGTTTTCATGAGATGTCCTGCATCTTTTGGTTATAAGACTAGTTTCTGTTTAAGACGGGGTAGAATGATAGATCTTTTCTAACAAGGTGGCCTCCAATAATTGAATCCTAAAATTTTTATACAAGAAAAATCTTAGGACTCAACCCACTTTTATTGAACTAACCACTCGTTAGTAAAATGAATCTTTATTCGAACAAGAGGTTTACGCTCTAATAAATGAATATTCATTTATTTTCGCAGAGTTTATACATCTACTTCAAGTAGAAATAAAAAAAAATAAAAAAAAAGTAAAAGTATTTATTATAACATTTTTTTTTTCTTTCTATTGGTTGTGATTGAGTTGACAAATACCACCACAAACCACTAATTTGTCGTAAAAGGTTAAAAGATATGTTTTGCACACTAGAGCCACCAGTGGTTTGATTGAACTACGGGTGCTAGTTGCTGCTGTGAAGTACTTTGCCTCACCTCCCCCTAACAATTACCCATCTTAGAAGCTTAAGGAACGTACTGAACCAATTCAAACCAGTGATAAAAGGTACTTCATGTGGCATACATGCGGACGGAGAAAATAACTTTACATTGGCCAGGAGTGGTCAAACATACTTTTTTCAGCCTAGTTTACAAGGAAAAACAGAGGACAGGACAGAAAAGCCTGACAAACAACCACCCACCTATAAAGACAAACAACAACGGATTATATTATTATAATCAACGTTCAATCATATTATTCTTACTATATCATTAGTTGGTGGCATTATAAACTATTAAAACTATTGTAATTTTTATTTTTATCAATGTTTATTTTTAAATAAATGATGCTATTATTTATTATAATTATATGAGTGCTGATTGAGTTGTAATACATATGATTACTGAATTTTTGTCCATCACACAGGTTCCACACTAGCATCTAATCCTCAAACTATCTATTTGAATTCTTATCAAAAACGAAAAATAATAAGAAAATAGATGGATACATTATATTAAGGGACGAGATCAAAGAATCGAGTTTAGAGAAACTTTACCGCACCAAATCAACAGCCTAATCTCACCTTCCATGAGCATGAGCCTCGCCTACTGATGCATCTAGTGATGCTGCACCAGGTGAGTTGCGATTGCCAATCGCAAGTAACAACCATCTTTGTAAACTATTTTCGTTAGAAAAAGCGCGTGCCAAGATATACTTTTATCAATTATGAAGCCCAAAGGTAATCCATCCTTCCCAGTAATTTAATATTACATCATTTCACCTAAACTAATGAAGCATTAAGAGGATATAAATAAAAAATAGTCTACAATTATATGGGACAGGTCACTTTCATAGACTAGAAGAAACCAGAATAATAAACATTGGAGTGCAGCAAACATGCATAATAATATATAACCAATGTTATCTTCATTATCATTGTTCTGCACGTATACTAAGGTTTCATCAAAGTAATCCATTATCCTCCCACATTACATAAGCAGCAACAGTAATTTATACAGCAATCCTTTGTGAATGTCTCTTACCACAAAGTTGGGTAATGCATCAAACCTTTGCCACATAGACAGACGTAATAAAAGCTGCGTTCCAATATCTAGATATCATATTAATCACCAAAGACGGTACAAAGCATAAATAGTGATACGCAGACTGGCTTGCTGCTCAGAAACCATGAATTTTGATGTTCTCTTTCTTCACAATGCCAGCCTGTGTCAATGTCATTCAAAGTAAAATCAAACCAAGTTCTATATTAAGGAAATTAAGGAAAATGCGAGAATCAAATATAAAAAATTTGACACTGCCACCAAGGGGAGGACCAAAAGTACCTGAACAAGGAAGGTAGACACGTTCTTACGCTGATCGCCTTGAAGTTGGATAACCTACACATGATCAATAACAAATTAACAAAAGTATGAAGCACTACATACAAGTCTGCAAATAATATCAATGTATAGCTCACCTGGCCAAGTTCAGGGTCCTGAACAACAGTGCCATTGCAGCAGAATTCCTTCTTAAGGTCCTTGAGGATTTTGTTGTAGCTATAATCCTTCTTCAGTCCCTGCACTGTTGTCAGGCTTTTCCGACCATTTCGTTGCTGTATCCGAACGTGCACGTATTCCTTTGCCCCAGCGCCGGAGTCCTCAGCATTTGCATCAGCAAATGGATCTGCATCAACAGGCAAGACAGCCCCCCAACAAATGTTTTATAGTTGGATTAGTTACTAAAACCAAAAGCTCTACATGTCAAACTTTGTTCTGAATACATCAAATGCACGAGTTGAAGGCAAGATATGTACCATATGTAGTAGGAGTTTGGCTGTCAAGTTCAGACATGAACCTTGCTGTTGAAATGTTAACTGACACCTAGAGCTCTGCTTGACTTTGTGGTTAGAACTATAAAAGATAGAAATAACCCGTGAGCTTCATCACACATTATGAAAACCGAGCAAACTCTACAAAGTTGTAAAAAAATAATAATAATTAAACCATTTCGCTTTTGAAAAGGTTACACCACCATGTGAATACTCAGCTCCAATATCCATGCAAGTGAAACCGAATAAACACCAAATTGAAATGGTTTGGCATTACACAAGCAACGGCCACAATATTGTATCCTGTTCCAATAATATAATAACATAACTTATTTGCTTCTTCCACTCACTACTTCACATTTTTTTCTAGTTCTATTACTTTCAGTGGCTACTCTCATTTATTTGCACAACCCTATAACTGGATGGACAACGAGTCCTATCAAATCAATCACAGTTTTTCTTTTCTGTTCAAATTGATCACTTTTATATATATATTGTATTTTTGGGTTTCAGAGAGGATGAATACTTGAAATACAATTTGATTCTAATCTCACTATCCAAACACCCAAGAAAAGTTTCTCTTTGGTCAAAGGACACTACATGTACAAGTGAATGCAACATGAAACTGGAAGACACACTTAAGCATAAATTTGCAACGTTCACCTTACCGTGGTCGTCAAGAGTGTGATCTAAATCTTGCTCTTCTCGTCTTTCTTGTGTATTTTTTTCCTCAACATTAACTACGTAGCTCTTTGTTTTCCCCTTCGGGTATTCTACTTCTCCACATACTATATGTGCACACTTATTTTTTTCTCCTTGGTCTAGAGTTGAACTCTTCTTTTCTCTTTTCTTTAATTCCCCCCCCTGTTCTTCACCAATTTTGAGATAATTTTCATTTTTCTCTTTTCTTTCATTAAATTTTATTGTAGTCACAAGTTTCCAACAAGCACACCTCTTTTTTCCTTCTTTATCTAATAATAATTATGTGCTGTAACTTGTAAAATGTCCACTGTACTTTGTGTTATAGTATTATTTTTGTTATTGTTTGCCGCTTATAGTTGACTTTTTCATGGTTGAGTTTGTGTCGGATATATGTCAAAAAAACTGAAAACAAACCAAACGCACTCAGATTGGCAATTGTATAAACCAAAATGAACCAAACAAAATTAATTTGGTTGGGTTTGGTTAATTGGTTTGAAATCTTTAATATCCATTCACTAAATAATAAATTAATCAAGCAATAGCACCTAAACATAAAGTATATCCCATTCACATCAAATATATAAATTTAAAAGAAAAAGAATCCTCTGATCAAGACGATAGCAGAAAACACCCTAGCAATATGAGCATCACAAAAGAATCTTACACATTAAAAAATGAAATCGTAACAGATTTACTTTAAGCTAGTTCTGTGCAGTTTAAATTGGGTTTTAAAGCCTGAAAACCACCAAGTATACCAAACCAATCAGCACATAATTTTTAAATTGGGTATATCGTGGTTTTTAACCAAAGATGAACACCCTTAGTAGCTAAAATGATGCCTGATGAGCGGAGAAAGAGAATTTTAATACATGATAAAAATACACAAACAAATAAAATGGATAATAAAAGTTGTGCAAATTATCAAGTTATCGAATTAATAAGTCATAATAAAATTGTGGGAAAGAGTAATTAATAATCAAATAGGAAGAGAGAGTATGCCATTGAAAAATCAAATTAGACTTGTTAAATAGATCAACCATGAAAGGTATTTATTTAGTAATGAGACCAACAAAAAGATATAGAAGAAGAAATCCAAATAAGAGAAGAGATTATTTTTAATTAATCCTAAGAAAAACTATGATAGACTAGTTAGAGATGTTATATAACAAATTTTAAAGATAAAAGGGAATTATAATAAGTACTACACCTTGATAAAGGATATGTATGACAATACAATGACCAAAGCAAGAACAATAGCAAGAGAAACTAGTGGGTTCCCAATTAGAATAAGCCTAAATTAAGGATCAAGTTTAAGCCCCAATATTTTTGCATTAATTATGGAAATTGACCAAACATATGTATTGTTCACCATTGATATTGTACGATCGATGAAACTTAACTGAGAATAAATACTAAACAAAACATTATGAGAGAAACTTTAGAATCTATAAGGTTCAAGATTAGTAGAACTAAAGCTAAATTCATTCAATATGAATGAGAAAATAAAAAAGCTAAATTCATTAAATAGAATTTTGGTGAAAGTAAATACATAGGCAGAGAGATAATGAAGAAAATACTAGAGGAAAAAGTCTTTAGGTATATGGGCAAATTTATTTGACAAGATGGAGAAATAGAAGATGGGGTCAATCAAACCATTAAAGCAAGTTAAGACTAACTCAAGGACTGCTTTTTAAATACTATACAATTAACAAATTCTAGAGTTTAAGGAGAAATATTTTTTTGAAAAAAGCTATCTAGCTAATCATTCTTTATGGAATATAACATCAGACAACAAAGAGATGTTGTTAGGCAATAAAGACCCACCATGTTAATAAAAGGGTAACAAAAATGCAAATAATGAAATAAATTTGTAGTAAAACATAAAATGAATAAATTAAAACTAAACATATGCAAAGAATGGCAAGAGCAACTCCAATTCGAGATAAAATGAGAAATAACTGATTAAGATAATCTAAGTACATGCAATATAGACAATTAAATAGGGTACTAAGAAAGAATAACATAATAAGTTTATTAACTATCAATAACGATGAAGGACGAGGAAGAGTAAAATAACATAAGTAGAGATAATTCAGATATACTAGTTCTTGTAACATGACAGAAGATTAAGGATAAATGAAGAAATCAGATTTATGCACCAACCACATTTGCTTGAGAAAAAACTCTTTTGAGTTGAGTTTGTTATTATTATCATATATACTTAATGTTCCCTAGCCTCCCTTTCCTCTAAAGGAATAATAAAACATAAATCAGGAAATTCCATGCTCTGCGCATTTGAATCAATTTGCACTTTAGCCTGTAGGTACTAGCCCCAATCATCATCAAAATTTGCATCATTGAAGGGATGATTAAAAGCCCCTATAGTCCTATAGGTTTGAACAGAATTTTGAACAAAGATACGAAAGGCAAGAGGAGCACCATCAAAATATGAAACACAAAAACGTCAATTTATCAAACTAGACAAAAATGAAGATCCAGAGAGAATTCATTCTCATAATCATAGCAAAGCTAAAACGGAATACAGCTCCCTTGTACAGATAAATCAAACCAAATTAAAAAAAAAAAAACAAACAAACAAACAAAAAACGAATAAATATACAGTAAAGAAGATAGGAGGACAAACAAATGAAAGAATAATCAGACAAAAAATATAATGATTCTAGTAAATTAGATGCAAGCCAAAGATGCCTATGTCCATGAACAGAGAAATTATCGCATTAAGAACTTAGTTGACACCAAAAATTATCAAAAACAACAAACAATCAACAAGAACTCATCTAACATCCAAGCAATCAGTAGAATACAAATTTACATGCACAATCATACGACTGAAAGACGAACCAACATGCGATGCATACAAGAGTTACGAAATCATAACATAATATCATGAGCAAACGTCAAAGAGATCCACGACATGGAACTAGCACTGCAAAGCGGTGCAAATCCTTAAAAAAAAAAAAAAAAAAGAGAGGGAAGAAGAAGCAAAGACACAGAAAGACAAAACGCACATCTACTTGAAGAAGAAGAAGTTAAGGAAACGGAGAAGAAGAAGAAATAACGAGCTGTGGAGAAAGTTCAGGCGGAGAGAAATTGGAAACAAAAACAGATTTTTCGTTCAAATCGCTCAACAAAAAACCAGAGAAAAAACCCTAAATCGAGCCAATTTGACAGTAAATTTGCAGAATCTTAAACAATTTCATAAGAAAAAATTAACAAAAAATCCCAAGAAATCCTTACCTTGAGAGAGACAGAGAGAGATCGAAAGTAGAATAAACTTTCGATCAGAGAGAGAGAGGACGCGCGACGCTTTTCTTCACGGAGCTATTGGGGATAGACAGGGCTCTTTTATTTGTGGTCGCCTCCGCGTTGCAGCCTCGATCACTGATATCACGATTCCCTGTACCCGCTCTACTTACTCCATTTTTACGCTCCGTTGCTATTTTGCTGACACGTGTGTTTTGAGTGAAACCGCAAACATGTCTCACCACCGACCCAGACTGAACCCCCGTTACACTAATGTGAAACCAACCTTTCAATTAAAAAAAATGCTTATTTTGTTGCCTTTATTTTTTTTTATTTTTTTTTATAAAAAATGTTTTTATGATGAAAAAAAAATATATCAATTACTATACTTATACTAATGTGGTATATAATAATTAAATAATATTTTTTTTATTCTAATAATATAATAATATGATATATTATCAGGTCATCTTAGATATAGATTTAAGTATATTTTAAATCGTTTTAATATTTATTTATTTTTTAATACAAATACTTGGTCAGCGAGTTTCATGACCATAGTTGGTCTATTTAATGACAGGAGGCCCATATAAAGAAGTGTGGGATGTGGACCACTGGACCAAGGCCCTTGAAGTAAGTCAGTTTTAATATTATTAAACACGATGATATTTTAATAAGACAAAAAAACATACAAATTTGTTAAGTCTAATATTGTCAAATTTTTTGGAATTAAATGTTAAGGGTTCAACCACCAAACAAGTGTGACAAAAGATTTTTTTTATTTTAAGCCCGTTTCACTGCCCTTTGTGTATAGTATTGGATCACTAACGTGGGTCATTTGACTGTCAAAGAAACAGGAGCATGTGCAGAAAAATAAAGGAAATGAGGGACAAGTTCGTGTGTAGAGTTAATATTTTCTTTTTGGTAAGTTAATCTTTTCTTTCCTTACATGTTTTATATTTTTATATTTTTTTTTTTATATTTTTTTTTTTAAGTCAGGGACTACGTGAGCATAACCCTAATCTACTTAGTCTGTCTGTCACTCTATTACATTCTCTTGGTGTTGTTTGAATCACTAAATTTGGCCATCTGTGACTTAGAAGTTTTAATAATCTTAATTCATAATATTTTAGATTTTTCATTTTCTCTATATAATTTTTACTAATTATCAATATGTTATTTTTCTTTGTATGCATTCAAATCCTCCTTAATTATTAAGCAATCCATCATTTTTATCTCTAATTGAAATTGTTTCTGCTATTAATTATGAAACGGCTCTTTTCTTATAATATTTTCAATGATAATTTTAATATTTCCTTCATGTTTTTTTATGATTGAGTTTTAAGTTATTATGAATATGCAAGCATTTTAACAATCTTGCACTTCACATGAAACTTGCTTCTCGCTATATGTAAATACACATGCGTGCACCTTGTGCAATCTTTTGATTATATTTATGGTATGTGGGGAAATTGAATGCCATTATCCCATCTATTTTTTTTAAACCCTAAATCTTTAATTGGATGTACAAAATAGATGTCACTTTAACATTTTTCAAAGAGAAGTTCTTGCTCCATTAATACATCTCCATTCCTTTGAAGAAATACATGCTTGTAGGTAGCTCAACTAGTTGCAAGCAACTCTTGCTTCTTCATAGGTTATGAGTTCAAATCTCCACCAAGGCCTTTGATGGGGTTGAAACACATGCTAGCTCCTCGTGATTCTTTCGGCTTTGTTCTAGGCCCTCTTAGGGTTTTTTGAGTCTTACATCCCTCTTGTTGTAGTGCTATTTTATTAGTCTTAGCTCCATCTACTCTGATCGAGGATGTTACTGTAGATAAAACAAAAAGTCATATGTTGACATTGGAAGCTTTTGGTATGTTCTAATGATTTGGATTTGAGTAGTCTTCTCTGACCAGGTTGATCCATTTGCTCATACAAATGCAAAGGACTAGGTGCTAGATACAATAGCGAAAGAATAAGAAAAAGCTTGACGAACTTTTGAGGACAACACAGGGATTGAACCAAGTAGGGCTGATGTATTGGCTAGATATTCACTTCTAGAAGTGAGGGTCCTCACTTTAAATCTCATCTCAGTGGAGGCACTCTGCATATATTATTTAGCTATAGCAAGATTCTCAGAAAGCCTCAAGCATTAATTTCTATTGCAATGGTGTTAGAAACTGAACTTGGCCAAGATATTACATCTTCATATCATTTGTAAAATGTTTACATAGTAATACTTGTACTACATATTCTTTAATTGTGTATCTTATGGATTTAGTTTAATCAACTCCTACGGATGGTTCCTATGCTACCTCAAGAAGTGGGTTTGGTGTCGTCCTCAGAGACCACTTAGGAGTGCTCATCAAAGCAATTGCTAGCTCTTGCCCCTCTATTTCTGTCTCTTACTCTGAAACCTTTGCCATTGCTAGGGGGGGTCGAGATGGCTTCTAAGCTCCTAGAGTTTCATCTCATCATCGAATCTTATTCTTCTTTCGTGGTTGAAGCTTTGAGGTCCAACTCTCCAGGTCCCTGGACTATCAGACCTCTCCTCTGCCAAATTCGTAGGTGTTTATGTTCCCGTAATAACTGGGAGATGTCTCATGTGTTGCGTGAAGCAAACGCTACTGCGGTTTTTTGTGCCTCTTTGAGTAATTTCGATAGTGATGTCCCTATCATGTCGGGTTTGGAACCTCCCCCGTTATCATCTATCCTTGGAGAGATGTCTATGGCCCCCCCTATGCCAGACAATTGCTTGTTGTCCTCATGGTTCTCTTAATAATTTTACCTTTTTGAAAAAAAAAAAAAAAAACCTCCTACGGAATTAGTGAGTAGAAACGACCTTCTTGAATAAATTATTGTTGGCTATTCTAGTTCTATGCATGACATTAGTTTAGTTTATTGTAGTGGTGTTCATCTAACTCAAGTAATCCGATTGAGCAACTCGACCCGAAGCATGTGGGTTGGGGTTGGTTTGTAAAATAAATTGGGTTGAGTTGAGTTAGAAATTAGCAACCCGATCAAGTTCGGGTTGGTTCAAGGTTTTATAAAAATACAAAAACCACCAACCCAACCTATTAACTCGAACTCATTAAAATTATTAAGTGTTACTTGAATTAGTGTTTTTACTAGAATCGCTTCTTATAATTGAATCACATAAAATCTCATTAATTAAATAACACGAAAGAAAACATTACATAAAATTATGGATATCCGTATTTGAATTAAAAATTAGTTTATAAAATAATAATTTAGAGTCAATACATTAAAGTAAACCGTCCGATCAACCTAACTTAAACCAACCCGAAATTATTGGGATTGATTCAGGATTTTTCTATCTCGAACTTAATTAAATTGAGTTGAATTGATATTTAACTACAATTCGAAACAACCCAACCCATGAACTTTCCTAATTGAATAAAAAGAAACAGTCTAAAATATGTGTAAAGCAAGTGCTCAAACTAGGTAGTAATCTATAGATTCTATCTAATGAACTAAATAGTTTTGCTATAATAAACATTGAAATTCGAGATATATTTTAAATGTATATTTTGAAAATGACCATGTTTATATCTAAAAATAAGATTTAGATGTTATTGTGAACTTTTTGACGTAATTTATTTAAAGAGTAATGTTACCTGACACTTAAAATTTACGAGCATCACCCTTATCCACTTTGTATTACAATTTAGATATTCAAAATTTATTTGAGTTCCAAATTAAAATATCTTATTTAAAAATTTTTCGTGACGAAAAAACAAATTTTTAGCCCCACATTTCCTATTTAATAAATAAATAGTAGAATTTGTATTGGAAACAACTTTCTAATTCGAGGTCGCTTCTAATTCGTTCCGTACGGCTGTGAAGTTTCCTATTGCAGTTTTTCTTCTCCAACACGTCAACACGGAATAGAGCGGCTGGCAACAAACACTTCCCTATAAAGAGAATAGAATAGAACTCATCATTATTTTCTCTTCGTCTTGCAAAAATCTCTCTCGAATCGTGTTTTCTTCTTCTTCTTCTTCGAATACTCTCTCAAGGTAAGAGTTTCTAGATTCTAGCTTCCCTCAGTCGATTTTAAGTACAGTGACTTTCGTTTTCTTATCCACGTCTCTCGATTTTAATGGCGGATCTTTGAAACTCCGTTGTTTGATGATTTCGAGGTCTTGGCTGGGTTTTAATTAGGGTTTTCTAGTTTTTCTTTTTACTTCTTTGGTTGCTTGATTGGTTGTGAAGAACTCTTGTTTCTTTTTACATTATGGATCTTTTTTTAAATAAGTTAGTAGGTCGTTCATGTTCATGTGTTTGATCGAGCTCAGTTCACAATCGATGGTTTTTTGTTTAGTTTACTTCGAAATCTCCTGTTTCTTGAACGATTCAGAGCAATTCAGAGGTTCATGAGATACGATTTTTTTTCCTGGTTCTAGTACTTGATCGGAGTTGCTTTCTTTGGTTCTCGTACTACTTTTGCTTCTTTATCTTCTGATCGATATTATTGCTTATCGTTCTCTTTTCGATAGAAGAAGTGCTCGAACGAGTTTGTGAGTGCTCTGAAACAATTTTCTGACATTAATTACTCCATTATTTCTTACAGATGCAGATCTTCGTCAAGACTCTCACAGGAAAGACCATCACTCTCGATGTTGAGAGTTCCGACACTGTCCAAAACGTGAAAACGAAGATCCAGGACAAGGAAGGCATCTCGCCGGATCAACAGCGTTTGATCTTCGCGGGAAAGCAACTCGAAGACGGCAGAACTCTTGCTGATTACAACATTCAGAAAGAATCCACACTCCACCTGGTCCTCCGTCTTCGCGGAGGCATGCAAATCTTCGTCAAAACCCTCACCGGGAAGACGATCACTCTCGAAGTCGAGAGCTCCGACACCGTAGCCAACCTCAAGACCAAAATCCAGGACAAAGAAGGAATTCCGCCTGATCAGCAGCGACTCGTCTTCGCCGGAAAGCAATTGGACGACGGAAGAACTCTAGCGGATTACAACATCCAGAAAGAGTCCACTCTCCATTTGGTCCTCCGATTGAGAGGAGGAATGCAGATCTTCGTCAAGTCATTGGCAGGGAAAACCATTACTCTAGACGTAGAAAGCTCTGATACGATCCAAAACGTGAAGACGAAGATCCAAGACAAAGGAGGCATAACAACGGATCAGCAGAGGCTGATCTACGCCGGGAAACAACTCGAGGACGACCGCACACTCTCCGATTACAGTATCCAGAAGGAGTCAACACTTCACTTGGTGCTCCGTCTGCGCGGTGGAATGCAGATCTTTGTTAAGACTCTTACAGGGAAGACGATAACATTGGAAGTGGAGAGTTCGGACACTGTTGAGAACGTGAAAGCAAAGATCCATGACAAGGAAGGGATAGCACCGGACCAGCAGCGATTGATCTTCGCCGGTAAACAATTGGATGATGGACGGACACTTGCGGATTACAATGTACAGAAGGAGTCGACTCTTCATTTGGTCTTGCGTCTGCGTGGTGGTATGCAGATTTTTGTGAAGACGCTTACAGGGAAGACTATTACGCTTGAGGTGGAGAGCTCGGACGCTGTGGAGAATGTCAAGAGGAAGATTCAGGATAAGGAGGGAATTATGTCAGATCAGCAGCGGCTTATCTTTGCCGGTAAGCAGCTTGAAGATGGGCGTACGCTTGCTGATTATAACATTCAGAAGGAGTCCACCCTTCACTTGGTTCTTCGTCTACGTGGGGGTTGCTGAGTGTTCTTCTAGATTGGTTTGTCTGTTCTTGTGCGCCATTTTTTTACAGTGACGTGTATGTTTGGTAGCTAGTCTTAGGTAGCAATAGTAGTGTAGTACTTAGTTTTTTTTTTTTTTGTTAACCGTGGTACTAATTGGATGATGGCTTTGCATTTTTTGTTTTTCCTTATAATACAAACTCCACGGGCTTACTAGGCTCTGTAAATCCCTCTTACGAATGCAAGTAGATTTTTTTTTATTTTTTTAAAGTAATTTCTTACTTAATTCAGTAATGCAAGTAATTTATCTTAATTTATAAACCGCCATTATGTCCATTAATTTGATTTCTAATTCGGATTTTCATGTTAAGATTGGGCAGCAGGATTAATTAGATACTCTTATATGAAAAATGCAATGGAGACTCAAATCTCAACAAATTTTTTAACATTGTATTACGTGACAGCGTATAGTGTAATCATTTTTAACCAATTTTAAAAAATAATTTTTCATGGGCCATGCAAACAATGCCATTGAGAATTGTGTTAAAAATAAAATTGGTCTAGCATTACTCTTCTTATATTATTATCTTGAATTTTCTTATCAAAAGAAGGATTAGATGCGCAGATGCAGGAAATTGTAAGTTTATACCAGGTAAGAGGGAATGTACAGGAGGGAATGAACTTTACAACAATCTTTGGTAAGGACCCCAGAATCGTTCAATCAATAAACGCTTGGAATTCAGAGGATTGTCCTCTAAGAAAACTTTCTCCTTGTATATGTTATTTGGTTTTAATCAATTAATTACATTTGCTGGTAATATATCATCAGCTGGCTTCTGTGTGATGATTTGGTAGCAGACAGCACTTGCTACCATATGCACAGATTATATGAAAAGCTCATTTTCCTTTTGATAATCTACTTGGTTTTCTACTTCCCCAACAGAATTGCACTGGTCTTTTACACATCCTTAATTTATTTTCTACAGCTCATAATTAAGG
Source organism: Paratinospora sagittata (assembly GCA_035771175.1). Classification (NCBI taxonomy): domain Eukaryota; kingdom Viridiplantae; phylum Streptophyta; class Magnoliopsida; order Ranunculales; family Menispermaceae; genus Paratinospora; species Paratinospora sagittata. The sequence goes on along the minus strand of CM069612.1, from coordinate 27,781,417 downwards.
TACTTCTTTAATCGGAGTATTAGAGATTGATATTGCACCTTACAATTATACATAAAAAAAAAACTTAAAACTTTTAATTTCTTTTAGTTAGAGATTTAATGGCAGGTCCTATTTTCTCCTTAAGAAAGCACATGGTCCATATGGGGGTGTGAATTGCATATTGCTACGTGTGATTCAATGAAAATTCAAAGATAAAAAGGCCATACAATTTGTATTGCAATATTTACCCCAATTAATCTAACATTACTTTATTAATTAATTAATACAAGAAAACACAAGAAGATGTGTTGCTTATTTCAATGAACAGCCCTTACAGCCATGTACACACCCGATAGAGATAAAGCAATTGCTACTTATTGAAAGGGGTGAATTACATATAATACATACTTATTGAATTATATATTAATTATCAAGATAACACCCCTGCAGATCCATCTATACATAACTAGATAGAATTTAATTAATTAGGCAGTGAAGGGACTGAAACTGCCAGAGCGAGGCTGGTCGACGTTGCACATCCCAGGAAGTTGCTCAGCCACCTGAATCTCCTTCTCCATCTTCTCTCCGGCTGCGGTGGCCGCCTTGTTGTCGCCAAAAATATAATTTGGTATCTCTTGCAACACCTCTTGCAGCCCCTCCTCGCACCTGCAATCTGGACTCAGCTGCCTCAACTCATCACAACAACCTGCTAGTGATGATGATGCTAACTGTTGCCGCACCTTCTTCGTTATCACTTCTTCCTCCTCTGTTACCGCTTCTATTATGTACTGTTGGCATTGTCGTCCCATATCCACTCCCGTCATCTCCCTCCGACACGACTCCATTATCTCGATGGTGCCGCCGGAGATTGACCCCTCGGCCAGAACCACCAGCAGAGCTGCTGTGAGTATGAACCTGAGCCGAGCTATTGTACAAGAAGTAGTGAAGCTGTAGTAGCTATGTAGATTATTAGATGGGCACAAAAGCCAATAGTGTGGTGTAGTCTTATATAGAGAAGTTTTTGGGACTGAAAATTGGTTAAATAATTAGGAAATTAATGCTAAAATGACATTTATATATAATTCAAATTCATCTCCAAAAACTTAGCTTAATTCACTCTCCATTTATTATAAATTATTTAGTTAAAATAATCTTTAATTAATTAGCTAAATTAAAACAAGTAGCTAATTAATTAGCTAAATAAAAATCCGCGGCATATATAATTCAAATTCATCTCCAAAAACTTAGCTTAATTCACTCTCCATTTATTGATTTCAAAAAGCTCCAAATTAAACATGCATGACAACACTTCTACATACCATTATCCAACCCCTAGACTAGACAGACACACGATGGTGTGCTTATGTTCCAAAACCAAGCCCTCTCTCACCGATCTACACACACATCAGAGAGAGCAATTCTAAAAGAGAGTGATCGATCAGCTACCACGTTTATTATACTAATTAATTTAACTTTGTTGACGGAATTCACAGCGCTCAGGCTTCAAGTCGCACTGTCCGGTGAGCTTCTCGGCCGCCTGCACCGCCTGCTGCGCCTTCCGTCCCTGGTAACTTCCGGTCGCGTCCCAGGTAGCCCACGCCACCGCCGGGCACCGGCACTGTTCGCTCAGCTGGCCTATCTGTTGACAGCAGTGTTGTGGCACTTCTTCGCGACCCTCGCCTTTGGTCATCTCCAGCACCGACGACGACGACGCTTGTTCGCGGATGTAGCGCTTGCATTGGGTCATGTCGACTTGCATCATTTCCTGGCCGCACTGCTGCGGCATCTGCCCGCCATCACCTTGGGAGACTTCGGTGGTGATGATGGTGCGGTAGATGGAAGCGTCGGCGGCCAGAGACAGAAGCAACAGAAGAGCTGCCATGAGGGTGAAGTGATGATATTGAGTCATTATTCTAGAGGATTGTTAGGAAGAAAGTGATGATGATATAGTGAGAATGAGAGGTTGGATGATGATGATAATGAGAGTAATTGGAGAGGGTTTTTATAGAAGAGAATGGGGTTTGCATGGGAGTTACGTGGAGAAGCGAAGTTGACACGCTTTGGATGACTTGCTCCTGTGTTGGTTTTTGTGAGACGACGCGTCACGCGTGGATGCATATTCCTATGGCTTTGGTGATGCAGGTATATATTCTTTGTTTTTATCCAATTTTATTTTTTTTTCTAGTTAAATAATGCTTCCATCCCTTTAGATTTAAGAGTCATCTCGTGTGATCTTCCAAGTAATATTGGTAAGTAAGTTTAATTATGTACTTTGGATACCAATAAGTTTAATTATGTACTTTGGATACCAATCTAAGTGGATGATTAATTAGAAAGAAGCCTTAAATTTTGTATATTGCATTCAAGAACATTCAATTATTTGTTACCCAACGTGATATAACATAAATGATCAAGAGTTTCTGCTAAAGGTAGTTGAAAAGTGATGATAAAGGTAGTTGAAAAGTGAAGATCTAAATATCAAAATTCATGTTTACTTTAATCGTGCTTATTTAAAAAAAGTCGCTCAATGCCTTTACAGTATTCAGACGCGGATTAGTCTTGCCCGAAGGAAAGGGCGTGGATACGCGTAAAAAATATAAAAAAACCTATTTGCTTTTGATGAAGTCCTCAAATTAATAACCCAAAATGGATCATTAAATCAATTGGGCAATTCTTTGAAAACTCTAGAAGTGTACTACTTAATTAGCGTACGAGTTCATTGCACAGGCCGTGTGTCTTGGATGGCTTCATGGTAATTCAAGAGACTCAAATGTTCCAAGTACATTTCTCGAGTAAATGGTACCCTTGGGCCTTAGCCTATTAGGATCCAAATCATTTCCTTTCAAACCAATAAGTTTGGTTAGCAACAAGTAGCCACTAGTTTTGTGAAGTCAGACCTCAAATTCCATCCCTAACCTATTAAAGAAAAGAACATTTTTCCGATGGCAAAAGCAGAAAAGATATTTTCAACAAAAAGAAAGGTTTGATTTGAAGGCTAGATAACAACAGAGGTACATGGTACAGAGAAATTATTAATGCTCCTTAGAGATCTTAAAATCAATTCAGACATTTAGATGCAAAATCAATACAATATTCTTGCTAAGTCAATGTATAGTTATGAGTTATCTAGAAAATTTTGGGGGGAAAGAATCAACTCCCAACTTGAGCTTTGAACGTCAGTAAATTTTGCTACCTTCTACGCTTCGCTTCTTTGCGCATCTCAGTAATATAGTTGTCCATGTTGGATTTCTCCCATAAACGTCTTTGAACAAGGTCCACTTTGGTTGATTCATCTAATAAGAAACATAATCATATCAAGTTAATAACTCCAGGGAAAAAAAAGGGTATTTGAAGTGTCTCCACACAACCAACATGGGCAAGATCAAACTTAATTAGTCAGGTCTATCCGGTGATATATGTCAATGGGTGCTTAATTAAATGACCATGTGATTTTGACTTAAATCTATCATCTCAATAGTAGCCAAAATGATATGAATATCTCATCCAATTCAAGGAACTTGCTTAACAGAAAAAAAAAAAAAAAAAAAAAGAAAGGAAAAAGGAAATGCCTAATAGAACAGATTTAACTTACTAAAAAAGAACTGAAACTGTATTAACCAAGTTTTACTCCTTGTTCTTTGGTAATCAGTGGACATGGAGAAATTGATCAAAACCCCATAGATCGCCTCTCTTTCTCTCTATCTCTTTTAATTTTTTTCATCGTCTTTGTAATTTTCTTTCCCAAATAAATTGACACCACTCAATGTATTGAAAAATATAAGCTGGAAAAGAATACCACAACATATATAGTGGAAGAAATTTGAAATAAGAGGGGTATCAAATCAGCAATTGATTACTGCTATATGCAAACAGAATACTAACAAAAAATAAAAAAAGGAAATAAATAGGTGAGTTAATTACCAGTACTCCTCCAAGCATCAGGAGGCACGCCTAGGCTTCTTTGGGTCAAGTAACAGGCGTCATCCCAAGAATATGAAGCTTTCTTCACCTGGTATCTCCAGAACCAAGCCCCATGCCATGCTAATAGCTGAAAGGACTAAAATGTATCAGTAATAATGCTCCAAGTTCAATAACTTCTAATATAAGTATATTTCTAATTAGATTAAAAAGGATAGAGCTATCCAAGCAATAAGCCTGTACAGCAATCATTAATTAAAGAAAACAAATGAAATCAAACATAAGGTAAAAGAATTGCATTCCTAGCCAATTCAAGAACATTCAAGCATTTTCACTATTTTTATAGGAGAAATAGGTGCTCTAACCTTGCACAGAGTATAAGGTAACAGCAGAAACCGCACAGCAAGAAGTTCCCATAAGGAGGGTTTTTCAGCTCCTTTTATTTGTAGTTCAAGTTCTTTGCCAAACTCCTCCTCCATCTTCCTGGAATTGAGCAAATGAGAAGAGGAATCTTCTTAAACCACGTCCATTTCTGCTTCTGATTTGATATCTAAAGTTACACTTTAACATCTAAAAATAGAACACTGAATAGTAATGTAATCATGCTCGAGTGAGAAAATATAACATTGAACGAACCTCGCAAAGAAGCTTCGAAACAATATATAAATAAATAAATAAAAGGATCCATCTTTGTCAATGAGAACATCCTTATTAGTTAATTCATAGTTTTCTACTTTAATTTCACTTTTTGATATCGTAAAGCTATATCTTCCTGGAACTCCTTTAAAGATTATCTAGTTAAAAAAAAAGAGAATATCAACAAAAATCCTTACTTGTCCAGCTGCTTCTGACCCTTTTTCTTGCTACCAGTTCCCCCTGTGCGCTCAAGTTCCAGTGCCTTGAGTTTATTCTTATAAGCAGGTGTCTTCTTAACCATACTGATAGCCTGCAAAAGAAAACAAAAAAAGGAAAAAAAAAGAATAAGAATAAGAGAAAACTAAATATCTTGTTACAAAAGTCCATTGGTCATTGGCATCTTCATATTAACAAGAAAATAAGTAGGAAAAGCATAAAGAGATCAATCAAGTTATTTACATGTTTTTTTTTTTTTGTATTGTGTATGAAGTGCAATTGCAAGTTACGGTTTTACAAATACAATGCAAGGACTAATATGTTACAGCAGATTGTGCTCCAGCTACACTATCCAAAGACTTGATTAACCCATGAAAATGAAGAAAATATAAGAGATAAAAGATTCCAAGATAGAAAGAAACTAATATTTCCTGAATTTATAATCTCATGAAACATGAAATAGGGAAATGATATTCTCCAAATGCCGGTCCAATATTCGTTCTCAACATGGAAATAATATTCTCCCGAGTTATAAAAAAGAAAGAAAGATATAAAGTAACAAATTTTAGTCAACATTAAATGTATCTCCTTTGAGATTGATAATATTAGACATAAATTGGTACCTGTGTATACCTTGTCCACTGATTTAGGTATTGAAATGCTGAGAGAACAATGAGTAGACCCACTAAAACAGCTCGAGGATCCTGCCATTGATAATTTATAATTAAGAAAGACCCCTTTAGAGGAAGTTTTTAAAGCCATTTCCAGATAGAAGAATGTAGAAATACAACAAGAGAACACCTCAAAAAATTCTTACCGTCTTGTGTCCATAATACGCTTGATAATAGCGAGCTGTATTGTAGAATACCTAAAATGGAGAACATATTTTTCAGTTTTTTTCTTTTATAAAAAAACCCAATAAGTTTGATGAATATTAAAGATCAATTTGGGAACAGGTAAGGCCAACACAAATAATAGCAGCAATGCACTGAGAAGCTACAACAACTATGATGATCATTGGGTTTGAAAATTCATGATGCTAATTTTAATTCTGAGGTGTCCAAGGTATAGTTGTAGAAGCGCATAAAGGTAAAGAATATAAAGGAGAATGGATACCCAAGTCATAGAACCCAAGTACTAAAGGAATTACATTGTAGGAATGTTCATTTGATGAATAAAACTTAAATGATGAAAAGTTGAAAAATGCACCCAGCAATCGAGAAACAAAAGATTTCGACTACGAAAGTAATTGCCTATACCAAATAAAAGCTCAACACATATTGATAATAATGTTAATGATAAGCATGGCACACTGGCCAAGAGGCTGACATGCAGAACCACATCAATATTGAGAAGAAAATTTTCCTCTATGTACCAAATGATCTATGAGAGAAATGAAGCTGCAATATTTGTTGTAAGGCTTCAAAGAGAAGCAAGTCAAATCACAGGAAGGAAATCATGAAGAAGTATTCTTCCAAAAAACAGAAGGTGGAATTTAATAAAGTTACCATAAGATCAAAGAGCAGTTTGCTGCAAATAAGAATTCAAAAATAAAAGATCCAATGGAAGGGATGAAAAGCATAGCTGAAATTAGCAGTAACAGTTTTTGACAGAGCAAGGTATTGAGTTCAACACAATTTTTTATAACAGATCTGCTAATTATGTAATCTTTGCAACATATTAATTATTGAAGAATGAGTTCTCACTTCTCATATCTATGAAATAGGTGTGTGGCCCCCAAAAGAGCAATTTAGTATATACATTAGATTTTGCAATTCATACCTCCTCAGGATGTGCAATTGCATAATCATACTGGTCACGTGTGGCTTCATCCTTCAAAATCTGCAACAGAGTGTCATAGAATGTTACAACATACATTTAAGAAAAGCAATCTATGAAACAAAGTCGTAAAAAAAAGGCATAAAAGATAAATTCATTCTCAAACAAATTTTCTTTCATCTCTCTCCCCCCTATCATCCTAACATCATTTCAAGTAAATCCCATCCATACAACCTTTATAATTTGGAAAAGAATGAGGAAATTTCAATAAGCTTCCCAGCATTTTTTTAACTGAATCACCAAAGAGCTGAAAAATCACATTAACCTTTCAAGATGCATCAACATGTGTCTCAAGCGAGGCAAAACCAAAAAAAACGACCGAAAAGACAATTTCATGGATCAGATCTGTCTCTAATCCAATCAACAAAAACACAACACATGGCATCTCCACTATAACCTTTCCAACTAGCTTCAACTGAATCGTATCAAAATAATACTAATCATCACCAAAACTTACTATTGCGTTAATTGCATCAAACGAAACTGAACTAAAACGCAAACACTAATCAAGCAAGCTTACTCCGAACGTTTGCTCTACTTAGAACACAAAATTCAGCTGTGAACAGATAAGATCGCACCTCATACGCATTTGCTATTTTAACAAAAAACTTCTTCGATTCAGGATCGGGGTTTTTGTCTGGATGACTGAAAAATCCAAAGTAAATTAAAACAAAAAATCAGAAAACATTGCAAAACTCAAAAATAACATAAAAAAAGAAGAAGAATCAACAAGAACAGAATAATTCAATGCTGAGGATTCCAAACTTACTATTTCAAGGAGAGTTTATAATAAGCTTTCTTGATCTCCGTAGCATTAGCGCTCTGAGAAACCCTACAAAACAGTTGAGATCACGTAAACACAACAGTGAAATCGAAAAAACGAAGAAGAATCTGAGAGAGTAAAAAAACTACCCGAGCAGATCGTAGCAGTCGTCCTCGTCGCAGTAAATGGCGAGAGACGGAGGGAGAAGAAGGCACAAAACGAGAGCAGCCACCGCCGCCCCCGGCGACAAGCGAATCGCCGGAGAAGCCATTTTTTCCGGTCTTCGCTCCGAAAGAGAAGTTTGGACCTGGGCTCTTTAGATGGGTTTTGTAGATGTGCCCAAATTACGGAAATAGCCCCACGATGTTCGAAGAATTACGAATACGGCTTGGATAGTCAACTCTTTCAACAAGTGATTCAACAACCCGTCCAACTCGGACGGAACTCAGTGCACCTTAATTCCTTCAGCTAGCTAGTTGGGTTGAAGGCCCAAAAATATCCTTGAAAAAAAATAAGTTAATAATATAAGCCCCAATAATTTTATTTTATTTTCTTAAGACATACTCAAAAGGAAGAAATATACATTATATAAGGTCAATAAAAAGCTTAATTTGTTTAACAGCAAAACACTAAGAATAACAATTGTGAAATTGTAAAAACTTTTCCCAAGCTTGCTTCTTTCGCCTTAATTTTGGACTTGATTTCTTTCTTCACATTGAAAGTCTACGTCATTTACTTGCCACTAATTCTTTTTCTTTTCTTTTTTTTAAAGTTAGGGGCATCGAGGGTGCCATCCCCTGAGAGCCCGGCCACAAATAATCAAGAACACCGTTGTATAAGTAAAAAGGTTCGAACGCAAGATTTATTATATAGTAGAATCTTATGCCCCTCAATATTCTCTACTCACCCAACCTAATTTTCTTGTTATTATTTATTTATTGAACAAGAATTAATATTGAAGGACTTTGACATAGATCTTATATTTTGTTAGTCAGCTTGGATCTTAATTAATTGGTATACCAATATATAATGTTCCTAGTTAAGGAGTCGTGGAGTTTTACTTCAAACTAGGGAGATCCATACTCATATTCCACATCATTTGCTTTCAATGTAAGACTATCACTTTCAAAAAAAAAAAAAAAAGAAGAAGAAGTGAGATTATCATTTCAGTCCAACATATTCAACTATTGTTTTACACTTAAATTAAAACAAGGGTTTGAAAAGGTTGCATTTTTATGATATCTAAGAACCTGTGTTAGCAATTAGAGTGATCCTAGGAGTCTTGAATTCAAGTTTCAACTCAAATTAAACTATTTTTCTAGCACAATTTGTCTGTGTAAAATTTATTTTTAATCTAAAAATAATTTACAACCGCTCAACTAAACGTAGCCAATAATAGTGGGTTGATGCAAGATGCACCTGATTATTGTATTTTCCTTGATATTATCGACTACAATGATGTTTGGTTGATTTATTTTATTTTTCTTATTTTGATTTATTTCATTAATTAGTATTTTCATATTCACATATTGTACTTTTATTATAGTAGTTTTTATTTGAAAATATTATATTTTCTAGTTTAGGTGATAGTTGAATTTTCATATTTTGAGTAGATTAGCTAGGTTATATATTGAGAAAATCTTAATGGAAATGCATGTTTGATAAATTGAAGAAATTTTACTCTTACTTCCTCTTCGCCATAGCATGAGCACTGAATCCACCATATATAATTAGTAAAGTTGGCATAAAAGTCCACCCATTTTCATCCTCCATTTTTAGTATTAAAGCCCCAAGTAACAAAAAGAAGGCTTTGAGCTGGAACTGAACAAGTATGGGAATAATAAATAAAATAACATACAAAAAGAAATAAGAAAAACAAGTGAGAGACCAAAGTAGCCACTGAACACTCCATGAAGGCTTGTCTGAGAGAAGCAAGCATATGCATACCATGAAAGTTGAGAACACATGCTATATGATCCTTTTTTTTAATATTACTACTAGCTAGTACTAGATGCATGCATTCAATATTCCCATTGTAGCAATTCATTATGATCTCCTTGTCATATCCTCATCTGATCACATAAAGGAAGAGAAGAAAAAAAAAAGAGTAGAGACAGAAGAACATAAAGAAAGATGTTAGAAACCACTTGAGTACTGGTTACTACTTATGCAAGAGATGTGAGCTTTCACTACTCCTTTAATCCCACTTCTCCCGAGCTAGTCTGCTGCAGCTTCCTTAATTTCTTCACATAGAAATGGTTCTCACTTTTCATGCATGCGTATACATAGTGGACCTTAATGGAGAAATTCAGGAGTATACCCGAGAAGTATATATACTCGGCCACCTTAATCTTTAAATCAACACATACACGTAGTTCTATGGTGATCCGAGTACTCCTGATCATCTCTTGTATTCACGGCTCATCTGATTCTATGCGGAGTTACTGTTAATATTACTGGGAATGAGAGCTGCCATCTCCATTGAGTTTGGCCATGGAGAGAGTAAAGTATATCAGTATTATTGTTCCCATGCTTGACCTGCCAAGAGTAGAAAACATTTCCATTGTGATCACTTGTGCTATTTTAATTACCACAAAATCCACATATATTAAGAGAACATAAATTAATTAACTAAAAAAGTATGATTTAAAGCAATTCAAAAGTGCTCAGAAGATGAAATTTGAATTACAGTTAACCACTATTCAAAGCTAATTAATATATATATATATATATATGTATGTATCTAAAAATTGTAAGACTTACAAGGTGGCAAAGAGGAAAAGGATCCGCCAAGGATCAATCCAAGTAGAGCGTGGCTTGGCTTGTCTCCTGCATGATCTGCTTTCAGCATTAATATTAGTTACGATTATCTGCTGAGCTTTTGGGGTAGTACTGATGATGGGTTCCATTGTGCCCATCACTACTGCTGGCATTTGTACCACCAGAGACTTTTCAGGATTATTGCAACTACCCACCAATGTTGCTGCAATTAATTAATTCAGCTCATTAGGATGAGAAATATTTTTCTTCCTTACATTTAGTCACTTATTATAAAAATAATAAAAAAAAGTTAATGAAAATTACATAAAAATTTCTTCTAATACCTACCTAAAAAGTTAATTTTTACATGGGTGTCAGGAAGAAAAATTGGCATTATTCTATTTTATTTTACTATGTTTTGAAAGGTGGTGGGGGAAAGCTTTCAATTTGAATTGAATAATAAGCATAATGTTTCCTTTGTATAAGGCAAGTGAAGTAAGGGAGGTACCTTTAGGTGATCCTTCTCCAACTACACCACTACTAGCCAAATTAATGGCATCTATCTTATCAGAATTGCTTCTCTCCTCGCTACGCTGAGACCCTTTTCGAGAAAGGCTTCTGTGCATCTGCAATTTCCAAAATCACAATTCAGGTTCGTCCAAGCTCTTTCTATTAATGGAATATGATTTAATAAAATTCATCAATATATGGCAATGATGGTTAATAATTAATCAAAGTAGTATTCTTGAAGATTCAACAAAGATGGTGTTACTTAGATGTGACGATTTTATTATTATTATTATTTTTTATCAAGATTATATCATATTTTAATCTTTATTTTTAGAGTATATCCTTCAATATATAGTTACACTATATATGATAATATAACGTAAGCATAACTAATGAACCATCGGAGCCAACTAGGGCCCATAAACCCACAACTGACGGGCTATAACCCTAAAGACAAGAGGGCTTTTGCCGTTGTAACATTTGAAATTGTCATTTTATTTAATAAACCTTAAAATTGAAACAAGACAAAGTTGGCTCTATGAGTTAATATATTAATAATATATAGCCGAAAGGACAAAGGAAAGAAAGAGACATGCTATTGGTCATGGCCGCAAATTCAAGAAGTTGGTGTCTTATTATATCAAAGTTACTTTTTCGTCTACTTCAAGGAAAATATATATAAATTAAGTTCTGATTAAATTGGGTATCCGTCATACATGAAGAAGGGGTCCTTCTAAGTACGAGAAAATTAAAGCTGCCTCCTTGCTTGAGATTTCCATTAATGTTAATTCTTACATAAATGGAAAAACTTGCACTCAACAAGATAAATTTTGAGGCAATTTTTTTTTTGGATCACTAGCTCTTTAATATATTTTTTACGATGGGTGGATAATGCTTAATTTGTAGAATGAAGGTGGATTAAAGATGTGGGTATGTTTACAAAGAATTGTCCGCAAATTAAAGAATAAAAGTAATGGGTTAAATAAAGCTCACTAAATAAAATTTATTATCATAGCTTGGAGGTATTTTTGATGATCAACAGCATATATATAATGTTTTATTATAGTGAGAAAAATAAAATTAATTAAGGCAAACAGGTCTATAGATTACAACATGAGCAGTACTAATAAATAAGCATGATACTGTTAAGAAACTTCAAAATCATTTGAATTAAGATTAAAATCTTCAAATTGATTCAATAAGACTCGATACATAATCTCTCTTTTGCAGCATAGATATACGGAGGGATGATATAAAAAGGAATAAAATTAAGGACTGATTCAAGAAAAAATTGTTAGGAAATTATAAAAACCAGTTAAGGATCGTGAAGAATTAATTAATTGGTTTGCAAGGAGAACATGATTTTGTTGAAAAGAAATATAAAATGATCGAAGATTAAGAAAAACAAAAGATTAAGAGCAACAAAAAAGTCTTACAGTGAACCTTGAATTCCAATTAATATCTCTCTCGGTGCAACGAGCCAATCTCTCCATGTCCACAACGAAACTATCAGACCTCTCGCTTCTGATCTGATTTCCATCTTCTTGTTTATAATTAGAAATCTCTAATTTTCTAGTACTCATTTCTCCAAATCCACTCTCAATACCAGAAGAACGATCAGAAACCTAAAAATATAAACATATTAAATAAAAAAATAAAAAATAAAAAGATGAGACAAAGAACAAATTAATTAACTTGTATGAATGGTCTGCAACAAAACAAGTACGATTCTAACAGAGCAGTTGATCAAAAACAAGAAGAAAGTCAACCTGAAAAACGAACAACAGCAAAAAAATTAAGAAAGCACCAACAAACATGTCAGAAAGACTCACCAACTTTGGACTTTCAGCCATTTTCTTCACTTAAAAACAACAACAAGAGTTAGATTTTCAACTGAAGACGTTTGCCTTCATCACTGTAATCTGAATTGAACCCTGACCCAGATCATCAAAGTTCTTGCTTATAAATAAAAAAAAAGAGATTATACAAATTGACTTGCAACCAATTACTGTATATATATATATATATATATATAAAACATAAGAACAGGTATACTAGAAGAACATGGAAGGGAATTAATTAAGTTCTTGGTGGAATATTGAGAGAGAGAGAGAGAGAGAGAGAGAGAGAGAGAGGTTAGAGAGAAGAAAGAAATTGAGTAAGTGGGAAGAAAGAGTAGTAGTGATGGTTGGGTTCCGACGATAAAGACGCTTGGGCGGTTTTCTTCTTCTTAAGTAATTGCGATCTTAAGGCACCACCAAATACGACTCCCTCTAATTTGATGACCCAGTTGAATTTGATGAACCAACATATATCACCGATCTTTTGCCACGTGGCGTTCCTATACCCTTCCGAAACCCATTCTTATGACCGTTCAATTTTTAAGAATATTCTCTAAAGAATACACACGGCGGCGGCAATGTGCCTTAGCCGGGTACGAGGCCAAACCTGTCCTCATACCCATATAACAAACCGTAAACCAAATTAACTCACAAAAATTACATAACATAAGTAGTGGAAGAAAAGTTGTTTATGCGGAACCAATGTGGGTTAGTTCAACAGTTAACGTAAGCGTACTAATCCTAAAAGAAAGTTTCGAGATCGATATACTTTTTATAACTTATTTGTTAATAATGTTCTTAAGTATATGTGATCGTGCTCTAAAATAATAAGATACTCGTTGATCTCCCGCTCAGTTAGAATCTATAATACACATGATACTTTGATGAGGTCATCATGACTAATATTAATTTATTTCCCAAACTTAAAATGTTTTTGAGAGTGGGACTAAATTTTCGTTGTTGTACATCACGTAGTTGATGATTTTTTTCAAACTAAATTAAATGTGGTTGAAAATTGACTTTTCTTATTTTATTTTATTTTATAATTTGGTTCATAAGATACAGGTGTGTTCGATGTTGGTGCATTGTATTAAGATTATGACACGATATTATCAATCAGGATTCTTAATTATCTTCGAGGTTGACACTTTTTAAAATATTGGGATAGATTATTTTTATATTACTAAGGTGTCTATTTAATTTGATCTTTAATTTAATTTTATTGTTTAATCAATTGAATAATTTCTGTGAGTAATTTTTTTTAATATTTGTTAAAATATTTTTCTTTCCTACAGCAAATTATGAACGCAAGTTTTTCAATGCCTTTCCTGGCAAGTCCTCATGAACGTGACCATGCAATTTAAATTACACTATGAACGAATCTTGCTAGGTCACGGGGAAGTTTCTAATTATTACCCTTCCTAATTCTATAACCTTTTATTTATATATATATATATATATAATTGTATATTCTTCTTGTTTGTTTTTCTTCTTCTTCTTCTTTCTTTTGTCAATTTGTCTTTTCTTTCTATATGAAGACGCACAAGCTGGTACAACTATAACAGCCTTAACCGTGACAACAAGAAAACAAGCAATTATATATAATAAAGGAATATGAAATCATGTGAATCAATGCAAATTAAAAAGAAAACATAATTTATTCATAATTCTCAAAAGTCTTTTTTATAGTAACTGGTGTAATAATTAAGAAATATATATGTTATAAGTCAATTTTAACCTGTCAGATGTTGTCCTTTTTTCTAAAGACCTTCAAGTTTTGTGGGGCCTTTAAAGTTAGGCCATCAGACCTGTAGACGTCCATATAGAATATGTCATAAAGGTAAGTCTCAGAGCTTTTTATTTTTTTCCTTAAGAAAAAGTCTCTTGTTAGTGTCGGGAGATGAAACTTTTATGTGTCTTAGCTTAAAAAATATATATAGTCGATGTAAGACTAATATTTGATGAAGTACTTGAACCCATCAACAGTGTCCAAACTCTAAAACGTGATTATAATATTCTAACAAAATAAAGAATAATTATTGAATATTAAAGTGTGAACAATTTCTTGAAGCCTAATGAAACTAGGGTCTATAGATAATTACCATATATCTCCTCTTTGACTTCCATACTTACCCAATATGATATTGCCATTTGCCAGTAATTATTGAATTTTAAAGAGTGAACAATTTCTTGAAACCTAATGAAACTAGGGCTTATAAATAATTACCACATATCCCCTCTTTGACCTCCATATGTACCCAATACGACATTGTCACGTGCCAACTTTATTTGGCTAACCTTGTAGCAAAAAGTTATTGAAAAATGTTAATCTTGCTTTAGATTTTGTAAATGCACCTGATATATAAAATATTAATATTTAATAAATATATATATATAATTACACGTGTATTTGTAACTTTTTTATTATTAAATTAATATTTTTCAAAATTTTAATTAAACTCAATCCAAATAAAATTGGACTTGTTTATGGGTTAATGATGGCTATGTCAATGGATTCTTGATTTTTATGCCTTTTTCAGAGACTTGGTGTATTCAACAGTCTACCTCGATCATGAAAAAAAATACTAAAGACTAGAACAAATAGAAATTTATGATCTCATCGCATTGAATTAGTTTGCTATCTCTTTTATTTTTCATGAAATTGAAAATTTACGTCTCCCTAACATTAAGTAAAAGATTATTATCATTATTACATTATTATTTATATTATAAAGGCTAGTTTGGTGAACGAGATAGAATATAATTATTTTTATAGAATTAAATTGAATAGGATAAGATTACACAATTAAAAAAAAATACAAAATCTATTATAATGAGATAAAAATAATCTCTCCTTTTAATCATTACTATTTTATCCTATTACAATAAAATAAAAATGAAGATAAAATTATTTTTTTATCTCATCTTGGTTGTTAGCCAAAAATGGGCTTAGAACTATAAAAAAATTCTATTACATCCAATCTCGCGTACAAACAAGTTCTTTGAATTCGGTGTTATATAATTCTCATTACTTCTTGTATTTGACGTTAAACCTCTGATTCGTTTTATATGCTACCTTCAAAAATAAATCACAAAATGAACAAAAGTGAGGTTTGGTGCGTTATGCATCACTGAAGATCATTAAGAACCTTTGATATTAGCTGTGGATAGGAACTGCACACATGGATTGCTTAAAATATATATACAAGTTACAAAAGCAGGGAGGAGATCATCCTACTAATAACATATATAAAATATTGTATGAGATGACCAGATTATATTACATATATAACTTAAATAAATGAAATTTTTATCTTGGTTTCCAGCTATGGTGTTTTTCTTATAAAGAAATCTTTCCCACGCAGTTCCTAGAAAAAAAAAAAACTTAGATTTGCTAGTTTGAAAAAGAAAGTGGGCGTGAGTGAGAGAGAGAGAGAGAGAGAGAGAGAGACAACAAAGTATGGGAAATCCTCTTTGCTTTACAGGAATTCAGACTCCACTAACAGTACTGGAAATAAAATTAAATAAAAAACCATTAATTTAATTTAATCCGAAAAAGGGGCTTTTATGAAATTAAATATATAAACAAAGCACTAGAACAGTAGAGGCATACGAGGGGATGGAAATGCAGGTGAGGCGCGGATCAGGGAGAGCTTCAGAGACTGTAGATCGTGCTATAGTGTGTATGAATTTTTAAACTAGACGGCGCTATATATATATCATTAATATTGTTATTGTTAGTAGTAGCTTGATATGTATATATTGTAACAAGTTTGGTTTGTGTGACCAAGGCGATTGCAGTGATCACAGAATGGCCTTTGACATTTGAAGAGGAGGAATGTTGGTGAGAATTACCAATGTGAAGAGCAGCTGATTCAATACTAGAAGCTGTGGTGTTCTTAATCTCTTGTTGGTTCTCTTCTTGACGGATAAGAGAGTAAATGCAAGACCGATAAACGATCGTGGAGTCTTTGGAGAAACTCCATAGCACGATCTTGCTGAAATCGTTCAACTACAGATTTTCCTTTGCCACAGATACAAGGTTTGGTCGTAATCATGAAGTCAAGTTCGTCCCATAGAGATTTGAGTTGAGTAAAGTAAGTTGAAACTGAGTTGTTGTTTTGTGTGAGAATGGAGATTGATTTGCAAATCTGAAAAATCTTTGGGGCATTTGATTGTGAAAAACGTTTGTGAAGATCATTCCAAATGGCACGAGCGTCATTGGCAAATAAAACACTGTTACATATATCAGAAGAAATAGAGTTCAATAACCAACTGCTAACGAGATCATTGTAGTGTTGCCAGGAGGGGAGAGATGAAGCATCATCTAGTTTCTTGATTGAACCATCCACGAAATTGAGCTTATTCTTAGCTCGTAATGCCATAGTGATGGCACGACTCTAGGCATTGTAGTTATTGTTGTGCGCAGCGGAATCGAATATCAAACCAATCGAATGCAAAAGTAAATAATAGAAACAAGAACACAAAGATTTACGCGGTTCGGCGAAACTCCGCCTACTCCACGGGAGATGAGAATCACTAATTGGGGAATTCCAAAAGGAGAGTACAAAATATGCTTCAAAACTCTCATACCCTCAAAATACAGTAATAGGGTATTTATAATAATGAGAGGTTTGGTTCAACTCAAACACTAATAGAAATTAGGGTTTGCTTCAAATACTAACTTCATAATAAAATGACATAAACGCCCACGAATAGGACGAGCCAAATAATCAACAAATCTTCACCTTGGCGAGATTACCTAAACAAACCAATCACCAATCTCATCTCCAAATGCGCCCGAAAGCGCTCAGGTTCTAATGACATTGATCAAGTTCAAACAATGCTCAAACTTGATCGCTGGTACAATCTTGGTCAACATGTCTGCAGGATTATCTTTTGTATGGATCTTCATCAATGAAATCTCACCATCCTCGATAACCTCTCGAACAAAATGAAAACGGACGTCAATGTGTTTTGTTCTTGCATGATGCACCTGGTTCTTTGCCAAATGAATAACACTCTGACTATCACAATGAACTGTGACACTATCCATAGTAACCCCCACGTCACCAAGCAAACCAAATAGCCAAATGGCCTCCTTAATAGCCTCTGTCATAGCCATATACTCTGCCTCTGTAGTAGACAAAGCAACTGTAGACTGCAACGTAGACCTCCAACTCACCGGTCCTCTAGAAAGTGTAAACACATACCCACTAGTAGAGCGGCGCTTATCCAAATCACCTGCAAAGTCCGAATCCACATATCCATCCAAATGTAAACCAAGTCTGTCATTCTTTTCAAATACCAATCCAACATCCAAAGTACATGAAATGTACCGCAAAATCCATTTCACTGCTTGCCAATGTTCTTTTCCTGGGTCATGCATATACCTGCTAACCATACTAACTGCTTGTGAAATGTCTGGTCTCGTACACACCATTGCATACATCAAACTGCCAACTGCACTTGCATATGGAACCTTAGCCATAAAACTACGTTCCTCATCTGTACGTGGAGCCATCAAAGCACTGAGCTTAAAGTGAGGAGCCAACGGTGTACTAACAGGTTTGGCTTTTTCAATTCCAAACCGATGCAAAACCTTTTTCAAATATTGTGTCTGATTCAAACACACTGTACTCTTCACTCTGTCTCTTCTAATTTCCATACCAAGTATTTTCTTAGCTTCTCCAAGATCTTTCATTTCAAATTCAGTATTTAACTGAGTCTTCAAATATTCTATCTCCACCTTGCTCTTAGATGCAATAAGCATATCATCCACATATAAGAGCAAATAAATAAACGATGAATCGGGAAGCTTACGAAAATACACACAATGATCATAACTGCTCCGAGTGTACTGCTGACCAATCATAAATCTGTCAAATCGCTTGTACCATTGTCTGGGAGACTGTTTCAAACCATAAAGAGACTTGTTCAATTTGCAAACGAGATTTTCTTTACCAGGTACCTTAAAACCTTCAGGTTGAGACATATAAATCTCTTCTTCCAAATCACCATGGAGGAAAGCGGTCTTCACATCCAACTGTGCTAATTCCAAATCAAAATGTGCAACCAAAGCAAGCAAAATACGAATAAACGAGTGCTTGACAACAGGTGAAAATATTTCATTGTAGTCTACACCCTCAGTCTGAGCATACCCCTTTGCAACTAATCTGGCTTTGTATCTCACATTATTCATCTATGCAGAACCTTCCTTTTTGGTGAAAACCCATTTGCATCCAATAGCTTTCTTACCCTCTGGAGGTCGAACTAATTCCCAAGTCTGATTCTTATGAAGAGATTGCATCTCCTCATCCATAGCCTTTGTCCAGTCTGCACTGTCAGAATACTGCATTGCTTCTTTATAACTGGTAGGAATACCATCTTCAATAACCGGGAGTGCATATGCCACCATATCTTCAAAACGAGCAGGTTTGCAAATATCTCTTCGCTGTCTACGGGAGGCAATAGAATCTGACTGTCGTAGGATTGTTGGGGTTGAATTCTCAAAATCTGATCTTTCACCATCTGTAACACCTGTGCGGTTGGGACTTGTCTTCATAGCAACATCAAACTCCACCTGCTCAAGAGCATCTTGATTGTTCTGTTTCGACTGAAGACCTTGTTGGGGAGATTTATTTAGAACTCCTGATTCATCAAAAGTAACATCTCTGCTGATGATAGGCTTCTTTGATTCAGGACACCAGATCTTGAACCCCTTCACACCTTTATCAAAACCCAAGAAAATACCTTTCTTGGCTCTAGGATCCAACTTGTCTTCCCTGACATGAAAGAAAGCAGAACAACCAAATACATGTAATGAATCATAATCATGTGCAGGTTTACCTGACCAAACCTCAATAGGTGTTTTCTTGTCAAGTGCAGCTGATGGTAGTCTGTTGACCAGATGACATGCATAGCGAAGTGCTTCTGTCCAAAACTGTTTGCCTAACCCAGCATTAGACAACATACATCGAACTTTCTCTAGTAAAGTACGATTCATACGCTCAGCAACTCCATTCTGTTGTGGTGTATTTCGAACTGTGAAGTGTTTGACAATTCCTTCATCCTGGCATACCTTCATAAATGGATCTGAAGTATATTTTCCACCATTATCTGATCTAAGCATTTTAATTTTCCTGCCAGTCTGATTCTCAATCATTTTCTTCCATGATAAGAAGTGTTCCAAAACTTCACTTTTCTGACGCATTGTATACACCCAAACTCTCTGAGAGTAGTCATCAACAAATGAAACAAAATAATGCTTACCTCCCAAAGATGCCACTTTGGTAGGTCCCCAAACATCTGTGTGAACATAATCAAGTATACCTTGAGTACAGTGAATAGCTGTACCAAACTTGACTCGAGTTTGTTTCCCCAAAACACAATGTTCACAAAATCCCAATTTGCAAATTTTAGCACCTTTCAACAAATCCTGTTTAACCAGTGCGTGCAAAGATTTCACACCAGCATATCCAAGTCGCCTGTGCCATAACTTAGTAGTATCATCTGTAGATACATATGCAACTGTGCTCGCTCTACCCATAACTGTACTACCCTGCAAAAAATACAAGTTATTTCTTCTTGTACCTTTCATCATTATCAATGCTCCCAAAACAATCTTCAAAATACCGTCTTCAATTGTGACCTTGAAGCCTTTTGATTCTAATGCACCCAAAGAAATTAGAATCTTCTTCAAGTCTGGTACATACCGAACTTCCTTCAAATCCCTGATTGTTCCATCACGTAATTTCAATTGTACTGTACCTATCCCTTTTGTCTCACATATATCATTATTACCCATAAAAACAGATCCACCGACGAATTCATCGAGAGTAGAAAAATATTCTCTATTTGGACACATATGATAGGTGCAGCCTGAATCCAAAATCCAATCCTCAGATTGACATACCAAAGATGAACAAACCAGTGAAATATCTGAATCTGAATCTTTCACTTGTGCAATATTTGAAGTAACTATGTTCTGATTTTTATTCTGCAATTTCGGACAGTCTTTCTTCCAATGCCCCGTCTCGTAGCAATATCCACATTCATTTTTTGCAGGAATTCTTCTTTCTGATGATTTCCCTCTCGACTTAGATCGAGATTTTCTATCTCTCTTTCCTTGCTTCTGTTCAGATCTACCCCTTATTACCAAAGCTGACGAAGTCTCCTTGCTGTCATGTTTATCCTTTTTACGATACATGTGGTTAATCAAAGCAAAAGATACCTCATCATAATTAATTGCTTTCTTTCCATGCAATAAAGTAGTAGAAAAATGTTCATATTCATCGGGTAATGAATTCAGTAAAAGAACACCATTATCCTCATCAGAAATAGTAACATCCAAATTTAATAAATCAGCAAGTAATTGATTAAATTCTTCCAAATGTTCAGTCATGAAATTACCTGGTTTGTAGTCAAACCTGTAGAGCTTTTTCTTCAAATAAATTCGATTTTCAATGCACTTGGTCATGTACTTATCTTCCAATTTATGCCAAAGTTCCTTAGCCTCAGTTACTTTCATAACAGAATACTTATGTTCTTTTGCCAAACATAATCTTATGGTACCACAAGCTTGACGATTAATTTTCTTCCAAGTCTTCTCATCCATATCAACAGGTTTTTCTTCCAAAGCAACGTCTAAATCTTGTTGGGCTAAGACATCAAGAACTTCACATTGCCACATTCCAAAATTGTTCTTGCCATTAAATTTCTCAACTTCAAATTTCGCATTCGAGACTTTCGAAGAACTTTCCATCTTCAATTTTTCAAAGAACCAGATTCACGTTGAGCAAAAACAAACACGCCAAAATTGCTCACGGTCCAATTTGAAGATCAAGAAACCAATCGATTTTGTGATAAAATAATCACAACTAAAGTGAAAATTTTTGTTTCAAAAAATCCACGTTCAGCCACAAAAAATTTGTCTTTTATGCAAAAAGACCAAAAAAAAAACTTGAAGAATCAAGTTCTTCTTCACGGTTCACAAAAAAAAAAGAAATCACGTTATTTTAATTTTTTTTTTTCAATTTCAACGCCCAAAACAGTAATAACGTTAAAACGAAAAATAAAAGTTAAACGTGATCTTTTGTTTCTTACCACGGCGATACAACCCGTCGTCAAGAATGTTCTTCTTCTTCAAATCGTTCTTCGAATCCAATTTCAGAACCCAAAGCTCTGATACCAATTTGTTGTGCGCAGCGGAATCGAATATCAAACCAATCGAATGCAAAAGTAAATAATAGAAACAAGAACACAAAGATTTACGTGGTTCGGCGAAACTCCGCCTACTCCACGGGAGATGAGAATCACTAATTGGGGAATTCCAAAAGGAGAGTACAAAATATGCTTCAAAACTCTCATACCCTCAAAATACAGTAATAGGGTATTTATAATAATGAGAGGTTTGGTTCAACTTAAACACTAATAGAAATTAGGGTTTGCTTCAAATACTAACTTCATAATAAAATGACATAAACGCCCACGAATAGGACGAGCCAAATAATCAACAGTTATCACCAGAGAGGGGTGGAGAAATAAGAACAGTCGTCGGACTATTAGAATGATGAACTTGGTAGGAATCAGTATTGTGTGCAGGTGAAGAAGAAGCCATGAAAAATTGTATGTCTCTGATACCATGTAAAATATGGAATGATTTTGTGTCTTCTCAAGTTGAGAAAGACGAGTGGAATATATTGATATATATATATATATATATATATATATATATATATATATATATATATATATATATAATTTAAGAAAAGGTAACAAAGAAAGATAAAATCTCCAGCTAATCTAATTCTAAAAATATAAAAATTACGACAGATTTACAACTTTATGATTACAAAAATTTAGGATGCAGATAAGGGAACTCTTAAGATATTCCTGATTTTAATACTTTGCTTATCATATACTCTTTTGTTCTTTTCCCTTTGTCATATATTGATTTATACACCAATGTGATCCATGAACCTGTGGACAGGCAATACAATGAGCCAATTCCTAATTTTTCGATGTAATATAGAGATGTTCACAAGTACTAGGGATATCTTTTCAATTTGGTTTACTGTTTTTGATTCTTCACTAATTGGTCGATTCAAACTAAAACAAAAACATAAGCATACCAAGTGAGCGCTTGCTCAGCTAGTTGGTATCCCTCCCCTTTCACAAGGGGGCGGGGGTAAGTCCCTTTTCCAAGGAAATAATGGAAAACTGTTATGATTGTTTCTTCATAGTTTTGTTGTCGGCTTATATATGACTTTTATTGTGAGAGCTTCTACGAAATTAATTTTAGTTTTATGTGAAGTTTATGCACTTACCTTACCCTTGTGACAATTATGTCGTCATTGCTTTATGTTTACATGTTCTTAGAATGATTTATGATGTTGTTAGCGTAACGTACTCCAAAAAAAAATAAAAAAAAATTAGAGAACTAATGTAATATTGCAACCCAAAAAACAAACAAAAAAAATATAGACGCGAACAGACATTTAGTTGAGGTGATGTGTAATACTCTCCACAAACTATGGAGACCACAGTTCAACTTGCCTTGGTGTGATGACGTCGAAAAATAATAATTTGTATTGTATAGGCCATTAGAACCTACTTGTTATTGTTAGTGTTGTGTGTAAGTCATAACACTCCCTCCCCTCCTTATATAAATCTCTTTTGATAGGGCAAGTTATATTATGTCTATGTCTATGGAGTCGCCACGCTATATGATATTAATTAATAAGGGCAGCCCAATTCACAAAGCTCTCACCTATGTTAGGGTCACATAGTGACAATTCTTACCATTCACAAAAACTTCCCTTTCATGTATCATATCAAGTTATAACAAAAAAAATTAAAAAAAAGCTGAAACAGAATAAAAACACAAGGGTAAATTCCAAAAGCGAATAATTTATTAGTTGATTTCCTTCTTTAATTTGTTCTCTTGAACTGGAATGTAGTTCTATGGCAGTGCCCTTTCAACATCATATATCACGACAAATAGTACCAATTAGTAATGCAAATTAACCAGTGGAAGGCATCTTCACTACTTCACTCTTGCGTACGCGTATGTGGCCTACGAAGAAGGAACTTAATTGTAAAATCCATCTGAGTAATTAAGAAATATTGAAATGGAAATGATTTAGACCTGGTAGAGGACGAAGTGAAGTGGAAGAAGTAGAATCATGTTGTCAATTTCATGTAGTTGAAAAAATGCTTAGTTGAGTTAAATTGAGTTGAGATGAGAAAATACTTAACAAAAAACTCCACTAAACTAAACTTGCAATAAGTAGAGTATATATCATAAAAATTAACATACATACATACAATTCATTTAAATCATTTTCTATGCCATCAATGATTTAAATCACTTAATTAATTAATTAACAGATAATTCACAGCAAAGTCACGATCTATATGACTTAAATCCCTTAATTAATTAACAGATAAGTCCAAGCAGTATATTCTGCTGATCAACAAGAAAGAAAGCAAACAAATTAACTGGTTTTTAATTAGCAAAAGAAAATTAATACCGCGTTATGTCTTAAGCAATCAACGGTGAGTTCAATGCCCTTTCAATCATTATATCTTCGGTTTTTTTTGTTTTTGAGATCATGGGCATCGAGGACCCCAATCATTATATCTTCTTTAAGCTCTCTCAATTCCCACTTTACACTCATTGCTCCTACTCTCTCCTTAGTCCATTCAACAATGGTAAGTCTCAAGTGATCACTGCTGAATTATGGGGTTATGGGTCTTAATTATTTCCTTCAAGTATTAGCTCATGATGTCATTAAATTGTTAATTTAATTGCAATTGCAGGAGGACAAGGAGGCTCATGCAGCTGGTTCCAAGCAGCAGCCCTATTGGAAGCCTTGGCAAGGAGGTTTCAGAGGTGCCATGTTCATATTTGGTAAGCAGGATCACCCTATAAGTTGATGTGTGAAGCTAGATTAATTAACTTATATTAATGATATACAAGAGAACTAGTGAATCAATTAATTGTAAATTATTTCATCAATGTAACTTTTATTTTTGTTTGTTTATTTATGTATGCAGTCTTAGCAGCATTTGAAAACATGGCGTTTGTGGCAAACATGGTCAACTTGGTTTTATATTTCATGTGGGTGATGCACTTTGGTGTTTCTGGCTCTGCAAACACTCTCACAGTGTTCATGGGTTGTTCTTTCTTCCTCTCAATACTTGGTGGATACATCTCAGACACTTTTCTATCTAGATTCACCACAGGCCTTGTTTTCGGAGTTGTGGAATTACTCGTATGATTCAAGAGCTCATTGCTATCAACCCTTCAATTATTACTTCTTTTTTAGTCTCTTGATTAATTTATTTAGGCTCTTTACTGTACTCAACTAGTCTTTTGAGGCGTCTATAAACCTCTCTATTCTCAAGCGGAGGTGGAGCTATTAAGGCCCGAGACACAATTGAAACAAAACTCAAAGCCTATTTAAAAGCCCTCATTGAGCCAAAAAAAAAAAAAAAAAAAGTCAACAATTTTTTAATTTTAGGCCTCAAATCCAAAACCTCCCAAATTTAAAAATAGACATTCAAATTTTACCTTATATTTTTTGTTGTTGTTATTATTATTATTGTTGTTGTTGTTATTTATATTTTATAATATAATATTACATTTGATCTAATAAGCCTCGTTCGAAGAAATTTCTGGTTCTGCCACTGTTCTCAAACACTAGAAACTCTATAAGAAATGATCCACTTGGAGTGAGATTTGATCGTAGAACTCTTACTTCCGGCAGGTCAATGACCATGACACTAACCCCAATTTATTTTTATTTTTATTTTGGATTTTTGCATTTTTTTTTTGTCATAAATTGATTTCATATATTCAAGTGATCTCTTAAGGACAAAGAATGACTTCTAAAAGAGAACATGTTGGTAAGCCGACTATGCATATTAAACGAGAGTACTAATACTCTCCCTAACGTGCATAATAATTGGTAGACTAGAATTATAATAGGGAGGAAAGACAAGATTAATAAATAAGCAAATATACTTATGAAAAATTTTTGAACATAAGACCTTCGAATAAAATTGCTCTAATATCATATTAAAAATACCCAAAACATAAATAAAAATCCAACTATATATATATATCAAACAAGAACATAAATAACAACACTTTGAAGTCGAAATTCACAGAAGAAGATTTCTATCTGTTACGTGGAACATATATAGCCCTGACAACTAGTGATATTCATGGCCTATACAAAACTAACATGCAACAACAAATGAGCTGACAGGGGCCCCTCACTTCTTGTGGGGAGGGGCATGTTACTGCCACCACACGATTTCAATGTGTTGTCAAAACAATAGGAAATTGGCCCAATAAAAAAGTTAAGCCTAAATTAGTGCCTTGGAAGCATAATTCTAGATTTCAGTTCCCACAATAATAATAAAAAGTTCCATGCCCGAACCTTAGGGTCTACAACAATGTTAGAAAAATAATAATTTTTAAGAATATTATTAAAATTTTTAAATATTTAATAACTTTTTATTAATATTTATTATTATGTTATTAAATATTTATTTTGTTGTAACGTGTTTAACATATATGGCTTAGTAATTACTCGATGCATATGACCCTTTCTCATAAATTAGTCTAACAAATCTAATACATGATAAAAAAACATAGTTTAATTAATTTGTGGGACTTCATATATCTATTCCTCTTGTATTTTTTCGTAGGGATTGGGGATGCTCACAATCCAAGCTCATTATCCCCATTTGCAACCAGTACCATGTAAAGACAAATTATCACCATGCAAGCATGTTAGAGGTGGAAAAGCTGTGCTGTTCTATGCAACACTCTGTTTACTAGGGTTAGGTTCTGGAGGAGTAAGAGGATCTGTTCCTGCACTTGGTGGTGACCAATTCAATGCAAAAGACCCAAAAGAGAGAAAGTCACTTGCAACATATTTCAATTGGCTTTTACTCAGTGTCACCATTGGAGGAGCTTTTGGAGTCACTTTTATTGTTTATCTTAGCACTGTGAGGGGTTGGGACATGAGTTTCTTCATGAGTTTTATTGCTACTTTTGTTGGTTTCACTGTTCTCGCTCTTGGAAAGCCTTTCTACCGCATTCAGCCACCAGGAGATAGTCCAATTAGAAGAATTATTCAGGTAATTAAATCTCTATGATTATCTTCTTTATTGATTATATTATAACTTTACTGAATCTTTGTAGATATAAAAGTGCACATCCTTATTAAATTCGTGGTAATTTGTTGTTGAATTTAACAGGTTATAGTTGTTTCATATCGGAACCGAAGACACCCGCTGCCACTGGAGAACCATGAGCTTTATGAGATCAATGATAAAGAAACATCTGATCTTGAAGAAAAAATTGCCCACACTAACCAGTTTAGGTAATCAATTACTAAAAAACCTCTGAACATTGCTTTAACAATTCAATGTTATTTAAGTTTATCAGGTCTGTGTGTTACTAATAAAGTCCATAATCAGGTCTGTGTGTTACTAATAAAGTCCATAGCCCAACTCATCCTTGACAATAAGATCGCAAAAAGAGGTTGCTCACAACTTAGACATTATGCATTATATTGTACTCAGGCAATGAGGGATTACCCTAACACCCCCCTGAGTCACTTGGCACTCATCACACGGGATAGGGATAAGAACCCGACCCATCTCTGGTGCACACCTGTTCTGAGACCATAATAAAGCACGTGTCCAAGTCACCTTCGAAACTAACATGTATAGCGAGGGTCGCCCACAACTTATATATTGGCATATTGCACATCATATATTGTACGTAGGCGGTGTGGGATTATACCAACGGATACTTGTATTACTTGCACTTAGCTTAGCTCAATTTTGGGTATTTATAGTTTCACGATGAGTAACCAAATTAGTTCTTGCTGAACCAAACCAGGTTCTTGGACAAGGCTGCTGCTCTAAAGCAAGGCTCAGAACCAGATAGATGGAAAGTCTGCACGGTGACACAAGTAGAAGAAGTAAAGATCTTAATAAGAATGTTACCAATCCTAGGTAGCACCATTCTAATGAACACATGCTTAGCACAGTTACAAACATTCTCTGTACAGCAAGGAGCTCAGATGAATCGTCACCTCGGCTCTTTCGAAGTCCCCGCAGCATCAGTACCAGTAATCCCTCTTGTATTTATGAGCATTCTCTTACCGATGTACGAGTATATTTTCGTGCCGTTTGCTCGGAAAATCACAAACCACCCGACAGGTATAACACAGCTTCAAAGAGTTGGTGTTGGGCTTGTTCTCTCAGTTGTGTCCATGGCTATAGCTGGAATGGTTGAAGTAAAGAGAAAGAATCAAAGCATCAAGAATCCAGCTGAGCCCATTAGTCTCTTCTGGCTTTCCTTCCAATATTCAATTTTTGGGATTGCTGATATGTTTACTCTTGTAGGACTTTTGGAGTTTTTCTACAGGGAAGCTCCTATTGGAATGAGATCACTTTCGACTTCTTTGACGTGGTTATCGCTTTCGATAGGGTATTTTCTGAGTACTGTCTTCGTTGAGATCATAAATTGTGTGACCAAAAGGGTTACTAAGAGCAAGAAAGGATGGTTGAGTGGAAAGGATTTGGATAGTAGTAATTTGCAACTTTTTTATTGGTTCTTGGCTATTCTTAGTTTTCTTAACTTTCTTGTTTATCTCTTCTGTGCTACATGGTATAAGTACAAAGAAGAGGATGTTAATAATTTAGAGCTTCAATCCAAGGTTTCTATTGAATCAAGTTTTCAGAAGGAAGAACCTCTTGAGGATTCTGAAGTTAAAGTGCAAAATGCCTCCTCTCCCAGCCACATGAGGGATCCGAAGGAAAGCAAAGAAAAACAAGATGAACAAAGTGAAGAAAAACGAGATGAACAATAATGAAATTGATGTTTTGTATGGATTAATGACAGAAAGGAGAACTAGCTAGTTCTTCAAGGATTTTTATGGTTTTCCATAGGAAAGACCTTAATATTGTAATGGTTAGAAACCATGGTCCATCAATCACTGGTTTTGAATTGATTTTTCATGATATTGAATTCACTTTATCAATCTAGTAAAGGCAAGAAAGTATTAAGCCTGCAATATATAAGCTTTTTAAGGGATGAAATATTCAGTTTTCCGAATTTATAATTCCTAAATTGTGTATGTTTACGCAATTAGCTTTTGTCACACACACACTCACACACGTGTATATATATAACAATGTTCTGTTTATTGTTGCAAGCCCATAGAAGGCTCCATACAAATTTATTGCTGTTGTGATCCTTGAATTCCTCTGACTTGAAAGGGATGGAATAATAATTTGTCCAAAAAACAATAAATATTTTTCATGTTGCCTCAAATATTGTAACATCTCATATTTACCAGTCAAGCCTTTACGTTGACTTATACATATTGTCAGACATATTTTTATGCGTATACATATGTGTATGGCCTTAGAATAAGGTGTATGTGTGTATATTAGGGTGGTAGATGCATCAATGTAGATCACTAACTCTTTCAACGTTCTAGAAGTATCAAAACAGGTGCAGTAGTAAGCTTTTTCTTCAACTCTGTAAAAGCTTCTTCACAGGCATCAATCCACACAAAAAGAATGTTCTTCTGCGTTAATCTATTAAGTGGGGCAGCTAGCTTCGAAAAGCCTTGCACAAACTTTCTATAATACCCTGCCAAACCTAGAAAACTCCTAATCTCAGTCATTGTGGTCGGTCTTGGCCAATTAATGATCGCCTCAACCTTAGCAGAATCAACAGAGATACCATCTACATTAACCACATAACCTAAAAATTTTACTTTAAAAATCCAAAACTCACACTTGCTAAGCTTAGCATACAGCCTATACTCCCTTAATGTCTGTAACATGATCCTGAGGTGTTGCTCGTACTCTTCACGTGTTTTGGAATATACCAAAATATCATCAATGAAGGCAATGATCAAATGATCTAGATATGGTTTAAACACTCTCTGCATCAAATCCCTAAACATCGCATGTGCGTTTGTCAGCCCAAATGGCATGACCAGAAACTCATAATGTCCAAATCTCATCCGGAAGGCAGTCATCGGAACATCCTCCTCTTTAATCCTCAATTGATGGTAGCCCGATCTCAAATCAATCTTAGAGAAAAACTTGGCACCATTTGACTGGTCAAACAGATCATCAATGCGAGGTAGAGGATATTTGTTCTTTACTTGTTCAACTGACGATAATCTATACATAGTCTAAGACTCCCGTCTTTCTTTTTTACAAAAAGAACTGGTGCACCCCAAGGTGACATACTAGGGGTAATAAACCTTTTACTCAAAAACTTTTCAACTTACACCTTGAGTTCTTGCAACTTCTTCGGTGCCATTCGATAAGGCAGAATGGAGATGGGTTTCATACCATGCTCAACTCAATGATGAAGTCAATTTCCCTCTTGGGCGGTATCCCAGGTAAATCATCCGAAAATACATCAGGAAACTCACTCACTACTGGAACATCAGAAGTCTGAATACCTTGGACCCTTCTCCTCCAATGGTCTCATATTAGCCATGAGTGTAGCTTCTACATCAGTAGTAAGCCTACCTCGCATTGGTGATCTGGAAGTAGTCATACCTTGGTAGACAAAAGATGGTTGCCTAGGGATCTGAAATACTTTCTCCGTAAGAAAGCAATCCACTTGGGCGTGACACGCCGCTAACCAGTCCATACCCAAAATAGCATCAAAATTGAGGAACTCTAACACCCTAAGGTTTACAATCATCTCAAGTCCCTCGTGTTTGACAACATAATTCATACAGATCATATTTGGGTAGATTCTCTCACTCGTAGCCGTACTCAATATCAAAGGCTTACTAGCTCTAACAACAGGAAATTTAAGTCTATCTACCATATGACCATATATGAATGATAAAATGGAACCATAATCAATTAACATATGCAACATTATATCACAGATAAAAATCATACCCTCTACCAGATTCTTGCTAGCATCATGATCAAGTTCTGTCACTATTTTTAGCTTGCTCCCTCGTACTAGATGTTGCAGCAATAGCTAGAGTAGAAGATTGCCTCGACATAGAACACTGATTAGCCTTGTGGCCCTTCATGTCACACCTGAAGCAAGTAATAACGGGTCTCGGCCTTGAAGATATAGTTTGTGACTGATCCTGTGATCTGGCTGGAGCTTGATCTCCTTTACTGTACACTGATGGAGTAGGTGCAACAGAAATAAGAGCCACAAATGAATCAACTATGGAAAATCCACCACTAGTCTTGGGCTTTTTGCTATCATCCAAAAACTTATTGTTCCATTTCTTCTTTTTCTTCCCTTGAAATGGAGAAGATGAATCAGACTGGAATACAGGTATTGGCGAAATGGTTGTTGCCTTAGATCTCGCTGCAGCCTCAACAGTTTCAAAATCCATGGCTTTTCTCAAGGCTTGATCATAAGTTGACACGCAGGCCAATGCCAAACCCTGTCAGATCTGATCCCGAAAACCATCACGAAGCCTAGCCATCCTCAACTCATCTGTAGGGATCAACTCTGGAGCAAAAAGTGAGACCCTATTGAATTCATACTCATACCCTCAGACTGGTCTATTACCCTGAGTCAACTGAATGAACTCATTACACTTCCGATCAACCTCGAACCGCGGGTAGTAAGTCATGTAGAACAACTCCTTAAATTTTGTCCATGACTTGATCTCCCCAAGCGATCTCTGAGTTGTTTCCCACCATCTGTCGGCCCCATCAACCAACTTAAATCGAGCCAGAAGAACCTTGTCCATGTCTAGTGCTTGCATATCCTCAAATATGACTTTTATGAGCAGAATCTAACTTTCAGCATCCTCAAGCTTTAAACTGCCAGAAAATGTTGGTGGTTCCCGCATTTTGAAGGCCTTCATCACCTTCTCATGCCGCTTCTTTTCCTCAATGTTCTCTCTAGACTCGGGAGTTGGTACTCTAGCCTTAGCAGAAGGCCTAACTGCCACAACACCAACATTACTGGTGCCTGCACCCTGACCAACAAGTGTATCAGCACATGGCCTGTCTTGTAGCAACTTTGTGATCATCTCTAAGAGTTAAGCATTTTGCTGCTGCTAGATTGCAAATATTTCTTCCAACCTCCGTAGCCTATCTTGATCGCTAAGGTCCGTTGCTAACCCTGGTCTGCCCTTTCTTTAGAAAACTAAAAATTCAATTGGCAAGAATGCATCAGGCAAGGTAACATATAATAGATAGCTTTGAACAAAATTTAACTACCCATACAATCAAATATAATATTATAAGACTTTTATCTTTCTTAAAATTTTTATTACCTAACCATAGGCAATGTAAACATAGTCTCTGATACCAACATTGTCGCGACCTCTCACCGGGTGACGTCACGACCACCCCAGATAATGTCACTACTCGACAAAACCTGAGACACTAATAAGCCTCTACGCGAAAAAAGAACCTAATAAACACAACTTGTATATGACAAATATAATTGAACCGAAATAAAATTTCATCATCCAAAAGAAACAAGATCAAATCCACCACAAAAATAAATATCACAAGGTTCAATATCTATGAACATCCATATGGAACTCGAGCAAGAGTCCAACATCCCAAAAAGTCATATACAGTCCATCTATCTAAGTGTTCTATATTTATATACGGTGATAGTTATATATACAAATTCAAAAGAACAAAACAATTGAAACTAAACCAAAGTTTCCAAAAATATATAAAACCTACATCCAAAAATTAGAAGAAAAAGGTCACTCGCCCGTCAAGCCTTGCCTTTTCCTTTTGAATCTGAACCTGAGAAAAATAGGGAAAAAGTAGTGAGCTTAACTAGCTCAATGAATAATTTTCATAATAATATCCACAAAATCATTTATAAAACATGTATACCATTGAAATAACATTTATAAACACAAATGCATGAATTGAAGTATAACATATATGATTCAAACTAATCATATAGATTATGCATCATTTTCATAAAAAGTATGCAAACGCCTTTATGAGGTCACGTCAAGATAACACATGCCTACAATTCCCCCATTGCGCTATGGGTTCAGACCAGCGGATTATCCATCACAAATCCTTTCATCATTACATTTCTCACAGAGAAAGTCTCATCCATTACGCACTTGTCAGTGACTCCGGAGGTACATTTCGCAAAGGAACAAATATGTAATACTCTGTATTTCACAAAAAAAATAAAATAAATAAAATAAAAATAAATAAATAAAATTACTATTTGGGCAACGCCCGAACGTTCAGGCGCATGCCAGAACGTTCGGGCGTTGCCCAAATAGTAATTTTTTTATTTTTTATTTTATTTTTTTTTTTTTGTGAAATACAGAGTATTACAAATATGTGAAAAGATAACCAATGTCAAAGTATTCAATCTAAAATACTAAGGCAATACTATGCATATAAATCCATTTGTCCTGATCATAAATACTATGCACATATACAATAAAGGGCATATCATTCAGCACATCATTTTATATAAATACAATGTCATAAATAGAGAAATAGAGTGAGAAATACTCACTACTAACCACAAGCCAATTACCTAAGCCAAAAGCCCTCAAATTGGCCAATCAAAACACAATGACCTAAAATGAATCAAATTCACATGTGATCAATTCCAAGTTCAATTATGCCTAATTGAATAATTCTCATAAAATCCCCAAATCCTTACAATTCAACACTAACTCCAAATTATCAATGTCCACCCATAGGCGTCCATCATGCCAAATTACATGATCATACAAAGTCTAGGCCTAGGCCAACATAAATCACTTGCATTCCATTCCATGCTTAATTTACCAATTCCAAATCAATTGCAACAAAATCCTCAATTTAGGAAAATCTCTACAATAGGCCAACATGGCCAAATTAAACTAATCAACAATCTATAACATGAGAATTTCACAATTGACATTACCAATGTTTCAAGCATGCCAATTTATGCAACATGGGTCACATGCATTCCAAATGGAAAGCTATAGGTTACATTTCTAGAGTTAGGGTCAAATACATGGCTTCACATTTAAACACCTTTAATAATGAAATTAAAAACATTAACTACACTCCTAATTCAATGCACTGTTCGGATGTAACAAACTGCTAAACGAAATATCCAATAACTAAATTAATCGTTCAGACTCAAGAATATCAAGAGAAAAACCTTCTGTTCAAAATTGAGATAAATCCAATGGTAGATCAAAGAGTTATGGCTCTTTGATTAAGACAACTTTAATTGGACGGTTTCTCCTCTCCTGTTGAAAATACTTGAACTCAGATGATTATATCTCATAAATACTCACCTAGTCAACATCTTGGTGATTCATAATGCAAAAAGTTCAGCTGTGAACAATCTTCTGAAGTATCACATCCATCCAACGGTAGAGGTAGGAGATCCAACAGTTTGATCTAAACTATGCAATAAATCTAGATTTTCTAACCAGTTGTTTTTGGAAGGTTATAACTCTTAACATCAAACTCTGATCATGATCTCCACCGACATAATGAAGAGATATCAAAGATGAACAAAGTGACCAATTTTAAGCTTGATCCAACCATGGATCAAAGAGATCTAGCCTCTGATGCTAAATGCTGAAAGGAAGCATTCTTCTCTCCTTCCTCTCCTTTTCTTTTTTTCTTCATTTCTCTCAACCTTACTCTCTAAAAATCGTAGCCCAAGAGAAATTGAAGCACATGTTACACCCACATGCGCCCATTTTGCCAAGTGTTAATCATGGTCCAATATCATGCCAAGTGTTTACTCAACCTCACATGTGAGTTATTAACCAATCTATTAATTCCAACAATTTCACCATTTTTTCTTTTATTTATTTAATCAATACATGCTCATTTTAAATCATGGTCCAAATGGCCCATTATACAATTAATAACACATACATTAATATTAATATGTCACTATTAATATATATTACTTTTAGTGATGTATATTATTATCACTATTAATGTCAATAGCACATAAATAACAATATTAATAATGATAATTTTCTAAAATAATATACATTTGACACGTCATTATCTAAGTAATAAATAAAAATCATACATTATTATATATTTGATTAAAATACAAGTATAATATATATTACATATTTACATAAGCATCTACAGTTAGATAATTTACTTCACTGTGACCTCATTTGTGAATGTGGGTGGTTATAGTCATATTATCAATTGCCGAATTAATTAATGCTTTAATTAGGCATCTTCTGTCTATACTTAATTCGAATTCACTTCTTCAAAGTTATATACATATATCAAATTCAAAAAGCTGAGACGACTTATTTAATTAAATAGTAACTTAGTTCTTAATTAAACCAAGTGGAAGAAGCAAATTATCTAGCCGGCCCATATAGACTCATTGTTACGCACAACCTATAGAATAATTAACATATTTCTATTAGTCAAATATCGTTCAAGACTTATTTATCTTGAAGTTGTTGTTTTTTTTTTTTTCTTTTTCCATGAGCTGTCTGGGCTGTTGGTGTAAAAGCCTTTGGAATGATTTAAATTGACCAATCATCTAAGAAATTGAAACAATAATAACGAAACAATTACAATAGACATCAAATTTTTAACATGGTTTGGCTATGCCTATATTTACAGGGAATAGATCATTATTAAAAAGTGTAATATAATATCAGAAATATATATTTATCCTAATAATGGCCTCCACAAATGAAACCAAATAGGTTATAAAAGGTAATGAACTTAATAAGTCTTGACCTACAAAGATTACGAGCCTCCTTACATAATATGGACCAACATGCACCTTAATTAATTTTTTCAAAAAACATACCCTCCTATGCAAGAACTGTACCACTTTTAAACTTTAGAATAACTAAGGTCATGTTTGGATGGTGATCTAGATATAATTTTATATATTTAAAAATTTGAAAATATGAAAAACTTGTTAGGTTCAAAAGTATTCGAAAATAATTTTTTATTTTATATTAAGAAAATAACTTATTTTTAGAAAATAATAAAAAAATTATATTTTAAATTAAAAAATATTTTATGTATGTTGGGTGTTGATGTAATTTTTTGGTGCTGACATCTAATACTTATTTATTTTTTAAAAATGTACGTATATTACACTTTTAACATCTCTAAGTGCTATTTCTGAATCGGTGAACCAAAACGTAGATATTTTAATTACTCAAATTTGTATAAGTTGGAGAAAAAAAACCAGAAGCGGTGCGGCACTAGTACAAGTGCCAATTTGGGCAAGAGTGACCTCTCTACGTCTCAGCTCTTAGCCAACAAAACTGATGTAACTTCGCAATTTTCCCTATTTGTCCTCTTCCTCGCAATTTTGCAACTAAGCAAAAATGCCCCTCATCTCATGATCCGGTACTCACGATTGCCACAACCTTAAACTACAACTCCCAAAAAACCACAACAAAACAACATCATTGACTTTTGACTCATATCCCTCCAACAAATCTCCTTTTTCCACGTGTGACGGTGATTGCAAATAAAATGCTAATGGGACCACCAGATCACCACGGTCCTATCGTTTACACGAGCCGTAATCAGCTAGGTTACGTTTTGCCGCTCTATAGTGGAAAATAAGGGAGTCGAAGAAGGACATTATGGTAAACTCACACCGATCAACACCGATAATAGCGCGGATTCTGTCCGATGATATGGCGAGTACGCCGAGTAGTCGAGCGGTAATTTTTTTTCTTTACGAATTTACCCTTGTCTGTAACGCAGTTTTACCGGAGGGTAGAAATCTCTTAAAATTTTGACGCAGTTGATTGAGCTGGACAAGACGTGTGGAGGTTTCTTTCTTTCTTTCAAGTTCTTCTTCTACGAATGAATGAAACGAAGAAAATCCCGAAAAGTTAGAGAGAGAGAGAGAGAGAGAGAGAGAGAGAGAGACGTAAACGAAGATTAATCGATTCGTTATCCGATCGTTAATTGATTGATCCCACATAACAAGCAATTCAGAGGACTCCTCGTTATTCGCTCCTCTTAGATTCTTCACCGGTTTTCCGGCGATTCTATAAGTTTTTTATTTTTTGTTCCTTTTTACGCCAATTCGATTGCGTTTTTTTTCTTCTTCTTCTTTTTTTCTTCCCCGATTTTTGATGATACATTAGAACTAGTCGTTTTATCGTTTTATAATTCCTAATTTTTCAATTTTGTTTATTCTTTGGTTGTTGCAATTCTTTCATTTGGAAGCTAAAAGGTTTGATTTTTTCTTGTTTTTTCAAAAAAATAAATAAAAATAAGAGAGAAATTGAGATAAAGCAGAAGAAATTGGGGATTTTTATTTTTTTCAGTGTTGTGTTTTGAAGTAATTTGGGGATTTTTGGGTTTTTGTTTTTGTTGGTAAAAATTAGATGGATAGGGTTGGGAATTAGGTTTTGGAATTAGGGCTGTTTCTTCTGAGGCGAGCAAAGAAACAGCCTGGGGTTATGATTGGGGATCGAGTTGGAGAATTAGGGCTTCTGGTGTGTTGTGTGTTTTGTTATTGTTTTTGTTGGGGTTTGCGTGTTCTGAACTTTGGGGATGAGGAATGATGGGCAGAAACTGCGTGGAGGAGTGCCGAAAACTGGGCGCAGCAGCAATGGCTTCATTCCGAATTCGTTTCGCGCAATATCGAGTTACTTCAGGATTGTGTCTTCTGGTGCTTCTACTGTTGCTTCGACTGTTCGGACGGCGGGGGCGACGGTGGCGTCTTCGATCTTGGATAGAGACGATGAGGCCAACCGCGATCAGGTAAGTTCAGTAGAATCAGTTTGGGCATTGCTGTGTTGAAGTTCTATTAGTTTTTGAGCTGCTGAGGAAGTTGCTTTAGTATTATTATTAGCTCTTGTAGTTTTATTTAGAATGGTATGTTACTGGTTAGAACTTCATTAAGTGTGTTAAGAGAAACATCTCAATTAATTGAGTTCTTACGGTGTAGAAGGGGCGTTTCAATGAATGAGATGTTAGTAAAAGCTTGGAATTTTCTATTCAAATAATTTCATGTTTGTATTTAAATCTTGAAAAAATGATATGAGAAGTGTGTCAGATAATTGGTCTCACCTGTCTATAAAAGATGATGGTTCTCTAGGCAATGTTGGTACGCTGGTGTCACTGTAATTCTCGAAAGTGGTGATTATGTGCTGTTAGTATTCATGAGATTAAGTTGATATGGCTTAGGAGTTAGGACTATGGTGTGAGTCCATTTGGGCTCTGGTTTATAAGTTGAATTAAATGGGCTCAGCGTGTGCTCACATAGTTCTCAGCGGTAGTTCAGCAGGATATCAATGGAGTAATTTGGTTGTGTTTGTGAAATAATGGTATTATGCAATGTGTCTGTCAATGAGATCGCTTTCCCTTTGGTGTAGAAAACCAAGCAAGCATTTGATGAAAATATATGTAACTCATGCTCTTACTAAGGGAATGAATGAATCTAACTTATCCCTATCTTTTTTTGTTTAAGAATAAAGAATTTCTTTGGACTTGGACAAGGGTGTACCCAATTCACAGGCTCCCGTTATTGTGGAGTTTGGGAATTATTTTATTATATTTTATTATATTTTATTTTGCCAAAGAAGTTAGGATACCTGTGCCTCTTTAGGTTTTTAGCACTTGACTCGTGCCTTGCAGCACATGCCAAATTATTTATTCACACCTACTAAAGTAAACCAATAGGAAGAGACTTTTTCGTGGGTGAGATTTGAACTCCATTCTCACTTCTTCAGATGGTTTGTTAAATATTGATTTTAAAATCATGGGGGTATCTAAGCTTTAATCGTGTTTATTACTTTATTTTGTATAGTGTTACTGATCATTCTGTCCCATAGCACCCTTTTATGCTTGTGCTTTTCATTTGATGCCATTAAATTGTAGGGTTTGTTGGTCTTTCATTTGAAAGCTTAAATGCATTAAAATGTCAAGTCTTTTCACTTACTATTCTTCTGTTTGTTCAAAAAGGTACAATGGGCTGGATTTGACAAGTTGGAATTAGAAGGGGATATAACTCGACAAGTTCTTTTGCTGGGTTATCACTCTGGTTTCCAGGTTTGGGATGTAGAGGAAGCACATAATGTGCATGAGCTAGCATCTAGATATGATGGCCCTGTTTCTTTTTTGCAAATGCAACAGAAGCCAGTGGCAACGAAAAATTCAGAAGATGCGTTTGCAGATGTCCGTCCATTGCTAGTGGTTGCAGGAGGTGGGTCATCTTCTATTGTTGGTGGTAATGTTCAAGATGGGCTACCATGTCCCTGCAATGGAAGTGTCCCTAATTGTCATGAGCCAGGGTTAGGAAATGGGAATGGTTTGCCAACAGTTGTTCGTTTTTATTCCTTGAGATCCCACTCCTACGTACATATCTTAAAGTTCAGATCAGCAATATACTCAGTAAGGTGCAGTCCTCGAGTTGTAGCCATTTCTCAGGCCACTCAGGTACGCCTGGTTTTGTTGATTGTTTTCATCAAAAGATGCGCTACTCAATGGAAGTATTGAAAAGAAAATGTTTCTTTCTGCAGATACATTGTTTCAATGCAATAACTCTGGAAAGAGAATATACCATCCTTACTCACCCTGTAGTTTCTGGCATTCATGGTTCTGGAAGTATAGGTTGTGGACCACTTGCTGTGGGTCCAAGGTGGCTGGCTTATAGTGGCAATCCAGTCATAGTTCCAAACACTGGTCGTGTCAGTCCACAACATTTGGCTCCTTCTGCAAGTTTCTCTGGTTCTCCTTCAAATGGGAGCCTGGTAGCACACTATGCAAAAGAATCAAGCAAGCAATTTGCTACTGGTATAGTGATCCTTGGGGATATGGGATATAAGAAGTTGTCTAGGTATTGCTCTGAGCTCCTCCCTGAATGCAATAATTCTCTAAGACCGGGGATTGCTGGTGGGAAATGTAATGGGACCATAAAGGGCCATATAACAGATCCTGATACTACTGGAATGGTATGTGTTGTTCTCTCAACTTTGCTAGTTTTAATCTTTTTAGACTAAAGTAAGCTCAACAGGAGAGTTCTCTTTGCTTCTTTGTAGGAGTCATGTTTTTTGTCTTTGTAATGTCTATTTGCTTTGTTCTATTGCATTCAATCTATTTGTTATCGCAAATTATTGGGCAGTAGCTAATTGTCATGCTTCGCATGTTCTTTGAAACCAATCTCGGACATTTTGAAGCGAAATCACCTAGAAGTATAATCCATAAACCTCATATCTTCTTAGATGAAGCATAGAGTTCTGAAATCCTTGGCTGTTCTTTGTGATATTTATTGTCATGGCTATTGAACTCTTCTTGTTATTGTTATTTCTGTAGGTTATTGTCAGAGATATCGTTTGCAAATCTGTTATTGCCCAGTTTAGAGCTCACAAAAGCCCTATATCAGCATTGTGCTTTGATCCTAGTGGTACCCTTTTGGTAACTGCATCAATTCAGGGCCATAATATTAATGTTTTCCGAATAATGCCTTCGGTTGTTGCAAGTTCCTCTGGATCTGATTCTTGCAGTTCTTATGCACATCTCTACAAGTTACAGCGTGGCTTCACAAATGCGGTAATTGTCATTATTGAAGATATTGTTTAGTTGGTATGTAGGCATGTGTATGCATGGATGCAAGTATTTACTTTTTCATCTCATATAGTGTATTTAAGTGTGTTAGGAAGGTTTTTTTTTGGTGTTGATCCTAGTGTTAATGTTGATATTGTTTTTGTTTTGTGGTTGTTGTAGCCAGTTAAGAGATTCAAAAATCAATCCCAAGTCATAAAATATGTTTCATGATTTCTGAATAGTTCCTTGGCATTACTCTCATCATTTGCTTCTTTTATCAGGTTATACAGGACATCAGTTTTAGTGATGATAGCCGTTGGATTATGGTCAGTTCCACAAGGGGAACAAGTCATTTGTTTGCTATATCCCCTTCAGGAGGAATTGTGAATCTTCAGTCTGCTGATGCTAGTTTTACAGGCATCAACAGTGGATCCAGTGCAACAAATGGTTTAACAAGTCCTTGGTCACCTAGTGCAGGTCTGCAAAAGCTTAATCAGCAGAGCCTTTGTGCATCTGGACCACCTGTTACTTTGTCTGTTGTTAGCAGAATAAAGAATGGAAATAGTGGTTGGAGAGGCACTGTAAGTGGTGCTGCAGCAGCTGCCACAGGCAGGATTAGTTCCCTTTCTGGGGCTATTGCTTCTTCCTTCCACAATTCCAAATGCGACGATGCATATGTGGATATCAACTCATTGAGGACTAGGTACCACTTGCTGGTGTTCTCTCCTTCTGGTTGTGTGATACAATACGTTTTGTATCTATCTAAGGTGTCCGATTCTGGAGCAGTTGTCTCTGGGACAACTGCAGCTTTTGAGTCAGCTCCAGATTGTGATGCAAAGCTAGTTGTTGAAGCTCTCCAGAAGTGGGATATGAGCCAGAGACAGAATCAAAGAGAACAAGGTGATAATGTTGACATTTATGGTGAGCATAGGACTGGAGACTGCCATAAAAGGTTGCCTGAAGGGACAGTTGCTGGCACTGCCACAAAGGCTAAGGCCAATGCTGAAGAAAGGCACCATATGTACATCTCTGAAGCTGAATTGCAGACGCATCATTCATCATTTCCATTGTGGGCAAAGTCCGAGGTATTTTCATCATAATTTGGTAAATAAATAAAAAATGTAGAAGTCTTGGAAGGATTTAGGTTTGAAAGATGTTGAGATTATTTTGTTCTTGAATTCTTATCAGATGTACTTCCAGTTGATGATGATGGATGGGATCAAAACAGAAGATGAAAGTTTTTTAGGAGGGGAAACTGAAATTGAAAGGACTCCAGTACGCACAATTGAAGCAAGGTCAAAAGATCTGGTGCCAGTTAATTATCTTCAAGCTCACCAATTCCTCCAGCAAACAAGGTGGTGTGTTTTCAGTTCTTTTTCCATATGTTCTATTTATTCTATTATCATAGCCATGGATGATTTGTTCCGCTAATCCGTGCCTGCAGGCCTGGTTACAAAGGTGCCTCCTTTAGTTTCCTTTTTAGCATTCCATTTGCCTTCGTAATTGGGAAATGAGTTGCATTGATTTGAATGCCAATTGTGCATCATTTGTGGAGTTTGGGAGTTGTGAGTTGTGAAAGCATTTTATCTTTTGTGGTCAAAACTAACATGTACTAGTCATTCTTTCGTATTCAGAGTTTCACTTGGCCTGTCCAAAAAAAAAAAAAAAAAGTCCTGAATCTCTTCAATGAACAGTATCCACTTTTAGTCATGGGCAATGAGAAGCACAATTGAACCTAAGCATGCAACCTTTTTGGTCATTTCTGGTGGTGTGTCATATACGAGTCATATCAATTGTCTTGTGTGTGGTTCAAACCAGCTGGACCACTGATTATATGGTAATACAAGTTTTATTTACCCTATAATTTAAAACATATAACTAAGTAGAACCTTGTTAGAGATATCAAGAAATTGGAGGTTCCTGCTCCATCAGTCTTGTTCCCTCCTAGTAACAATGCTACTGCCACTTTTCTTACTTGCTCACTCGTCATCAGAAAGTACTTTTAAAGCTTTTCATAAACTTCTCACTTTGCTTTATATGTCATCATATCGATAATTTAGGTTCTATTTACTTTTAGTCATAACTAATGAGAAGTGAAATTGAACCTATTTATTCAGGTTACCTGCTTGGGATAGCAACAGAAATAGGTGGTTGATGCATCAGCATTCTGGTTTGTCTGAAGAAGGGAGGCTTTCATCCAAAAACAGCTATAGCTCTCTTGATACCACATCTGAAGGTGATGGTGTTGCAGCAGAAGTTCAAAGTGGCATTGCAGAAAATGGTTGGGGCAGTTTACAAATGTCAACAGAGTCAATCGAGGGCAATGTAAATTACAGTGACAGCCCTCGTAAGACGAAGACTCAACTCGAATATGTAAATAATAAAGAGAGCCCAGACATGGAGACCAACCTCAAGCTTGTAAATAATAACGAAGAGTGCCTGACGATGGAGAATCTATTCGGGGATGACAATAGTTAGTAAAACAAAAGGTAACGCTACTTTCCCTCTTCCCATTTGTTCCTTCCCACTTTCCTGAATGGAATAAAGAGAGAACAAGATATGATGAGTTGCAGAATAACATACTTCACAAGACCTTCCAACTCTGCGAGGAAATTCTCTCAACATCTTTGGCATCAAAAATTTTAAATGTCTCCTATGTAAGTTCCAACTTGCATGCAAATGAAGAAAATTTGGAATCTTGCACATGTTTCGAGACTACTGCAGTTTTAATGTCCCAGTTTGAAATTGTATATCAATGCCAACAAAATAATTGGCAACTATGGTTGTTAGTTCTTCTTGGTCTTGTTGTAGGCCTATGACCCTTGTTGTGAGGCCTGTGGCCATTGTTACGAGGGCTTTACCTTTTTATCCTCAATCATCTGCACGCTTCCTTGTGGGGCTTAGGGGCCGCCAGTTCTCTGTGTTTGCATATTCTTCAAAATGATTCATGATGTTGACAACATGTACTTCAGAAATGGAGAATTATTGTAATGTTGTGACAAAAAAATTGTATATCAATGCTTTTCTTTATTCATTGATAATAATGCCATTTTGAGCAGACATTAGAATCTAAGGGGAAATTAATTATCTTATGATGATGCTTGCAGGTTATGAGATTTCAAGCTCAATCAGGTCTCATCTTCCTCAGAAGCACAAATATTCTTTTATTCTCCCAGGAGGCTATTAACATGTTGTTACTATTTGGAGTTGTAGAGAGGAGTGGTTAACTATGAAGCAGGAAGGGGGGCTATGTGGTGTTTCCTGAACCCTTCTTCTGTTTGACATTGTAAATAACAGGTTCTTGAATGTACATTCTGTGTAATGTGTTGTAATATGTAAATAAAATGATAAATACCATATATTACTCTTTGATGATGATGATGATAATGTAAAGAACCCCTTTTATTGGGTTTGGTGTTTGATGGAAATTTGCTGGAGAGAGGCTTAACTGTTGTTTCTTTGCTCATGGTTTAATTGAAGTGGTGGCTTTAAAGGCCTTTCTCTTGTTCTCTCTCTCTTTTTTTATTTATTTTCTTTTCATTCTTATCATATTGAAGAACACTAAGTTCTTAATTGTTAATAATTTTAGTTGGTGAACAATTTGACCAACATGCCAGAATGAGCCAAGTTGAAGCAACTCTTTATAGCGGAGGAAGTTCAGCCTTTATGGTGGAAGTCTTGCCATAAACTAAATATTTTGGATATGGTGCGGTAGGTCCCGTGACAACTGTATAATCTCGTCAAGTCAACTCCACTGATCCCGAGGTGATCGTGTGGTGGGAGGATGAACCAAATAGTCTATCAAGTCATCCCACCAATAATCTTATTGTAAATTTAAAGGGTAAAGGGGAATCTACATAGTTTTCTTTAAGGTCCAATCTTTTAATCATTAGGCGTGGTATATATATTTGTTAAACTTTATTTCATTTAGTCTTGACTACACTTTTCCTAATATCCAAGTCAATGTTTAAAATTACATCTTTTTAATTTTTTAATTAATTATAAGACCTGTATGGAAAGAAAAACTTATATGATTAGCCCAATACATTTTTAAAACATTTTTTTTAAATAAATAATAGTAATAAAGACACCCAATTGAGTATCAAAGCCAGTTGTCAAGTTAAGCCGGCTGAAGTACTCTCTACCTCTAGGCCTCATCGAAGCTTGTTTATTCATTCTGGAATCAGTAGTATACCAAAGAACTGCTTGAATTCTTCTTCATATTACTTCTTCTGCAATGGAATCCATAGTATCAATTCTGGGTTCCATTTTGGTCAAATCGATGTAAGACTATTATTTCGGTCGACCCGATCTCAACACAAAATGTGC
Source organism: Paratinospora sagittata (assembly GCA_035771175.1). NCBI lineage: Eukaryota > Viridiplantae > Streptophyta > Magnoliopsida > Ranunculales > Menispermaceae > Paratinospora > Paratinospora sagittata. The sequence continues at coordinate 27,737,062 of CM069612.1, read as the reverse complement.
CTTATTATTGAAACGGTTTCGTGATTTAAAGATGTGTTTCTGTTTTATCTAATTGGCTGCAAAAGAAGCTCTGTTTTCTCACAGGCCCTGTTTAGAGACAGATCAAGCTGGGGCTATATCAGGGTTGTACAGAAAGAGACATTTGATTAACTTTTCAATTGTGTCAATTGTTTCTGCTAAAAAAAAAAAAGAGATGTCTGTCAGTTAAGGTACTAGAAATTGATTCACTTTCATGGTTCATCTATAAACTGAGGACTCCTAATCCTCTTCTACTTTCCTGAGTATATTATCATTATTTCTTATCCAAAGAAGATTAAAAAAGAATAGCACTTCAAATAAAAGAATACTATCATAAGTATATTCTGTAAAGGTAAAAGAATAATGGTCATTGCTCAAAAAAAAAAAGAATAATGGTAAACCTTGTCCTAATTTGTCTTTATTTCTTTTAGACTTGTCTGCCATTTGATAATTATTATACAGTCATTTGTACAACCTTTCATGGAGATGACTTGATTATTGAACCAAAAAAAATGTACAGAAAAAACAATAATTTCATGAGATGAAATGTCTTTCATTCATTCATTTGCTGATCTCTCTCCCCCCTTCTTTTTCTTTTTTACATAAATTTCCTAATGTTCAATACAATCAATAATATATATTTTTTAACTTTGGTGATTAAATATAGGAACTTTGTGGAAAGAACAACTTATATGATTAACTTTCCAAGAAATAGCCAAACCAATAATTTCAACAAAGAATTTTATTCTTTGTTATATTATATTCTTCCTTGTATCTTCCCTCCACCATCCGAGAAATTTTAAAAATAAGAATACCCAATCAGTAGCAAGCTAGTTGTCAAGTTCAGCTGGCTGATCTTGAAAAAAAAGAAGAAAAAAAGAAAGAGAAGTTTTTTTTTTTTTTTGTCGACAAAGAAAAGAAAGAGAAGTTAAACCGGCTGAAGTCAAACTCTATCTGTCTAGGCCTCATCAAAGCGTGTTTGTTCATTCTGGAATCAGTAGCAAACGAGAGAATTGCTTGGAATTCTTCTTCCAATTACTTGTTCTCTCTTATCTCTTATCGATCTTCTTTTGCCCAAATCTGCAATGGATTCGCTAGTATCGATTCTGGGTTCTATCTTATTCGAAGCGGGTCGTCTTCTCTGTGGCTCTGCCTACAGTAGACTTAGTTTCATAATCAAAATCCAATCCAACATCAAAGCTCTAGAAAGAGAACTGGGAAATCTATTAGATTTAAAGAACAGCGTAGGTGAAGAGGTCGAATTGGCAGAAGTTAATGGGATGCTATTGACTACAGAAGTGAAGGACTGGCTAACAGAAGTGGAAGAGATCGCGCTCAAAGTGAACTCTTTACTTGCTGAAATTAAGGGCAAAGAAGAAAAGCTTCGAGGGTGTTGTTTAAATTGCTCTCTGCGTTACAGATTGGGCAGAGAAGCTGTGAAGGAGCTGAATGAGGTGAAACGAGTTCTGGGTTCTGGAAATTCTCCACGAATCACTTCTAATTTTCAAGTGAAACCAGTGGAACAAATTCCTGGTCCTTCGATTGGGGCTCAAAAAAGGGCTTCGGAGATTATAAATGTGCTGCAGAGCTTATTGAACAATGATGGGGTTTCAAGTATTGGGGTTTGGGGTATGGGTGGAGTAGGTAAGACTACACTTATTAAGAACTTGAACAACGAGCTTGCTAAGTTGAATTCGACACAGCCCTTCAATGTTGTGATTTGGGTCACAATATCTAAGGATTGGGATTTGGGAAAAGTGCAAAATCAGATTGCAGAGAGGTTGAACTTGGTCAGAAGCAATGGGGAGAACATAGAGAGAATGGCAATTCGCTTGTTTAGGAGATTGAAACATGAGAAGAAGTTTCTGTTGATTCTTGATGATGTCTGGGAGAGAATTGATTTGGACAAACTGGGTGTTCCAACAGCTGATGTTCATCAAGGTTGCAAGATCATATTAACAACTAGGTCTAAAGAAGTGTGTGGAGAGATGAAAACAGATGTGGATGTTAAAGTGGATGTTCTAAGTGATGAGGAAGCCTGGGCATTGTTTGTAGAAAATGCTGGTAATGTCGTTGATTTGCAGCAGATAAGACCGATTGCAAAGCATGTTGCAATGGAATGTGGCGGATTGCCATTGGCAATTATCACTGTTGGGAGAGCTATGAGGGGAAAGACTAAGGTTGAGTTGTGGAAGAACGCTCTGCGGGAGCTGCGGAGATCGGTGCCTTACATTAAGGGAATTGAGAAGGAGCTGTTTTTGCCATTGAAATGGAGTTATGACTCATTGCAAGGTGAGAACATTAAACCTTCCTTTCTATTTTGCTCTTTGTTTCCTGAGGACTACTCCATTAAGATTGAAGAACTTATAAATTGTTGGGTAGCTGAGGAATTAATAGATGGAGAAAATAATCTTGAGGAATCATTCGATAGTGGGGTTGCTTTGATAGAAAAGCTCAAGGATTCTTGTTTGTTGGAATGTGGTGAAAATGAAGGAACTGTCAAACTTCATGACGTTGTTCGTGATGTTGCTATATGGATAACTTCATCCTTAGAAAACGGCACTAAACATTTGGTTCGATCTGGTATGGGCTTGAGTACGATACCCGAATCAGCCATGGAGACATGGAAATCGTATAAAAGAGTTTCTTTCATGAACAATAGTATAGTTAGTTTACCTGATTGTGTAATGCAATGCTCTATGGTATCAACTTTATTCCTACAAGGTAATACTACTCTTACAATGGTGCCTGAAGGATTCCTTCAAGGATTTCCAGCACTTAGGGTCCTGAATCTAAGTGGCACCCATGTAAGATCTTTGCCGCCTTCTCTTGTGAAATTGAGTGAGCTTAGAGCACTTTTCTTGAGGGATTGCTACTCTTTGAAAGAACTCCCTCCTCTGGGAGGTCTTGGTCGACTTCAAGTACTTGATCTTTGTGGTTCTCACTTGCAAGAATTGCCAAAAGGGATTGAAGAACTAAGGAATCTTAGACATTTAAACTTGTCTCACATGCCCTGTTTAGAGACAGTTCAAGCTGGGGTTATATCAGGGTTGTCTTTATTGGAGGTACTAGACATGAAATTCAGCAGTTACAAGTGGGACGTGAAAGGAAAAGCAGCTGAAGGAAGAGCGGCATTTGAAGAGCTTGGATTTCTCAAGTACTTGATTGAGATTTTTGTGAGATTAGAGAACATTTCATGTATTTCCTCCGAAGATTTGACTTGGATGAAGCTTTTGAAAAGATTCCATATATGTGTTGGTCCAAGCAGTTACAATAACTTTGTACCAATGATTCACAAGGAACGCACTCTGGTACTGCAAAGTATTGATCTTTCGAGAGAAAAGAACGATGCATTGTTGAGCTATGCTACTGCTTTGGTTCTTGTGAGTTGTATAAATGCAAGAATGATGTGGGAAAGTTTGGTGCTGAATAATGCTGTCACCTTTGCTGGCTTGAAGTCACTAACCATTGCTGGTTGTGACATGAAAGGCTCCTCGTTGGTAGCAACTAATGATTCTTCACATGTATTACTTCCTAATTTGGAAGAGCTCACCATATACCATGTCAAATATATACAAAACCTTGGACAGTTAAGGGACCAACTTGGATTTCGGTTCTCTAGTCTAAAATTCGTAAAGGTAGTTGAGTGCAACATGATGGGTGGTCTTATACCTGACGATGCTGGCTATCTTGAAGAGCTAAGAAATCTGGAAGAGATCAAGGTGAGCTCTTGCAAAATAATGTGGGGCATAATAGGAAACCGCAGTGAAACTCTGCTTCCAAAGTTACGGATTATGGAATTTAAGAACCTTCCCAAACTCACCAATATTTGTCTGGGTGTTATGGAATTACCACGTCTAGAGCAGATCGAAGTGCAAAAATGCCGACTGCTAATGAGGCTGCCTTTCTCTGCTGAACATTTGAATGAGATAAAAGTCGTACGAGGAGAATTACAATGGTGGAACCAACTGCAGTGGACGAATGAAAAAATCAAGTGCATTCTTCAGCCATGTTTTCAACCACAAAGCCATCTGGGAAGGGTAGAAAGGGAGATGCCTTTATAATTAATTCTGGTGGTCCAATTTGGCTACAGTACACAGAGCTGGTAAATCTCTCATTTCTCATCCTGTGATTTTCTTTTTTCTTTTTTTCCTTTCCAGATTGAAGTGTTGGACATGGGTTTCTTGACTTCTTGATTTTAAATTCTTTTGCTAGATCTAGTTCTTGGTGTATTCTTGATTCAAGCATTGATGGGAAAGCTTCATATTGGAGTTTACTGTTTGGGGCTTTTTGGGGTATTCTTTGAACAGCATTTTACGGAGTATGGACTTCTCAGGATCATGAATTGGGTTGTTTTGTAACTTTTATATCTTGTAATAAAGAATATTTTATTTATTTATTTTATATTATTGTTATTTTCATTTTTGGTGTGTGTTTTTGTACTACTTGATACTGTTGACGATGGGGTGTGCTAAGTTTAAAGTCTCTACTTGTTGTGAGCTGAGATTAAAAGAGCTGGTTCCTTTGCCACAATTTGGTCTATTTAGTTTGAACAGAATAAGAGGGTGTTCGAAAACAACTCGAAGGTTGCTTCTCTAGCTTGGTATGATGCTTTCTGCTAGCTTGTCGCATCTTCCAAATTTGCCAGTGGTTACTCCATTTCGGTTTGGATTTGGAAATGGAACTCTTGTTTGTAGTGGGCTACTCCTGTTGGTTTTTTGTCTTAGTTGAGTACTACTGGTACTCTCTTGTTAGGTTGTATTTGGTTTGACATTAATATATTTTATCTTGTTTCCCCTTGTCTTTTGTTGCTTCTGTAGTCTCACTTGGTTCTTACAAATAACAATAAGTTCTTACCTCCTTGGTTCAACTCTTATCACCTAGCTTCTCAATAAGAGAGCTATTCCAAGTTATGGTCTATTGGTTTCAGATACACAACTGTTATTAAGATTGTAGTTTTGATATTGTTGTTCTACTTTGAATGAAGTGTTTGGTAAACTATTTACTTATCTTTATATGTTTATTGTGATTTAGAGGTCAAGAGTTCAAATATGAAGACAACTTCAATGTGGAAGAGTTGGATTGCTTATGCGATCCTTTCTTCGACCCAATAACCTCTTGCATGATATTTGGAACACTTAAACTCCGTTTACTATAATATTAGTAATGTCTCTTTAATCAATAATTTACTTTTAAATATTTTAAATTGTTTTTTGTATTTTTGCTAGGTAATTATTTAAAAATTTTATGGTTATTAATTATTCTCTCAATTAAATATTCAAAAATCAACTTAACTCAATTCAACTAAGTCTTTTTGCAATTAAATGAGGTCGGCTATATAAATTAATTTCTTCCATTCTGCTCTATTGAGGGCTAAGCCAGTATTATTAGATATTCAAAAATCTCTAATGCCCCAAGGAATACTATAATTTAACCTTGTATAATCTGTAATAAATACTTTTTTTTACTGACAATACGAAGCGAGTAAAAGGGCAAGACCGTACATATGGAGGTGCTAGACATGAAATTCATCTGCTACAAGTGGGACTAAGGAATCTTCGAAATTTAAACATTTAAACTTGAACTATAGATCTCTTTACTTTTGATTGTTGTTGCTGAAATGAAACTCTTACATATGGCTTTCAATGCCTTACATACTTAACTTTGATGTTCTGCAGGACTGTTCTTCATTCAAAGATCTTGGAATAGATGATGGGGGATGTTAACTACGAATGCTTCAGAATGAATGAAGCTCGATTGAATCTTGCTTGGACTGACCAGCGGATATTTGGCTGCTCTCATAGTTATCATGGGCTCCATTTTGATGACATGGGAACAGACTGCTTCTATGTAGAGCAAAAACTCTTCGGTTCATGATTGTAGTGTTCCCAGTTATAGTGCCACAGAGGTTGTTCTTAAATCTCAATTTTCTCACTATTATATGTTTTCTCAGCTGGCAACAACATCAGGGCTGGATGATTGCTTAGCTATTCAATCTTCTTGTTTATACATATCAATCAGTGCAGAGCAATTTGTAAACAGTAGTGCCAATGAAGTCATCCTAAATCCCAGTGAAAGAAGAAGCATCAATGGAAGGTTTCCTACACATCGAATCCATTCAAGACTCCTTGGGATACAAATATGGATTGTGATCCACAGAAGCAAGGGACAAAGCAAAGATGGCATAAGTTGATTTAAACGACCGGAGTTTCGATGTATATCTTTGACTCTATAATACTAAACTTATCACAAAAGAACTTCGAAATGTTGACCGTCATTGCTATTTTGGTTTATGAATTCTTATCTAGTCTTGCAGTTACTAGAAATGCAGTAGCTCAAAAACTAACTGAACTATCAACCCTCTCTCCCCATCCAGTCAAAAAGAATTATTGATTAGGACATTTCTAAAAAAACTCTTTTGTTTTCCTTTAAAGATATTTATGCATAAGCAAGAATATGCATTCCCCGAACTCTCTTCATGTCATCCTGAATGTTAGTGTTTAAATTCCATGTTCTAACAGTTTTTTTCATCTGATTTATAGATGTAAGAAACAAATAAGATATGCCTCTCGCAAAGTCAGAGCGGATAGTAGAAGAGGCGTGAAAGGTAGATTTATGAAGGCTGGTGAAGCTTATGACTATGATCCTGTTGTAGCAAGAAACTGCAGAGCTAAATTCCTAGAGTCTTTCCCTTACTTTTTCAATGTAAAAGTATGACTGCTTGAGGTATGCAATATTCCTTGTTCACAATACTAGAACAAATTTTAAGCATGTTTACATGTATAACTAGTTTGCAAAAGCACAATGAGCTGGCTAAAATTCCTTCCTTAATATGGAATATTGCATCATAAAGTAATTAAAAAGGGGAAAAGGAGTGAACCAAAAATATTCAAAAAAAAAAGGTGAGGAGAGGTAATATTTCATTGTGTCATACTTTTACAAAGTTATAAACTTTAAGTGCTCAGTAATTCATCCATCCCAAATTGATATCTATTGATTTTTTATTTTATTTTTATATTTCCTAGTGGGATAGTTGTGGTAAATGAAGATGATCACTATAATAACATTCTCCTCTTCCATGTATTTACATGTGATGAAAGTTGGTAGGCTAGCAGAGACATTTGCCTGTAGTTCTTTTCCAATATTTGTACTGAAGGAAATATAACCGATTAAAATAGACTTTTTTTTTTAAGTAAATTTATAATTCAAAGATTGTTCTTATCTTTGGAAAAACTCTGGCTTTTCATGGTCACACACCAGTTTTGGGGTAATAACACTCTCGACTCTGCTCAACTAATCCTTTTCCCAACCACATGTGGGAAGTTTTCGACTTTTCGTGTAATAATAAAAAAGACTGCATATTTATACATAATGTTGTCTCTTCAACTTTCATGAAAGTTCTCCTCAATGTTTACCCTCTTTTTTTAACCCTTTACAACGCTGGAAAATCTATTTAAAAAAAAAAAGAAAAAAAAAAGAGAGAAAATCTGACAGTGGTGCCAGTAAGGTCAATGTTCCATCAAGTTTCCATCTTTGCAGGTAACTCTCTTCTAATTCTAGGCTTTTTCTTGTAAATCAATAAGGTAATTTCTCATGAGCTCCTGAAGATTGCTTTTATATACTTTAATCATCATTTCTTTTTCATATATATTATACTTGTGATTCTGACAAAGCTGTTTTTGTCTAAATGTACTCCAGTTTCACAAGAGTTGGCATTGCCTCAGAGAGCACTGACCACCAGTAGGTGGTATTGAGGCCTTTTGAAGAAAAACACCTTACCTAGTCCCCAAGGCCTCAACATGAAGACAATATCAAACAATCTGCTTTCCTAGATAACATCAGTTACAAGAGAAACCCCATGTTTCAGTAATCTTATTTTACATAAAATGAAGAAATTTAAATGGCAATAAAATGCTTTCTACATTGCCTATTTTTGTACCTTTTTGGGGATTTATGTTGCTATTACCTCTCATAACACAAATCGTAGTGCAGATGATGACGATTTCTGGTCATTGTTCCACTAGAACACAAGGGCTCAACATGTTGGAAAACTTTGAGGCATTTCTTAGTAATTCTTAAATTAGAAACCTTTACGTAAACTTGCTAACAATAATCACTTCAATCATGTTCATATAAAATAAGGATATACAAAAGGGAAGTGTTCAAACAGACGTCAATATCTTCTTCTTTGAGAATCTTGAGCACTTGTGAGTAACCTCTGAATTACACCACCTTCTCTTCTTGACATTGGAAAGCACCAATCTGAACGAAGACGATCCGATCAGATATCTTTTTGTTAGATTTTGACAATTGCTGCAGAGCAAGCGTCGAGAATGCCTTAGTGCCAGGAAGTTGGCTCCATGGACTCTTCTGTCACATTTCCAACATAGAAATGCATCATCTGCATGACAGTATAACGAAGCTCGAGTGCCACAGAGCTCGCAGGGGATCGAACTCATGGCAAACTCAGACCTGTTGGAGCAACTGTGGTTTGAATCTTCTTCCACACCTCTGCACATTTCTTCTACTTCTTTAAGTTGCATGGCTGAGAAGAATGAAGGAACCAAACCCCCATTTTATAAGAAATCTTCTTGTATTCTTGCACTTGTATGGACATTCTTATGATGTTATGAATAAAAGGCCCTGGAATTTTTAAAATAATGACAGGAATGCCACCATTATGTTACTGCCAAAATCAAGGCATTTAAACAGAGTTTTTATGCTTTTGGTTATAAGTTTTTTATAAATACATTACTTGTTGCCACATAAACTATCATAACTTTAGCCCAGCTGGTGGTAGAGTGACCTAGATAGGTGGCTTTTGTAAAAATTAATAAATAATTGGAAACAAGCCTATATTAAATAATTTCAAAAACAAAATTATATACCAAAAAAAAAAAATACCAATATTATTATTATTATTATTATTATTATTATTATTTTTTTTTTTTTTTAAAATATTTTTTAATGAAAAAAAATAAAAATAAAAATATTTCATAATGTCAGACATTGTGAATAGAATTAATAGTATTGTTAAACTATGAGTTACTATATGAGTCAACTTCTTTCCTTCTCCGTATAAATAATGATATTTAAATTATAATTTTATACATTTTATAACTATCTTTTTTATATTATTTTAAGTCTTATTCTACCTTTACTAACATTATGAAATATTAATAAATCATTTTTCTTAATTAGCTTAGGTAGATGACTTCATTACATATACTTGAACCACTTTAAACTATCTTGGATACTAACTATTCATGGCTAGCCTAGACTTAGGTAAATATTTTTTAAAAATTATTTCATAATATTCTTAATTTTTAATTCAACGTCTAAATCGCCCAAATTGCACCTCTAAATCAGCAGTCAAATCACTCAAGAGCTTTTGCAACTTTTCTTATTCTTCTTCCCTACAATTCAAAATACCCAAATTGTAGCTCCAATCAATGCCAAATCAAAGTTCAAATCCCAGCTCCAAATCAAAGCTTAAATCGCCCAAAACCTCATGTAAATCTTATCGTATTCGTCGAGGTTTTTTTTAAAAAAAATTTAACCAACCTAAAAAAAATCCTAGCTACACCCTTGATTGAGCATGTCAGTATAAGTTTCCATAAGATAGTAAAAAACCTTTACAATATTACCAAATAAGATCTTTTATTTTTGTGGTTGACATATTTTATCAAAATGAGGTAACTTTGAATTGGTGAGACAGTTATAGCTCTTAGAGTAAATAGTTTTTAACATATTATTATAACCAAGAGGTCTTGAGTTTAAGTCTTCGTATTAACATTTTCATATTTTTTATTTTTATAATTAATATATCTTTTTTTCTATTTCTACGTACCCGTTTAAACAAATCAAAATTAATTGATTAATGAGCACACCTCAATTCACCCAAATACAACTTTTTCAAAAGTTTTATTGAAGATAATTTGGTTAAACTTTAAGGTTTCTCTTGTCAATTTGATTCTATGAAGAAAGAAAGGAAGGGTTGTATGGCTAAGAATTAAAGCAAATATAACAAAAGAAAATTAAGACCCCACCATATCAACTTGCCGTATTTTCTTTCATCATCGTGGACGGCTCGTTTTTGACTACTTTTGCCGACAATTTATTCCAACCACCGGACACGTCTTTCATTCAAATGGGTTTACGTGTGTTTCAAGCACTGGAACTGATATTGTTGTCCACAAAAGATTTTGAGCGTTTTGATTCGTCCAAATGTTCGGTTGCAAAGCTTGTTACTTGCTTGAAGAAGCCTGAATCAATCAGAACATTTCCACAGCGCAGCAGACAGCACAATCACTACTAGTATCTTTTGTCTTAAGAAAATGAAGAAGATGAAGAATAGACCAGAATAATAGAGACCAGGGAGAATTGTTTTCGCTTGTATGTTTTATTCATCAGACATGGCATATATATTCATCTACCTAAATCAATAGTTGTGATCTCCTTAGATTGGGATTTGATTTAGACTATCTTAAGAAAGTAAATATACACAGAATAAACAGAGAATATGAAAACAATATATACAGAAAATATGGAAACAAAATATGTAGAAAATGTGAAAAAATATACAGTAAAGATATTTCTTAATACTCCCCCTTAAGAGTTGGAGAGTGAATATCATGAAGTCCCAACTTATTGCATAGGGCCACAAACTGATACTTTTCTAAGGCTTTTCTAAGGCTTTTGAGAAGTGTCAGGTGTAGTGGGTGAGGTTGTGACGGACGCAGGCTCATGTATGGGATGTTGTTTGATTTGTTGGGATTGGGTGGTTGGGGTGAAGGATTGTGCGGAAGGCCAGCTATCCGTGATGTTTGGAGAAAAATGGGGCAACACAAAATTATGATTAGGTGTATTTGGAATAGATGGAAAGGTAGTTTCACAAAATTTGACATCACAACTGACAAAAAATTTATGTGTCTTCAAATCATAAAGCTTGTAAGCCTTTTGACCTGTGGGGTATCCAACAAATATGCAACGTTTGGCACGAGGATCAAATTTAGTAGTAGGATGAACAACAATTGCATAACATAGACAACCAAAAACTTTCAAGTGATCAAGTGATGGTGATCAATTGTGTAACAATTCAAAGGGCGATTTGGTGGATAATAATGGTGAGGGCAAGCAGTTAATGAGGTAGATAGTAGTCAATACACATTCACCCAAAAAGTAAGGGGTAAACATGATTGAAAAAGTAGTGTACGGGCTACATTTAGAATATGACGATGCTTGCGTTCAACAACTCTATTTTTTTGTGGAGTGTAAACACAAGTACGTTGACATTCGATACCATGAGATTGAATTTTTTTTTCTCATAAACATAAATTCTGAACCATTGTCCACCCTGATGGCTTTAACGAATGCATGAAATTGAGTAATAGCAAAAGTAATAAAGGATTGTAAAATATTTTGAGTTTCTGACTTGTATTGTATAAGAAATACCCATGTGCACCTGGTAAAATCATCCACAATGGTAAGAAAGAAACGTGCTCTTGAATGCGTAGGAACTTTATGAGGACCCCAAATATCATATTGTAACAAATCAAAAGGAGCATTGGTTGATATGGAACTTGAAGAAAATGGAAGTCTAGTTTGTTTAGCCATAGGACAAACATGACAATTATTATCAAAAGCAATATTATTGGAAGATAATATAGGAGAAACCAATTTAAGACGAAATGGTGACGATTGTCCAAGGCGCATGTGCCACAGGTTTGAAGGTTGAGAAACTTGATTAGAGATACGTGTGTGTTGCAGTGGAGACATGTAATAGAGACCACCATGTTGTTTACCCGAGCCAATCATCTTCCCCCCGTAGCCAAATCCTGCAATACACAATAAGTGGGAAACAAAATGGCACAACAATTTTAGAGCAGCAGTGATTTTGCTTACGGACATCAAATTTAAGCAAAAAAAGGGAACACATAAAACATTGTCCAAGGTGATATCTGAATTGAATGGTACGGTGCCAGTGGAAGTTATTGAAGCAAAAGATCTTGTGGGTAAATTGACAATGGGTATTGGTGGTGTGTCTTTTTTAGTGAAAAGTGTGGAATCAAAGGTGATGTGATCAGTGGCTCCACTATCCAAAATCCAAGGCTTAGTGAATACAGAATTAATTGAGGCATTAGAAAAAAGAGACAGGCCTGCAGCATTTGCATAGGCATTGGTATTACCAGAAGTATGATTTGAAGTCATCATAGACAATGCACAAGCAAGTTGTTGAAGTTGGTCTGTAGTAAACCCATGCTGAGAGTTTACTAGATTGTCTTGTGGTTGAACTCTATGAGAAGATTTGGAAGAATCTGTTGCATTGGCAATAGGAAAAGAGTTAGGTGCAATTCCTCCAGATTCGTGCTGCTACTGCTGCTTTCGATTGCCTTGGGTTCCTATGTTGTTGGGAACCCATGTGCAATTCTTAAAATTGCATCTGTCCTCAGTGTGACCTCTTTTATCACAATATTTGCAATGGAATTTTAGAGTTCGACAATTTTCAATTGTATGACCTTTTCTATTGCAATGCTCACAATGCTTGCCTTTGGATTTATTTGAGAAGTGGTTGGGACGACTTTGAATTGCAGCGGCAATAGAAAAACTTTCAGTTGATTCTGATGTCATTTGTCGCTGCATTTCATTTTGAACAACAAGAGAATAAGCTTGACGTACATTAGGCAATGGTGACATTAAGAGAATGTTGGTGCGGACAACGTTGTAGGTATCGTTGAGGCCCAAGAGAAATTGCATCATCCGATCCTCTTCTCTTTGTTCATCATGTTCTTTCATATGATCGCAGGAGGGAAAAGATCGATGTCTTTAATTCATCCCAAAGGCCTTTGAGTTTTGTGAAATAGGTTGAGACTGTCATCGTACCTTGTGAGAGAGA